>OX451736.1:335158220-335704679 GCA_948472305.1 Vicia faba
ATCCATATTCACACTCCAAGATCAAGAAATGCTCTCACAAGAAGTTGCAAATTTTTACATTATAGGTCAATTCCAAAAGTCAACAAAAGTACACTTTGAGTCAAAGGCCATAACTTGAGATTGGTAAATCCAAATGACATGGGACTAAATGAATTGGTTAGAGGACTTCAAGGGCTTTCCAAAATGTCCAAGAACATGGTCATATGATCAAAATTGAGCAAGTTGGGCATTGGAGAAGTTGGGAAATTTTCATAAATTTGCAAAAGTCAACTTTGCTCAAAACACCTTCTTTTTGCTAATGGGCCTCAAATCTCTTCTTGAAACTTCACCCATGAGTTATGCACGACCCACCAAGATGAATTGGATTTATTTTCTTATTTTTATTGATTAATTGGATTTTTAATATATATTAATTCATTTAATTAATTTAAATCATAAGAAAATACAAGATTTGATTTTTAAATCAATTTGTGAACCAAATATGATCCAAATATGCTGTCCAATTCGTGCACAAGTCAAAGATACAAAAAATCCAATTTTGGCAACATTGTTGAATCATGAAAAATCAAGAATATTTGATTTTCAATCAAGGATTTAGTCTTCAATGCACATGGGTTGGATCCAAAATTTTGACCTAATTTGATTCTCTTATATGTATGCAAGCCAACCATGACCTAATACACGATTGAAAGCTGCAGAAACGACCTTGTCAAATTCAAGAATTTCCAAGAAAACTAAAAACCTGTTCTTGCAACCTAGGCTAATTCAAGGCGTTTTAACCATTCAAACATATTGCAGGAGGCACTGGGATTGATTTTCAATCAAATTCAAGCACTAAAGCTCAAGGAATCGCTGCATACAGTCCCACGGTTTGCACTTCTTATTCAGAATTATATCTCTTAATTCATGCGCATTTAACATGTTTTTGTGATTGATTTGTGTTGTTAGAGATCATACAAAGCTAATGGCATGATTGAATTGAACTTTAACGCCCTGAATCGAAAGATACCATGACTGAATTTCTAGGGTTCTTGAGCTTTTAAATGGGGCTTTTCAATCCAGGAAAAATTGGGACTAATAGGATACATGGTTGAAATCGTGAGGCCAAGACGATTCCAACCCACACCTCGCGAAACATTTCTGATTGCTGTATGCCTAATCGCTATTTTTCCTTGCAGGAAGTAGTGGGGGTTAAAAACCCCCGCTATCTGATTCTAATTATACAGGAAAAAGGTTGAAGACGATGATGTGTTATCATCTGGTTGGTCCATTTGAAAAGCGCGCGTTTTACTTTTTATTTACAGCATATTGTTTTGTTTGCATATATAATAATCACTTATTATTCCAATAACAAATAAAGCATGATGGTGTAGTGGCAGGGACGCTGGCCAATAAGCACTGGGACCTGGGTTCGAATCCCAGGTCCCCCAAAACATTTATTCCATTTTTCTTCCTATGTTCACATGCAAATTTCACAAGGTGGTCCAACATACACCCCCAATTCCCAAGCGCCAGATGTCTTCAAACTCAGATCCAGTGGCCAAAGTTGAAGGACCACCATACTCCCTGGTCAGCGCATGCGTAGCAAGTCCAGAAAAGTCAAACAAGCTAATGAATAATGGGCCTGGAAATTGCTGACTCTACCACAAAATTAGACCCAACACCCCCCTTCAAGTTTATTTCTTTTCTTTTCTTTTTTATTTCTTTCATTTAATTATTTTTTATAATTATTATTTTCACTAACAAATTAATATTTATTTTCATAATAAATTCAGAAAAATATAAAAAATATAATATTTTTATTTATTAAATTTAATTAGTTATTTTTTGTAAATAAATATTAACATAATTAATTTAGTTTTAATTAGGTTAATCCTAACTTTTTTGCAATAATTTAAAATCAATGTAGAATTAGGGTTTTTAATAACTTTTGACCATCTTTTATTTTTTTCTTTAAAAAACATAAAAAACTCAAAAAACATCTTTCTTTTATTTAATTAATTAATTAGTCTAGGTTTAATTTAATTAAATGCAAAATAATAAAAATCTCTTTCTTTCTCAAAAAAGGGTCAAAACCCTAAAAACTCTCTGATCCAATTTTTCTCGCGCGTGTGATTATTCTTGATTCATATTTTGATCCATATAATTGTATTTGCTCCGAGGATGTAATAGCTTTAATTAGGACCCCTGTTTACCGCTTTTATTTATCTTCCCGAATTTACTTTTCAAGGGTTTGTTTTTGGCGATGTAAATACCCGACGCCTTGTAATAACTTAGTTTTATTTTCCGCAACTATTAACTGCTAGATGTATGCTACTAGGCTATGCATGACAAGATCTACCTTAAATTAAAATCAAACCGTAGCTCACCATAACATGTACAAAGATAACATAACTGAAACCTGACACACTCGCACATGCCACTCCTAGGGTACGCCTCACTTGGTTGCCTCGACGTGGTCATTGAGTATAGGGTGTTTTAGAGGTCGCCTTCATGTCTAAAGATCAAAGTTGCCTCGAAACGGTTGCCTCGATAAAAAATGATCTAGGACATTAGGGTTACCGCTAAGGCATCCTACCATTGCTTTAGTGACCACATGTCCCATTAATCGAATTGACCCGAAAACTCCAACGATGGTGCTACCTACTTCTCAATAGTGGGATAGTACTGTCTAAAGGACATTTACACAACTTAATTTCTTTTGAGTAGGTAGAGGTTCCTGGGTACTTGCTCTTTCAAAACAAAACAATCTTTTCGCACTTACACTTTTCAAACAAAATTTTTCAAACAAACATTTCATACACTCTTGAGGACAGATACAAGAGTTAAATCGAAGTTTTCAAACAAAACTCTTTTCAAAACCCACAAACACAAGAAAAGCAAAACCTTTTGAAAACATAGTGAGCAAGTACCTAAGAGCCCGTGGATAACCATGGATAGAAAGGGTGCTAACACTTTCCCTTTCTATAATCTACCTCCCGAACCCGAGACACATCTCGAAAAGGAATTTTGCTGTGCTTTTGTCCTTTCCTTGTTGGAGAAAATAAAAGACGGTGGCGACTCTTGCTTACCGCGACATCTTGCGAAACGCAAACGCG
This sequence comes from Vicia faba, assembly GCA_948472305.1. Classification (NCBI taxonomy): domain Eukaryota; kingdom Viridiplantae; phylum Streptophyta; class Magnoliopsida; order Fabales; family Fabaceae; genus Vicia; species Vicia faba. The sequence goes on from OX451736.1 coordinate 335,161,319, forward strand.
AACCAGCATTCCAAAACAGTCAGTTCTATTTCCACCGATCACAGAACTGGCGACTCTGCTGGGGAACATAATAAGTGAGGTGTACCTTAGGATTAGATCACTTGTGTTTTCAATTGTATGCTTTGTATGCTTTAACTTTGTGGGCTTGTATCGGAGTTTTATAGATCCTAACCTGGATCTGGGGCACCCTTTTTTAGGTAAGTAGCAATAAACTGTGAGGGATCTGTCCGGCATAGACCGACACGGATGAAGCAGTAGCTACATTAGTGTGGCACTTTAGTCTGTACCGATATCCCTTGTGTTGGAATGAGGAGAATATGGGTCTTCTAAGGGGTCATTAAGCACCAAATGACCTTAGAACCTTTAAATTGACCAACTTGGCCATAAAACAGTAGCAGTATGCTACACTCATTGAGACTAAACTCTCGCGATGGTTCCGGCCGCAAGAAAAGGTTGCTAAACTGGAATTATGACCGATTGAGGGTAGTCAGTGATATTGAGATCCTCTAGAACCCGGTTACTATTTTTAGGACAGGTTTAAACCACTAACTTCAAGAGGGTAACACCTAAATTCCATGCCAGCCTAAACTTAAGGCTATATGTGTGACTTGTGTGCCTTCAAACTTGAACTACTTGCACATTCTTGTTATCTGACAACATGAGTTTCTTGCAGGTTTTGTTTACAGCCCTTATCCAATAATTTAGACTCATTGCAGGGTTTACTTACATCACTTCACACATAGCATACACATCATAACATCATACCATAGCATTTCCTTAACCATTTCAAGGATCTCAAAGGTTTGTGATGCAGATCATGATGAACCAAATGTCTAGCAAGGGGCAAAGGGGATTTATTTTCCTCTAGCCAAGGTTGTTTGGAGATCAAAGCACGATAACTTGAGTCAGGGGCTATGACCCACTCGATATGGTGAGCCTGACTCTTGAAGAAGGACTCTTAATAACATGAAGTTCCTTCAATCAAGCTACCAGATTCAAATTCTAACAAGTTTCTTTGTTTACCCCACGAGATCCTTGAAAACATTGCATACATATATCATACATATCATTGCATTACAAGTATCATTACAGGTCTCTTATCTTCTTCGCTGTTTATTTCAGCAATCATCATGTCTACTGAACCTTCCACTGAGCAAGCTATCAAGGCCCTCCAAGCCCAGAATGCCCAGTTCCAAGAGTTGGTTATGAGCCTAGCTAAGGGTCAGCAGGACCTGAAAACCCTGATTTTGAAAGAGAGGAAGAAAAAGAAGAAGAGGACTGTCCTGTTCAACACCGGACGTAGGTTTGGAAACGGGCTGCAAAATGAAGTTGAGCTGACCACCTCATCTGTAGGGAAAGACAGTCCGCAAGAGAGAAGGGTTCCTAGCCCCGTGGTCTCCGACAACGAGACGGATTATGATGAAGAGAAGTACCCTCCTGCTGAGGATAGGTATAAACAGTTGGAGGACCGCTTGAGCGCTATGGAGATACAGAATGTGCCCGGACTGGACTTCGGAGACCTAGGTTTATCCTCTGGGGTGGTGATTCCCCATAAGTTTAAGGCACCTGCCTTTGCCCAGTATGACGGAGCTTCCTGTTCAAAACTGCACCTCCGGTCATATGTAAGGAAGATCCAGCCTTACACTGCTGATAAGAAGTTGTGGATCCATTTCTTTCAGGACAGTCTTTCAGGGACTCAGCTTGAGTGGTTCTATCAGCTGGATGGAGCCAATATCCGTAACTGGGAAGATTTGGCTACTGCATTCTATAAGCAGTATCAATATAATTCCGACCTCGCTCCTACACGTACCCAACTCCAGGGTATGTCAATAGGGACGGGTGAAGGATTTAAAGAATATGCTCAGAAATGGAGAGACCTTGCCGGAAGGGTGCAACCACCTTTAACTGATCGTGAACTTGTCGATATGTTTCTGGGGACCCTGTCTGGTCCGTTCTTTAATCATCTGATTGGAAACTCTTCAGCCGGGTTTACAGACCTTATCTTGACTGGGGAGAGAATTGAAGCTGGCATCAAAAGTGGGAAGATTCAAGAAGCTACACCTTCTGATGCTCAGAAAAAGCCTCACAGTGGGAAGAAAGAGTCCAATGTTGTGTACAGTCAAAAGAGTCGTCATGACCAACACGTAGGGGCAGTCTTGATCTCTGGTTCTGCGTCACACCGACAACAGCAAAAGGGAAATCAACGAAGGCCGGACGAGCCTAAAAGACAGTTCACCAACATCAACATGCCATTGTCACAAGAATTGCAACACATGTTGAAGATGAATCTGATTAAGGTGATAAACCCTCCTCCGAACCCTAAGACTTCTTCTCCCAACTACAACCCGGATGCAAGGTGCGCTTATCATTCCGGTAGCCCAGGGCACGATACTGACGATTGTTGGGCGCTGAAATACAAGATTCAGAATATGATTGACGCTAAGGAGATCGAATTCGAGCCTCCTGAGACTCCCAATGTGATCACTGCTCCCTTGCCAAAACATGGCTAGGATTGAGAGACTTTTTGTTCATTTGAATTCTGAAGTTGTATTTTTCTTTGCTTATTCAATTATCATGTCAAACTCTTTTATTTCATTAATGCATTACACGTGTCTGTTTTCAATTAATTGTTTTCACTATGCTTAAAATTGCTTCATATTTCATTTTTGTGATGTTCAAACTCTCGATTAAAAAATTCTAAGCCTTTTGAGGGAGGATGATAAAAACGATACCACAATCTTTACAATATGCTTTTGAATAGGCCCCGCTGATGAGGTACATGCATTGCTTCAAATCCTAAACAATAGATTTATAAGGAAGATAATCCCTAGTCAACCCCTTTGAGCCAAAGAAGTTGGAGTTTTTCTTTTCACGCAAAAATTAAAACCCTTAATTATAACCTGGGGCAGGGTAGTTTTCTCAGTTGATCCAGGTGCACAATGAATGGAATCAAAGGAGTCCTTCCAAAACAAAAGACAGTGATGGTTCCCTATAATCGTCAAGACAAGCAGTCATTATCTTTAAAAAAAAACAAAAGCCCAACAAGTCAAAACCTATGAAGGAGACTTACAAAACTGGGGCATTCCGCTGACTGTAATCACAAAAAAACAGTTCAGGCAAAAGACAGGGATAATAAAATCAAAAAGAAAGAGGTCCTGCAAACTCTTATAAAAATGACTGCCTGTTCAAAATAAATTGTCAACATCCGAACCATCACCGGAATATCAGAGCAAAGACTCAAACAAGATCTAATGCACGATTAGCTGAGTTTAGGATCGAAGAACATCACGAAGAGCGGGTGGGAACAAATGTACTTTGAGCCTTTATCCTTTGTTTCTTAAACCGTGAACCAGGCCACGTTATAACCCTTAAAAGTTCTAGCTGAAGCATGGGTTAGTTCGAAAGCATACTGTTACAAAAGGTGTCCTGACTCCTGTAGGGCTTGATGTAAATCCCGAGTTGACATCACATTTTCCAAAAAAATTGCTTGTTTTACAAAAAAAAATGCATTTTCAAAAATTTCAAGACAGACATAAGCTTTGCATTCTTAAAATAACATTGTTTGCATATGACTATTTTTTCAAACAGCAGAGAAATTCGCACGACGAATATCTAGTGAACAAAAAACCTTCTCAATAAAAAAGGATCACCTCAAGTGGAAAAACACTTCCAATCAAGGGGCACGGCATGATCATTGTCCATCATCTGGGGCAGTCAAATCAAGATTCAAGGAATCTCTCAAAATGCAAAATAGCCAGGGGCAAATCTCCATCTGAATCGATTGGGGCATTGGACATGAATTCCAGCAATGAATCTTGCACGATCAAACATCTTCTGGTAGTATGGCAACACAACACGACTGACAGTGACAACTCCCTACACTCTGAGAGCATGGACATGGCCAAAAAATAAATACTACGCATAATCAAAGACCCGCTAGGTCGACCGGCCTAGGCAAAAATAAGGGCTTCCCGGCGAACCAAAAGGGTTCGGGCAAAAATGAGGGATGAAAATAAAAAAATCTGTACACCCGGCAAGTCGAAAACCTGAAAAGGCATCTTGGGCAAAAAGGGGTATCCAGATGGACTGAAAACCCGAAAGGGAGGTCCAGGAAAAAGTTAGGGATCAAAGCGTACGACTATGTCCCGTCATCTCGTCACTTTCCTACCAGAAGAAGACTTGTCAATCGGCAGTTATCAAGCACCTCATAGGCCTTCTTCTCCCGCAGAAACTGGGGCAATAAGAATTGTCTGAACTGTACAAGCTACTCTGTCCACCAGGTATAAGGTAGATTCAGTTGAAGAGTATGACCAAGATATCGTCACTACCCGCAGAGTAAGACAGTAATGGTAGCTCTCCCCACTGAGACTTGCAACTACGAAGGAATCAGTAATACTATCCCCCAAGCAGAGTTAGTCTACCATCAGCCTTAAAAAGGTCGGGTATCCCCAGAAGGTCTTAATATTCCCCAACGGAGTATAAAGATATTCCCTAGCAAGCATAGAGAGCATCCCCGACAGTCTTAATATTCCTCAATGAAATATAGGAATGTTCCCCGGCGGAATACAAGATACCCCAGTGGAGCCATTTCCCCAGCGCAGTCTAAAAAGTTTCCCCAATAGAGAATTGAATTATCTTACTCAGTAGATTCTGGAAGCTTGTCCCCTGCAGAATACAAATGCATCTCCTCAGCCAAATTCAGAGGTTATCCCCACAAGAGTCTAACTGGGTTATCCTCAACAAGTTGCAACTGAAAGATCATCCCCAGCAAAGTTCTTTCTATCCCCAGCGGAGTTCATCATCAAAATCCCCAACAAAGCTTATCAACAGAATCCCCAGCGGAGTTATCGTTAAAATCTCAGCAAAGCATCTCTTCCCACAGAGTAATTCCCTGCAGAGTAATCTCTTCACCAGGTTTATTCCCCAACCGAGTCATCTTCTCCTACAGGTTTATTCTTGCAACCATCTTCGTGCATCACCCCCAGTGGAAACGAAGAATTCAACCATACTCTTCAATATCAGCCCAGGATTTAACAAACTCCCCGACATTTGTCAAGGATTCATTTTCCCAGACGAAAATACATTCATAAACATTTCACATTTCATACCCCCTATTTACATACATGATAAAGTGCATACGACACGATCTCATTTATTTTGAGAATATCATGCATTTCATACATCATGACATTGCATACAACTAATGTTTTGCCTTTTCAGGAAAAGGTCAATCAAAAGATGATTACCATCAACCTTTTCAAGTTCCAGATTAATACCTATAACAAGCCAAAAAATTCTGTGGACGACTGATTGTAGGGTAATACCTGAAACCAGACAGGACAATTATCTACTTGACCGTCATAAAGCAACCCTACACCGGTTCCTTCTCAATTTCAGATGAAGTTTTACACGGACTCATCGTCAGGAAACCCTACACCGGTTCCTTCTCCTTCAGATGTAGTTTCACACGGACTCATTGTCAGGAAAACCTACACCGGTTCCTTCTCCTTCAGATGCAGTTTCACACTGACTCATCATCGGGCAACCCTACATTGGTTCCTTCTCAGTGCAGATGCAGTTTTACACGGACTCATCATGAAGAACCCTACACAGGTTCCTCCTCCCTTCCAAGATGAAGTTTTACACGGACTCATCATCAGGAAACCCTACACCGGTTCCTTCTCTCATACAGATGCAGTTTCACACGGACTCATCATCAGGCAACCCTACACCGGTTCCTTCTATTTCAAATGAAGTTTTACACGGACTCATCCTCAGGCAACCCTACATCGGTTCCTTCTCAATTTCAGATGAAGTTTTACACGGACTCATCATCAGGCAACCCTACACCGGTTCCTTCTCTTTCCAAGATGAAGTTTTACACGAACTTATCCCAAAGTAACCTCACCCAGGTTCCTCCAGAAGTTTTACACGAACTTATCCCACAGTAACCTCACCCAGGTTCCTCCAGAAGTTTCACACGAACTTAGCCCGAAATAACTTTACTCAGGTTCCTCCAGAAGTTTTACACGGACTTATCACCTTACTAAGGTTCCTCCAGAAGTTTTACACGGACTTATCACCTTACTCAGGTTCCTCCAAAAGTTTTACACGGACTTATCACCTTACCCAGATTCCTCCAGAAGTTTTACACGAACTTTATCCCGAAGTAACCTTACCCAGGTTCTTCCTTACAATTTCCCGACGTAGTTTTACCCAAACTCCTTGCAAAGCAACCCTACACAGGTTCCTTCTCTTTCTAAGATGCAGTTTCACACAGACTAATCATCAGCCAACCCTACACAGGTTTCCTTCCTTCCAAAATGCAGTTTTACACGGACTCATCATCAGGCAACCCTACACAGGTTCCTTCTTTCAACTTACAAAATTACAATTAAACAAACAATCTCCAGATGGCATCTATAAGCCCATCCTTCTACTAACAATCTCCAAATGGCATCTGTAAGCCCATTCCCGACATCACGTTGCTGATACTACACCATGCGAGTGCAAATTTCTGGGCACTTCAGTGTTCAATCATCTTCCACCTTCGGATCACGAAAGGCTCGAAAGCCAATCTATATCCTCAGGTCTAAGAAAATTGAACAGGGGAAACTGTTGTACCCCGAAATTTGCCCTCCCATATTCCTCAAGATTTTTCAAGAATGATCTTCAAATTGTTCAAAATGGCTCAAGGGTTGTACAGTCAAAACACCTCCTAAGACAGTCAACTCAAAATTAGGGTTTTGGTTCTTTCAAGGAATTTGGGGTTTTCAATGGTTCAATCAAGTCTCATAGGCCTATACACATTCTCTAGCACCTACATGCCAAGTTTCAAGACTCATAATGCCAATTTGCATAATCAAAAGCCCCATTTGATCCACAGTCAACTGCAAGGGCAAAATGGTAATTTTGCAGTCAAAAGTTAGAATTTTTGGTCAAAATCTTATTTTGAGTTCACAATAATCATTTGATCAAGTCTTGATCATGATTCCACAAGAATAGCTCAAAAATCATCAAGATGTAAAAGTTACTATTTTTGGACAGTAGAAAAGTCAACTGTACCTTGACCAGGGCATAACGTTTTCATGGTTTATCAGAAAAATTCCATCCAAATCTCATTTTGAAGAGGATGCAATCTCCTACAATCCATATTCACACTCCAAGATCAAGAAATGCTCTCACAAGAAGTTACAAATTTTTACATTATAGGTCAATTCCAAAAGTCAACAAAAGTACACTTTGAGTCAAAGGCCATAACTTGAGATTGGTAAATCCAAATGACATGGGACTAAATGAATTGGTTAGAGGACTTCAAGGGCTTTCCAAAATGTCCAAGAACATGGTCATATGATCAAAACTGAGCAAGTTGTTGTGCATTGGAGAAGTTGGGAAATTTTCATGAATTTGCAAAAGTCAACTTTGCTCAAAACACCTTCTTTTTGCTAATGGGCCTCAAATCTCTTCTTGAAACTTCACCCATGACTTATGCACGGCCCACCAAGATGAATTGGATTTATTTTCTTATTTTTATTGATTAATTGGATTTTTAATATATATCAATTCATTTAATTAATTTAAATCATAAGAAAATACAAGATTTAATTTTTAAATCAATTTGTGAACCAAATATGATCCAAATATGTTGACCAATTCGTGCACAAGTCAAAGATACAAAAAATCCAATTTTGGAAACATTGTTCAATCATGAAAAATCAAGAATAATTGATTTTCAATCAAGGATTTAGTCTTCAATGCACATGGGTTGGATCCAAAATTTTGACCTAATTTGATTCTCTTATATGTATGCAAGCCAACCATGACCTAATACACGATTGAAAGCTGCAGAAACGACCTTGTCAAATTCAAGAATTTCCAAGAAAACTAAAAACCTGTTCTTGCAACCTAGGCTAATTCAAGGCGTTTTAACCATTCAAACATATTGCAGGAGGCACTGGGATTGATTTTCAATCAAATTCAAGCACTAAAGCTCAAGGAATCGTTGCATACAGTCCCACGGTTTGTGATAACGCAATTTTATATAGTATATTTGATTTAATTTTCATAGGTAATGTTAGTATTTTTATCTAATTATTCCATTTTATTTCCATATTACGCCGGTATTTCTATTGTTTCAGGTATTTTATTTTAATTAGACAAATTGAGCAAAGTGAAGAAATTCAAGGTTTATTGGACTAAAGGTGCAAGAAATGAAGAGAAGGGGTGTGCAAAGCAGTTTTGATGGATCAAAAGGGGTCTATTATCTCCTAACGGGCCCAACAGAGTTCAAACCCACGTAGCAAGAAAAACCTAAAAGCGCATGCAAGAGTGAGACGCACGTCTCAACTCTCTTCCTACAATTGAGGCGCCCGCCTCGGATTTTCCCCTTAGTGGGAGGCGCCCGTCTCAGCATAGTCAAAGGAAGAAAAAGTCAATTGGGGCGCCCGTCTCAACGTGGGCAAAGTAAGAAGAGAAATTCAAGGATACGTGGGACACGAAAATATCTGAAGAGGTGGTTACGTCCAAGGACTATAAGAAGACTTTAGAAAGTGAAAATTGGGACCGTTTTTGCTTAGAATTTTTTCCAGTTTTCAGAATTTTACTTTCATTGCAATTTACTAGTTTCCAGTGTAATTCGATTCCTAGTAGTTATATTTCCAGCCAATTTTCTTTTCCTTTGGAATACTTAGAATTTACTCTCGTTGAAGAACGAAGATTCTATACGGATTGATTCAAGCTTCAAAGATTGTTTCCAGCATTATTTAATTCAGGTTCTTTATTTATATCAATTAATTAATTATTTGCATGAGAATATTTATTTAGCCATGAAATTATTTATGATTATTAATTCCTTTAATGTATCCATGTCCGTTTTTCTGAGTATGTCTGGCTAAATTAATTAAATATCGGTATGTAACGAGTTAATTCAAATGGATCCGGAATAAACAGGCTTGATTATATTTCATAAAATAAACACTTTTTATGATTTAGTTATCTAGTTTATTTTGTTAAAAAGGTTTAGAAACCAACAGAGCGACAGTTTGAGGTTAATAAACCGACTAAGATTAGAAACCAACAGAGCGACAGTTTGAGGTTTAGAATCAGATAGTAGATGCTAGGTATTGTTTTTAAAGACTGCGACAGCGTTTTAAAACCAATTAAACTTTATTTATTTTCAAAAAGTAATTTTAAAATCAATGGGATAGCGAAAGCATACATCAGAGTTTAAAATTATAATTTACTTCAATAGAGCGAAAGTTTGAGAATAGATTTTTGAATAAATACTTTTTGCTGAAAAAGATATTATTATCACTTTTAGAAAATGAGCCTGTAGAAAGCCGGATTCTTTAGTGTTAACGACGTACATACCGATATTCGCATTATTATTATTTCAATTAGAATTAAGTTTTATTACCCGAAAATTCCCCAATTTAATTATTCGATAGCTATAGCTTTACACAGTAGTTTAGGTTACGTTAGTTCGATTTATAGTCCCTTAGGTTCGATATCTTTTAAAACTACGCGATAGGGCTGTATACTTGCAGTCTCCCGATTAATTTAGACGATAAAGTCGCGATCAAGTTTTTGGCACCGTTGCCGGGGAGTATTTAAGTCGATATCGTAATTTTATTACGAAGTATAGACTATAGCAACTATTTCTTTTCCCTCTGTGTATGCCAAATACTCGCTCTCAAGGCGCGCCTTTTCATATACCTATATACGATATCGAGCGTTACCTTAGATTAAGGAGACGAATTCAAGAGTATTTAGAACGCAACAACCTTCCTCCGACCAAACTTCCTGACGTTGAAGAACTCAAGAAGATGGCTGATCCTGATGCTCCTGCTCCTCGTCCTCTTAAGGACTACGCTGTTCCTTCTCAAGCAGAGCCTCACAATAGTATTGCTGCTCCTGCTATCGCTCGAAACGATTTCGAGCTAAAACCTTCGCTTCTTTCCGCCGTTCAGCAGAACCAGTTTTCTGGAGCTCCTACTGACGACCCGAATCTTCATCTGTCAGTGTTTGTGCAGTACGCAGACACTGTAAAAGCGAATGGTGTTAACCCCGAGGCGATACGATTGCGCCTATTCCCTTTTTCTCTCAGAGACAGAGCTCGCGCATGGCTCCAATCTCTTCCTTCCAACTCAATCACCACATGGGATGAGTTGAAGAAAGTCTTCTTGGCTAGATATTTTCCTCCAAGCAAAACTGCCATGCTCAGAGCCAATATCAATGGTTTCAGACAAAAAGACAATGAATCACTCTTTGAAGCTTGGGAACGTTATAAGGACATGCTTAGACTCTGTCCTCATCATGGTTTAGAAGAATGGCTGATCATTCACACGTTCTACAATGGTCTCTTGTATAATACGAGATTGACTATAGACGCCGCAGCTGGTGGCGCACTGATGAATAAACCATATACTGAAGCAAGACAACTTATCGAAAGCATGGCTCAAAACCATTACCAGTGGGGTACGGAGAGAGTTAGCGTAGAGAAATCTCAAACAAAAGGTGCCATGGTTGAAGTGAATAGTCTGGATGAAGTCAACGCTAAAGTGGAAGCTCTCACTCAAAAGCTCGAGAATCTTACCACCACTCCCGCAGCTATTGTTGCTGCAATTGCTCAAACTTGCGACTTATGTGGTATTCAATCACATCTTGCTCCAGAATGCCCACTTTTAACAGGAGTTCCAGTTGAACAAGCGAGTTACGTACAGGGTAATCCTTACAGCAACACATATAACCCTGGCTGGAAGAATCATCCTAATTTTTCATACAAGAATAACAACGCATTATACGCACCTGGACAAGCTCCTGCTACACCACCTGGTTATCCTAAGGCTATCCCAAATCATCCTAATAATGGTCCTAACACGTCTAATGCTCCTAGGAAGTCTAATTTGGAAGTCATGATAGAGCACTACATCGCTACTCAAAACCAAACCAATAATGCTCAATCCCAGACTAATAAGGAGGTTCAAAATCAGAATATACACATTAATGAGCAGATGAAGCAATTATCTAACAAGCTTGACGCTTTAGCTACGCATAATAAAATGTTAGAAACACAAATCTCTCAAGTAGCTCAACAACAAGCGGCTTCTGCTGCTCCTGCTGGCTCATTTCCTGGACAGCCTCAACCTAATCCCAAAGGACATGCAAATGCTGTTATCTTAAGAAGCGGAACAGAGTATGATGGACCTGAAGATCCCAGAAAAAATAGCCCAGCTATGCAACAAAACTATGACAAACAATCTGAAACTAAAGATAAAGAAGAAAAAGAAAATCAGAGAGATAATAATGAAGATACCACGCAAAAAGACGAAATTTATGTACCCCCACCACCTTATAAGCCTCGTATCCCATACCCTCAAAGGTTATCTAAAACTAAGAATGCGGGCCAATTCAAGAAATTTGTGGATCTTCTTAAACAACTTAATGTCACAATTCCTTTTACCGAAGCTATAACTCAAATGCCATCCTACGCTAAATTCCTTAAAGAGATTCTGTCCAATAATAAAAAGCTAGAAGATAATGAAACTGTCATGCTTACTGCTGAATGTAGCGCAATTATTCAAGACACAATGCCTCCTAAACTCAAAGACCCTGGAAGTTTCTCTATTCCATCTGTAATCGGAAAATTTGTCATAGATAAAGCTTTATGTGATCTTGGAGCCAGTATAAGTGTGATGCCGTTATCTATATGCAAGAAACTTGAAATGGGAGAACTCAGACCAACCAAAATGTCCGTTCAATTAGCAGATAGGTCAATTAAATATCCTGCAGGAGTTCTCGAGAATGTTCCTGTACGCATTGGCCAATTCTATATACCAACCGATTTCATTATCATGGACATAAGGGAAGACAAAGTTACCCCAATCATTCTTGGAAGGCCTTTCTTAGCTTCAGCCGGTGCAATTATAGATGTAAAAAGAGGAAAACTTACTTTTGAAGTAGGTGAAGAGAAAATCGAATTTATCCTCTCTCAATTCCTGAAAGCACCTGCAATTGAAGATACTTGTTACTTCATGGATATCATCGATGAATGTATAAAAGAAGCTGAGCTTGAAAATGAAGACAATCTCGATGAAAATCTGATTAGTAATCTAAGTGAATGCTTAGTTATAGCACCAGATCCTACACAATGTTTAAGGAAACCATCCCTAGAACTCAAAACACTTCCTAAAAATCTAAGATATGAATTTCTAGATTCCGAGCTTGAACGACCAGTGATAGTCAACGCAGAACTTGGCGAAACCGAAACTGAAAAACTTTTATAAACTCTGAGAAAATATCCGACAGCCTTAGGATATAATATCACTGATCTTAAAGGAATAAGTCCCTCTATATGTATGCATCGCATTATGCTAGAAGAAGATTGTAAAACTTCAAGAGAACACCAGAGGAGACTAAACCCGATTATGAGCGAGGTTGTGAAAAAGGAAGTTATGAAGTTGTTAGAAGCAGGAATCATATATCCTATATCCGATAGCAAATGGGTTAGTCCTGTGCATGTTGTACCTAAGAAAGGAGGTGTCACAGTAGTCGAAAATGAGAAAGGAGAAATCATAACTAAAAGAGTCGAATTTGGATGGAGGATGTGCATCGATTATCATAAACTTAACAAAGCCACCAGAAAAGATCATTTCCCTTTACCATTTATTGATCAAATGTTAGAACGTTTAGCTAGACACTCTCATTTTTGTTTCTTGGACGGTTATTCAGGTTTCTTTCAGATACCTATTCATTCTAATGACCAAGAGAAAACAACTTTCACATGCCCTTTTGGAACCTTTGCTTATAGAAGAATGCCATTTGGTTTATGCAATGCTCCTGCAACTTTTCAAAGATGTATGATGGCAATATTTGCTGATTTTCTGGACAATATTATGGAAGTCTTCATGGACGATTTTTCCGTCTGTGGACAAAGCTTTGAAGAATGTTTAGAAAATTTAGAAAGGATATTAGAACGTTGTGTGAAGGTTAATCTAGTACTTAATTGGGAGAAATGCCATTTTATGGTACAAGAAGGAATTGTTTTAGGACACATTATATCCAAAAGAGGAATTGAAGTCGATTCTGCTAAAATCGAAGTTATTGAAAACCTTCAACCTCCGAAAACTGTTAGAGAAATCCGAAGCTTTTTAGGACACGCCGGTTTTTATCGACGATTCATTAAAGATTTCTCTAAGATAACTAAACCCCTAACGGAGCTATTAATGAAAGACGCTGAATTTATCTTCGACGAAAAATGTTTAGAAGCATTTCAAACACTTAAGAAAGCATTAATTTCTGCGCCTATAATGCAAACTCCAGATTGGAATGAACCTTTTGAAATAATGTGTGACGCAAGCGACTATGCCGTAGGAGCTGTTTTAGGACAGCGAAAGGATAAAAGACTCCACGTCATATATTATGCAAGCAGAACCCTGGACGAAGCGCAGATGAATTATGCTACAACCGAGAAAGAATTCTTAGCAGTGATCTTCGCATTAGACAAGTTTCGTTCCTACTTAGTAGGATCCAAAATAATCATATACACTGATCATGCTGCTATTAGATATCTCCTAACCAAAAAGGACGCTAAACCTAGACTCCTGAGATGGATATTGCTACTGCAAGAGTTCGATTTAGAAATCAAAGATAAGAAAGGAACCGAAAACGTGGTAGCAGATCATCTCTCTAGACTAGAAAATCTTAAACATGAACAAGTGCCGATCGATGATGAATTCCAGTATGATAAACTAATTGCCCACTTGGAAGACACAGAACCAGATAAACTTATGGAGACCACCTTAGCCGTCTCCTCAGTGCCTTGGTATGCCGATTTCGTAAACTACCTCGCTGCAGGCGTTTTACCACCTGAACTTACCTACCAACAGAAGAAGAAATTCTTCCATGATCTTAAACAGTATTATTGGGATGAACCTTTACTTTTCAAGAGAGGTCCCGATGGAATTTTCCGACGATGTGTGCCAGAAGAAGAAATTGAAAACATTATAAAACACTGTCATTCTGCACCTTACGGCGGGCATGCGAGTACATCCAAAACTTGTGCAAAGATTTTACAATCCGGCCTCTATTGGCCTAATTTATGGAAAGACGTACATGCCACCATCTTAAAATGCGACCGGTGCCAACGCACCAGTAATATATCTAGACGTGACGAAATGCCACAAAAAGGCATTTTAGAAGTCGAAATCTTTGATGTGTGGGGGATAGACTTTATGGGACCCTTTCCATCTTCATCTGGAAACAAGTATATACTCGTGGCTGTGGATTATGTCTCAAAATGGATCGAAGCTATAGCTTCTCCAACAAATGACACCCGAGTGGTAATTAAGCTGTTCAAGAACATAATTTTTCCTAGGTTCGGTATACCCAGACTCGTTATAAGTGATGGTGGATCTCATTTCATTTCCAAAATCTTTGAAAAATTATTAGGAAAATATGGAGTTCGACATCGCATAGCTACACCTTACCATCCTCAAACTAGCGGACAAGTTGAAGTTTCAAATCGCGAGATAAAACAAATCCTTGAAAAAACTGTCGTTACGTCCAGAAAGGACTGGTCCTTTAAACTTCACGAAGCTTTATGGGCTTATAGAACTGCCTATAAAACTCCCATCGGTACCACCCCTTTCAAGCTTATTTATGGTAAGTCATGTCATCTCCCAGTTGAGTTAGAACACAAGGCCTATTGGGCCATTAAGAATCTAAACTTAAGTTACACTGCCGCTGGAGAAAAGCGTATCCTGGATATTAATGAATTGGAAGAACTTAGACAGGATGCGTATGAAAATGCTAGGATTTACAAAGAGCGCACAAAGAAATGGCACGATAAGCATATATCTAGGAAGAATTTTAACATCGGTGACTTAGTATTATTATTTAACTCACGATTAAAATTATTTCCTGGAAAATTATGATCTAGATGGTCCGGACCTTTTGAAATAACTCGAGTTTATCCAAATGGTGCGATAGAGATTAAGGGACCTTCGATTGAAACGTTTATAGTAAACGGGCAGCGTTTAAAACACTACCATCTAAATGAACTCGAGGGAACTTCTCAAATGATAAATCTAGACGAGCCACACGCTCGATTAAAAGCCTAGTTTTTAGTCCTATTTGTCGAGCTTACGACATAAAACAAAGCGCTTTGTGGGAGACAACCCACCCTTTTTTTTTATTTTCCTTCTTCTTCTTATTTTTCATTTCTTCTTTAGTCTATTTTTAACGAAAACAAAAAGAAAAAAAAATATATCTCTATTTCTTTATCTATTCATTGTATTTCTTCTCTTTGTCTTATTTCTATCTATTCTATTTATTTATTTATTTTTTCTTTCTTTCTTCTTATCGGCATTTTGGCCAATGCTGATCTTCTTTATTTTTCTTCTCGCCAGGCTATATTCTTGCTTCTTATTTCTCTTCCCGCTATGTCTCGAGTTGACAATATGCCGGTTAGTTTCAGAGGGAGAAACCAACGCACCAAATATGGAGTTTTATCCGAGCGTGAGATGCTACCCACTATCTACCCTCATCACGGTGCTATGACTGCTCTTGGTATTCGTGATAGTGTGCTTTTTCTGCTGAATCAGATTGGGTGGGATAGTTCACGCTTTATGACTTGCTATGCCACTTATCGGAACCTTACTTTGGAGTTCCTCAGCTCTTTGATGTACTTTCCTACTCATGGTTTCGCTTTACGCCGTGGGCTGATTATCTTCAGACTTTTTGGCATCACTTTCAAGTTTAACCATAAAGAATTGGGTGAGCTTCTTGGTCTTCCTAATGGCATAGGAGTTTATCATGAAACTCAGGAGGAGTGCCTTGGATTTAGGGAACTTGACTATTTTTGGGAATCTATTTCTGGAATCCTTAACCCTGAGCCCGAAGACTTTGTATCAGAGAATATCCACAACCCGGCCTTCAGGTATTTCCATAAGATTCTGGCCCACACCATTTTTGGAAAACCCCAGAATGTCACTACTGTTTCTAAAGATGAGCTGTTTATCATGTATTGTGCTTCGCAAAACCGTCCGGTTAATGCGATCACTTATCTGATCCGTACCTTTATGGATCTCATTGATACTGATCATGCACCCATTCGGATGGGAGGTCTCGTCACTATGATTGCAAATGTTGTTGGACCTCGACAATCCTTTAAGCATCTGAATGCTTTTACGGGTATTACTTGCATGACCATCGAGTTCTGTTTCAACACTGGTATAATAGGTGATCTTGGCCCGACTGAGTTTACCTTGTTGATTAATGGTAAAGTTATGCAGCTGTTTACCTTGCCTAACCCTGCTACGAGTGTGCATAACAAAGCCAACTGGCTTTTTGGTCTTGATCAGCAGCCTTCTCCGCCCCGCACTCCTGAGACTCCGTAAGATTATGAGGTTTTGGAAGATTCTGAGGAAGATCCCACTGCTCCTTCAGGTTATTATGATCTGGGCCCTCCTCAACACGACTCTATCGCTCACTCTGTTGCTCCTGACACTGTTATGCATGAGGCTCCTACCACTGATTATGCCCCTGTCATCCACGCTCTCCAGGTGGAACATCAGGCTTTGAGGGAAGATTTGACTAGTTTGCGAGCGTACTTCTTTGGTTTTATGGATACTGTTTCTGCGCAATTTCAAGAAGTTTTCTCCTATTTTCATTCTTCCTCCGCTCCTAAGGCAGGACCATGTAGTGGCTAGAGTTTTTAAGTAGTTCGTTATATTTAGCTTAGTTTGATTTTGTTAGGAATTACAATATTTTCGTTATGTCTTTTATGATTTACTTTCCAGACACATGATTCTGAAGATTGTAAGCAATTTTGGGTCATCATTTTAAAAAGCCGTTCACGTTATTTTCCTATAATTATATTGCAGCTTAATATATTATATGTTATAAATATATTTTGTTATAGGAATATTAGTATTATTACATGCATACTGTCATTCACGCGCCTGTGCCTATTCCCCAAACAAGCTGAGACGCACGCCTCAGCCTAACGCGCTGACAGGAGGCGCACGCCTCCAACTTCCCATGCAGCTTTGAGACGCACGCCTCACGCGTGGTCTCCTATGTCAGGCGGGCGCCTCAGCTTTTGTCTCGTGCAGTAAAAGCTGGTCTTCCTGCATTTACTTGTCTTGTCCGTTTCGTTTTCCCATTCACCCCATTAACTCATATTCAACACTCTTTATTCCCATTCAAACTATATTCCTTCCATTTCCCACCATTAATCTCATTCAAATTTTCCCCTCCTTTTTCCAACACCCACTTATTATAATTTATCACTCTTAAATCTCCCTCCACTATAAATACCATTCATCATTCTTTCTATTTTCACAACATTTCTAACCATCTCCACCATTTTCTCTCCTACACCCATATTTTCTACCTTTTTTTTCTTCTTCTACCCATATCCATCTATGGCTCCACGAAACAACCAACGACAAGTTAAGCCCGACCGACCACCACCCGACCTATCCAATATCATTTTCCGCGACAACGACGACGGCCAACAACTACAAAAGTATACCAAATTCTTTACCCGTTCCGTCGTCCCTACAAAATACATAAGTTCGGAATGTTTGGAAACCTTAGGAATGACCGATAGCATCGTATTAATGCTCAATAACACCGGTTTAACCAATCTATGCACAAACCCATGTCCAACTTATGAACCACTCGTGCTTGAATTTCTTAGCTCCTTCTCTTACACAACACCTGTCGACGATCCTTACACAACCGGCACCGCCAACTTCCGCATGTTCAACCAAGAGTACTCTCTTGATCAAGAAAGAGTCGCCGAACTCTTATCTTTCACTCGCGGCGAGCATGTTCATTACAAACCTTTCGACGATGACAACGATCTTTCTTGGGATCAAGTCGGCTTCTCCTTATGGAATGATCTAACCGGTCAAACAACGGAAAGTTGGCGCGACCTCTACGCTTCCCAAATACATAACCCAGCATTAAGGTACTTTCACCGCGTTCTTGCTAACACCATCTTTGGTCGGACCAATAATCACAAGGTCAACCAAAATGAGCTGTTCATCATTTTCTGCGCCCTTAATGGTCAGGCTGTCAACGTCGCTCCTTTCATGCTCAGTCACATCCACACATGTGCGAACGCGGCAGGTACTAATCCTTTTGTTTTTGGAGGCATCATCACATCTTTAGCATTTGCTTTGGGCCTTTCCGCCGAGCTACTTTCTTTGTTACCATATATGATGCCAGCCACTCTTCTCGATGTCATCTATTGCCGAGATTCCCACATAATCTCTCCAAGACATGATGGCCGGTTTACATTGGTGATAAATCGTCGTCCAATTCCTGATATTGTGTTACCTTGTCCAAATCGTATCGACGTCCGAGTCCGCGCAAATTGGCGTTATGCTCTCGATGCACCTACCGCCCAACAACCAGATAATCTCGCTGCAAATTTCGCAGCTATGCAGGCTCATATGCTTCGTCAAGATCAGTTGTTCCATGCCATGCAACAGAACCAAGCTGAGACTTTACGTCTCGTATAGGAAGTACAACATGATCAACAAGAGATGCGACGCGAACAACAACAATATGTTTTTCGCCATGATCGTAACCTCGAATCCTTACAAGCTCGCATAGCAGACGCACTTCATCTAAATGATTCTACTTCTGACGTCGGACGAAGACCTCGTACTAGAGGACGAAGAACAAGAGCTCATGATTCCCAAAGCCACGAGTGATCGCCTTTCTCTTTTCATCTGCTTCTCCTTTGTTTTTATCGCATTGAGGACATTGCTCCTTTTAAGTATGGGGGAGTCAGATCATTTCCTTGTTCATTTCCATTTCCCTTGCTCTCTTTGTAGTATTTTCTCCTTTTATTTCTTTTCTTGTATTGCAAAATTTCAATTCAATAAAATACTTATTTATGCAAATTTTAATCTCTTATACAAAAATTTAAATTTGTGCTTACTCGAATTTCCCCTATTTCTTGAGCCATAACGAACAAAATATAACAATTTTAAACACGCATTTATAAAACATTACTCAATTAGTATTAAGGTTGCCTATTATAAACAAGAATTCGAGCAACTTAGCAAAATTGCTATCGTCTTAACACTTCAAAACCCCCGATGTGTTGGATCGATTTAAGTACTTATTATACCAAAACCTTTAAAACTTAGTTTTAGATTAGCCCCGAGTAGTTTATTAAGCAGTCGGCACCGCCATAAACACAAATTACGTGGAGAGCTGATGAATATAAGTGATTGATCAAATATTCTTAAGGAATTGCTTTTATCTGAAGATGCACTTATTAAGTTAGATGATCCTTACCAGATCATTTAATCCAACAGTTGCAGAAACTATAAATTTAAATGCATAATAATCCATTATAAATTGGTTCAGTGGTCCCTGGTGCTGAACTTGGTAGGGCGAATCACGATTCGATCCCCCGCAATTTTTAATTGGAAAAAGGGAGTACCATATGATTAAATTACCAGAACTCCTAGCTGGCTTACTAAGATCAAATTCACTAACCAGTTACTCCACTATGTGCGTGTAAGGTAAAGGGCTTAATGTGATTGCACTAGAATGAAAACGGGTGAAATAAAACATAGTAGTAGGTTAAGCTATAATGACATGACTTGAATTGGTCTGCCTAAATGGGATTATCCAGTGTTCCTACGGTAACTTTGGTGTTTAAGTTCGACTTAAATTCTCTAACAAAAATTTTCCAATTAGCAACCTAGTACGAAGTGATGTATGTTCTTATATCTGTGTTTAACTGCGCGTCAGTGATTTTCACCTTTTTACTTTTGCTTGAGGACAAGCAACGGTTTAAGTATAGGGGAGTTTGATAACGCAATTTTATATAGTATATTTGATTTAATTTTCATAGGTAATGTTAGTATTTTTATCTAATTATTCCATTTTATTTCCATATTACGCCGGTATTTCTATTGTTTCAGGTATTTTATTTTAATTAGACAAATTGAGCAAAGTGAAGAAATTCAAGGTTTATTGGACTAAAGGTGCAAGAAATGAAGATAAGGGGTGTGCAAAGCAGTTTTGATGGATCAAAAGGGGTCTATTATCTCCAAACGGGCCCAACAGAGTTCAAACCCACGTAGCAAGAAAAACCTAAAAGCGCATGCAAGAGTGAGACGCACGTCTCAACTCTCTTCCTACAATTGAGGCGCCCGCCTCGGATTTTCCCCTTAGTGGGAGGCGCCCGTCTCAGCATAGTCAAAGGAAGAAAAAGTCAATTGGGGCGCCCGTCTCAACGTGGGCAAAGTAAGAAGAGAAATTCAAGGATACGTGGGACACGAAAATATCTGAAGAGGTGGTTACGTCCAAGGACTATAAGAAGACATTAGAAAGTGAAAATTGGGACCGTTTTTGCTTAGAATTTTTTCCAGTTTTCAGAATTTTACTTTCATTGCAATTTACTATTTTCCAGTGTAATTCGATTCCTAGTAGTTATATTTCCAGCCAATTTTCTTTTCCTTTGGAATACTTAGAATTTACTCTCGTTGAAGAACGAAGATTCTGTACGGATTGATTCAAGCTTCAAAGATTGTTTCCAGCATTATTTAATTCAGGTTCTTTATTTATATCAATTAATTAATTATTTGCATGAGAATATTTATTTAGCCATGAAATTATTTATGATTATTAATTCCTTTAATGTATCCATGTCCGTTTTTCTGAGTATGTCTGGCTAAATTATGTAAATATCGGTATGTAACGAGTTAATTCGAATGGATCCGAAATAAACAGGCTTGATTATATTTCATAAAATAAACACTTTTTCTGATTTAGTTATCTAGTTTATTTTGTTAAAAAGGTTTAGAAACCAACAGAGCGACAGTTTGAGGTTAATAAACCGACTAAGATTAGAAACCAACAGAGCGACAGTTTGAGGTTTAGAATCAGATAGTAGATGCTAGGTATTGTTTTTAAAGACTGCGACAGCGTTTTAAAACCAATTAAACTTTATTTATTTTCAAAAAGTAATTTTAAAATCAATGGGATAGCGAAAGCATACATCAGAGTTTAAAATTATAATTTACTTCAATAGAGCGAAAGTTTGAGAATAGATTTTTGAATAAATACTTTTTGCTGAAAAAGATATTATTATCACTTTTAGAAAATGAGCCTGTAGAAAGCCGGATTCTTTAGTGTTAACGACGTACATACCGATATTCGCATTATTATTATTTCAATTAGAATTAAGTTTTATTACCCGAAAATTCCCCAATTTAATTATTCGATAGCTATAGCTTTACACAGTAGTTTAGGTTACGTTAGTTTGATTTATAGTCCCTTAGGTTCGATATCTTTTAAAACTACGCGATAGGGCTGTATACTTGCAGTCTCCCGATTAATTTAGACGATAAAGTCGCGATCAGTTTGCACTTCTTATTCAGAATTATATCTCTTAATTCATGCGCATTTAACATGTTTTTGTGATTGATTTGTGTTGTTAGAGATCATACAAAGCTAATGGCATGATTGAATTGAACTGTAACGCCCTGAATCGAAAGATACCATGACTGAATTTCTAGGGTTCTTGAGCTTTTAAATGGGGCTTTTCAATCCAGGAAAAATTGGGACTAATAGGATACATGGTTGAAATCGTGAGGCCAAGACGATTCCAACCCACACCTCGCGAAACATTTATGATTGTTGTATGCCTAATCGCTATTTTTCCTTGCAGGAAGTAGTGGGGGGTTAAAAACACCCGCTATCTGATTCTAATTATACTGGAAAATGGTTGAAGACGATGATGTGTTATCATCTGGTTGGTCCATTTGAAAAGCGCGCGTTTTACTTTTTATTTACAGCCTATTGTTTTGTTTGCATATATAATAATCACTTATTATTCCAATAACAAATAAAGCATGATAGTGTAGTGGCAGGGACGCTGGCCAATGAGCACTGGGACCTG
Source organism: Vicia faba (assembly GCA_948472305.1). Taxonomy (NCBI): domain Eukaryota; kingdom Viridiplantae; phylum Streptophyta; class Magnoliopsida; order Fabales; family Fabaceae; genus Vicia; species Vicia faba. The sequence goes on from OX451736.1 coordinate 335,183,256, forward strand.
GGTTCGAATCCCAGGTCCCCCAAAACATTTATTCCATTTTTCTTCCTATGTTCACATGCAGATTTCACAAGGTGGTCCACCATACACCCCCAATTCCCAAGCGCCAGATGTCTTCAAACTCAGATCCAGTGGCCAAAGTTGAAGGACCACCATACTCCCTGGTCAGCGCATGCGTAGCAAGTCTAGAAAAGTCAAACAGGCTAATGAATAATGGGCCTGGAAATTGTTGAATCTACCACAAAATTGGGCCCAACACCCCCCTTCAAGTTTATTTCTTTTCTTTTCTTTTTTATTTCTTTCATTTAATTATTTTTTATAATTATTATTTTCACTAACAAATTAATATTTATTTTCATAATAAATTCAGAAAAATATAAAAAATATAATATTTTTATTTATTAAATTTAATTAGTTATTTTTTGTAAATAAATATTAACATAATTAATTTAGTTTTAATTAGGTTAATCCTAACTTTTTTGCAATAATTTAAAATCAATGTAGAATTAGGGTTTTTAATAACTTTTGACCATCCTTTATTTTTTTCCTTAAAAAACATAAAAAAACTCAAAAAATATCTTTCTTTTATTTAATTAATTAATTAGTCTAGGTTTAATTTAATTAAATGCAAAATAATAAAAATCTCTTTCTTTCTCAAAAAAGGGTCAAAACCCTAAAAACTCTCCGATCCAATTTTTCTCGCGCGTGTGATTATTCTTGATTCATATTTTGATCCATATAATTGTATTTGCTCCGAGGATGTAATAGCTGTAATTAGGACCCCTTTTTACCGCTTTTATTTATCTTCCCGAATTTACTTTTCAAGGGTTTGTTTTTGGCGATGTAAATACCCGACGCCTTGTAATAGCTTAGTTTTATTTTCCGCAACTATTAACTGCTAGATGTATGCTACTAGGCTATGCATGACAAGATCTACCTTAAATTAAAATCAAACCGTAGCTCACCATAACATGTACAAAGATAACATAACTGAAACCTGACACACTCGCACATGCCACTCCTAGGGTACGCCTCACTTGGTTGCCTCGACGTGGTCATTGAGTATAGGGTGTTTTAGAGGTCGCCCTCCTGTCTAAAGATCAAAGTTGCCTCGATAAAAAATGATCTAGGACATTAGGGTTACCGCTAAGGCATCCTACCATTGCTTTAGTGACCACATGTCCCATTAATCGAATTGACCCGAAAACTCCAACGACGGTGCTACCTACTTCTCAATAGTGGGATAGTACTGTCTAAAGGACGTTTACACAACTTAATTTCTTTTGAGTAGGTAGAGGTTCATGGGTACTTGCTCTTTCAAAACAAAACAATCTTTTCGCACTTACACTTTTCAAACAAAAGTTTTCAAACAAACACTTCATACACTCTTGAGGACAGATACAAGAGTTAAATCGAAGTTTTCAAATAAAACTCTTTTCAAAACCCACAAACACAAGAAAAGCAAAACCTTTTGAAAACATAGTGAACAAGTACCTAAGAGCCCGTGGATAACCACGGATAGAAAGGGTGCTAACACCTTCCCTTTCTATAATCTACCTCCCGAACCCGAGACACATCTCGAAAAGGAATTTTGCTGTGCTTTTGTCCTTTCCTTGTTGGAGAAAATAAAAGACGATGGCGACTCTTTCTTACCGCGACATCTTGCGAAACGCAAACGCGAACCGGCATTCCAAAACAGTCAGTTCTATTTCCACCGATCACACCGTCTTATGGGGAAAATCTAGAAATTGCCCCCATGCTGTACTCTTCCCTTCTTTGATCACCGCCTCTGCGTCCTTGAGAGATGCCATCCTAGATACATGCTTGGGAACAATAGGCACCTCAACCATTATCTTCGCAACTGCTACCTCGGGAGAAACTTCCTCAAAATGCTGAAAAGGCGTTTCGATGAACTCGCCATCCAGCTCCACCGTTATAATTTTACCCTTAACAGGATATTTCAGCATCTGGTGCAAAGAGGAGGTAACTGCCCCGACATAATGGATCCAAGGTCTCCCTATGAACCATTCTCTTGGAACCATCAAAAGCCCTAACAATGATGTTACTAGGCTTGAGAGTCAGTCCTTCGCAGTCCAAGCGGTCTAAGGCTTTCTTTGGCAGCACGTTCAAGGAAGAACCAGTATCAACTAAGACATGGGCGTGAGTGGTTCCCCGACATTCAACTGAAACATGTAACGCATCGTTGTGTTTCCTTACTTTGGGAGTTAAGTCAGCACCGGAAAAGCCAAGGCCATTATCAGCAGTAAGACTGGCCACACATTCCTGAAACTGGTCACCCGAAGTCTCTTGGGGAACATGTGCCACCTTTAAGAATTTGATCAGGGCCTTAGCGTGGGCCTCAGAACAGAGCAGAAGAGCCAACATTGAAATTTTAGAAGGGGTCTGCCCTAACTGTTCCACAACGTCGTAGTCACTTTTTCTGATGATTTTCAAGATTTCATCCATTTCTTTCTGAGTGGTTTCGGGGATAACCACAGCATGAGCCTTCGTCCTGACAACCACTTCCAGTATCCCCTTACCCTTGTCGGTAGTATCAGCAGACGGTCTTACTTCAGGAACATTCAATTCTTCAATCACTAGGCCTTGCACAGATGGTCCAACAGGTGCAGAAGCTTTCAAGGGTCTGAAAACTGCTCGAGGGGGAGCAATCTCTGGAGAAAAGATCCGGCCACTGCGGGTTATCTTGCTTGTACCCGCGATGTTCCCTATATTAGAGCCTCCTTCTTCAGAAATCTCTTGGAATGTTTCGATTTGTTTGATACCATGGTAGAAGATTTCTCCCTCATAGTTCCATGGTATCGTTTTGCTTGATTGGTACGGGACAGGTCCCGACATGGTGATCTTTAATGGTACACATTCAGAGTTGGGTGTAATCCTGACAGGCCTTTTGCAAGCCTTGGGAGGATTGTCGGAAATGGTTATGATTTCAATATCATTGGTTGAAGTAGCAAAAGTGTCAGGAGTAACAGGATTGAAGGTATCAACATGGGTTTTCTGGAAAAGTATCTCTTGGGTATCCATCAGGCGTTGGACACCTGACTTCAACATTGGGCAATTACTTCGTATGTTCAAACAAAAATAACAGTCTTTACCATAGCCAGGAAAGATCCCGGCTCTCAACAAATTTTCCTTAATCACAAGTAGCGGTGTCAACAGGTCAACAACATCAGTAACATGAAGGTCTTCCGTAACAGCATGAACATTATTACCGTGCTTGGGCATCAGAGCATATATCACATTGGGCTTCTCAGGCGCCTCGAATTCTACTTCTTTGGCATCAATCAAGTCCTGGATTTTGTTCTTAAGCGCCCAACAATTATTGGTATCGTGCCCCACACTATCGGAATGGTAAGCACACTTGGCGTTAGAGTGGTAGTATGGAGAGGAGGTGTTAGGGTTCTTTGGCGCTTCCTTCAAACTGGTCAGATTCAGCTTCAACAAACGAGGAAGTACCTGAGCGGGCGTCATGTTGATGTGGGTGAACTGCCGTTGTGGCCTTTCCACCCGTTGTTGATTAGGTCTCGACTGATTGTTACGAGGTTGATCATTTGACGAATTTTGAATCATCACAGCCCCCACAGTCGGCCGGCGCTCAGTTCTTCCCAATCCCTTCTGAGAATACACAGCAGATGCTTCCTTCTTAGCTGGGAAAGGTTTCTTAACAGCCGTGGATGCGGAAGCATCCTTTTGAATCTTTCCATTCTTAATACCGGCCTCAACCCTTTCGCCGGTCAAAATCAGTTCAGTAAATCCCGCGGAAGAACTTCCGATCAGATGATTAAAGAAGGGGCCAGACAGGGTCCCCAGAAACATGTCAACTAACTCCCTATCTGATAACGGTGGCTGCACCCTTCCCGCCAGATCACGCCACTTCTGGGCGTACTCTTTAAACCCTTCATTGGAAGCCATCCCCATACTTTGTAACTGAGTACGAGTGGGCGCCAAATCAGCATTGTATTGATACTGACAATAAAAATCAGCCGCCAAGTCTTCCCAATTGTGAACCTTTGATCTTTCGAGCTGATAAAACCAGTCTAACTGAGTGCCAGACAAGCTGTCTTGGAAAAAGTGTACCCAGAGGTCTTTATCGGATGAATGGGGTTGGATTTTTCTGACATACGACATCAGGTGCATCTTAGGGCAAGTCATACCGTTGTACTTGGCTAATGTCGACACCTTGAACTTGAGAGGTATAACAATCCCATCCACCAGCCCTAGTTCTTCAAAGTCCAAACCAGGGACCCTCTGCAACTCCATAGTTGCCAATCTATCTTCAAGGTTCTTATATTTATCGTCCGCTGGTGGATACTGTTGTTTAGAGTAGTCTTCGTCTTCTTCCTCTTCCTCCTCTTCAACCTCAGATTCAGAAGGTACGACAATCCCTTTCCCTTTACCGGCCCCTTCGTCAGACGCTGAGGGGAACTTGAGAACTCTTCTGACCTAATGCTCAAATCTTCTTCCCAAAGTGGCTACTCCAGGTCTCTTTTTCTTTTTCTCTTTATTCTTCTCCAACAAAACTTTGAGGTCCTCCTGACCCTTTGCCAAGGTCATGAGGAGTTGCTGGAACTGTGAATTTTGTGCCTGTAGATCCTTTACTGTTTGCTCCAAATCCATCTTGCTGTTATAAACAGCAGAAAGATAAGGAAACCTGGTTTGAAGACCTGTTTATGCATATGATGAATGGTATGTTTTTCATGTAATGCATTCAAGGGTTCAAAAATTCAATTTTGTTGCAAACAAAAAGAACGCACGTCATATTAAGAAGAAATTCGTTAGTACATAAATGCCCCATGGGCGAAATATTACAAAATTCTTAATGTAAAAAGACATTGTGCATCCTCTTTGGTGCGATGTAAGTGTTGAGAGTTTCCTCTTCATGAAGTCGGCGGGTGAGCTCCAAAACCTTCTTCTCACTGGCATAGAAGCTGGCTTCAAAAGTATCTCGTTCTTCCTTGAGTTGGATCCAACTCTTTTGCATTTCTTCCCATGATGTTCGCATGTCAGGATGTAGGATGGTGTATGGAACCTCTCCTTCCGTAACAGGCTCTTTGATCAAGGGGAGGATGTGAGGGTATGGCATCATAAGATTATGGGAGCGGGTTCATACCCACTTGAGATAAGGCTCAAGGGGGATGGAATTCTTGTGCCCCAGTGTCTTACTATCCACCTTGTTAGGTATCCTCCAAGCTCTGATGAACCTTTGTCAAAGTCCTTGCGCATCGTTGTCGAAGTCAAAAACTAGGTCAGGAATCAGCATGTCATGAGGGCCATCCCTCAGAGCATATCTAAATTGTCTCAAAGCTAGACGGGGGTTGTAGGTGATGCCTACCCTAATGCCAAGTAGTGGGACATTAGGAAATTCCCCATAACAATCAATGATAATGACATTTTCTCTGGACCGAGAACACCAATGTACATCAGAATGTGTGAGGGTCATCAATCATTGTGACCACCTTAAACCCTGCTCATTCTTCAAAACTGATTGTGGAAGGTGAGAAATAAACCACCTTGCTAGGAGAGGAGTACAACACATGAGAACACCTTTTTTCCTCATTGTTCGTGTGTAAAATGAGTGTAGGATGTCCCCATGCAATGTAGGTATAGGATTTCTAGACATGAAAATCTTGACAGCATTCACATCTATAAGTTGATTAGGGTTTGGGAACAAGACCAACCCATAGATTAGGAGTGCCACAATCTCTTCAAAGGCTTGTAGATCAAGAGAATTCCAGCAGTCTTGTGCCTTCTCGAACAAGAACTTTTCCAAGAAGCCCTTGACACCACTTCTGGTTTCCCAATGCCCCTTGATGTCAGATGGTTGCAAGTGTAATACTTGAGCAACATCTTCAGGCTTTGGTTCTTTTTCCGTACCGTTGTAGGGTAGTTGGTTAAGAATAGGAATTCTCAGGAGTTGAGAAAATTCCTCCAAAGTAGGCACCAACTGGTAATCAGAAAATGTGAAGCAGTGGTGTAGGGGGTCAAAGAACTGGAAGATTACTTTAACCATGTCTTTTTCAATGTTGGTGTTGAACAAGTTGAGGAGTCTACCATTTCTTTCATTGAAGAGAGAACTCTCTGGAATCCTGGAAGTAAGCTCCTTGAGTTGAGAAGGGATTCTCACAAGGTTGACCTGAATTGTTTTCCTGCGAAGAGATTCCATGACCTACAAAACAAGAACAAAGATGAAGATCCAAACCCTTGAAATGGTTAGTGGATGCATATGATGCTTTATGATGTTCATGATGTATGCACAAGCACATGTACAAGAAAGTCACACAAAACCCTAGTTTAAGGCTTGCATGAGGTTTCACAGGTAAGTACCCTCTTGAGTTTAGTTGGCTTAAAACCTGTCTTATAAATAGTAATCGGGTTCTAAGGAGCTCAATATCATTGGATTGTTTTCTATGTTCATTGTTTTGGTTTAGCCACTTAACTAGCGACCAAAGTATTCCAAGAAAACAACCCTCAATGAGTGTAGTATCGAGTATCTACCAACTTCGGACTGTACCAAAGCCAGTCATCTCACTACCCCTAAAAAAGGCCAAGATGGTCAAGTAAGGTTCTAAAAGTTCATTAGTGCTTCATGACATCACTCAGCGGCCCCGTATTCTCTTTGATTGACTCAAAGGCTACCGGTACTCACAAATATGTCGCACTAATATAGCTATTGCTTCAACCGTGTCGGTATACCCCGTACAACTTCCACAACAGATTTCTATTTACCTATGAATGTTTCCCAAATCCGGGTAGAGGATTTCAAACCCAAACAAGAGAATCAAATGTAAAGCAATCAAAGCAAACAATATAATCATGCAAAGGGTGATCTAAGCCCTAAGGTTACTCCACTTTTAAAGTTTTCCCCAGCAAAGTCGCCAGTTCTGTGATACGGTGGGAGAACTGACTTGAGGTTTTGCGTTTGTGTTCGCAAATGTTTCGGTTTAGCAAGAGTCGCCACCGACTTTTTATTTTATCCTAAGGAAAGGTCAAAAAGCACAGGAAAGACCTTTGAGATGTTTTCTTGGGTTCGGGGAGTAGATTATAGAAAGGGAAGGTATTAGCACCCTTTCTATCCATGGTTATCCATGGGCTCTTAGTTACTTGTTTAGATCACTTGCTTTGCTTTTCAATTGTTTGAATTGGTGCTCTTCAATTGTTTGAAATGGTGCTTTGTGTGTGGTTTTGAAAGATGTTTTGAAAAGAGGCCATTGTTGTGGCAACCTTTGTAATGATTCTCGTTTGAATGTATACAAAGGTGTTTTTGTCTTTTGAAAAGTTTTCAATGTTTGAAAGTAGGGTTTTGAAATTGTGTTGTGAAGTGTGTTTGAAAATAGCAAGGATGTTTTTGCAAGCTTTTTGATCAAGTAACTAAGAGTTATCTACCCTATTTTACTCAAAGATCTTTCTTATGTTTTTAACCCTTTTAACAGTGTTGTTTCACCATTGTATTTAGTGAACAACCTTGTGTTAGGATGTTAAACGGGACAGGCGCGAGTCATCGTATAGACCATGATAGGAATGGTGTCAAGTATTTTTGGCAATTTTCTTGAGGGGCTTGATCACTTTTGTTTAGGCAACTCAGATAGCGTCATCGAGGGAATATGATCTTTTGTTTGTTTTTGTTTTGCCAAAGTACTTAACATGCATACCATGGCCCATTTTTGAAGGCAACAAGTGGGTTGAAACCCTAGGGGTGCAAGTGTGCATTGTGTTTGTTTTTCATGTATATTTATCTTGGATTAGGTCAAGCTAATTGTTGATTTCATTTTGCATACAAACCCTAAGTCTAAGCATGGCATAATTGGAAGTTTTTAAATGTGCGAGAATTTAAATGCTACACTATTACAACATGATATAGGGAGGGGGGTAAATATTTGAATTGAGAGTATTTGACAAGAAATTAAATTCTAATTTACTATTACATCCAAATTGAATTTAATTGCATGAATATTAAATGGACAATATTTAAATAAGCAAAATAAATAAATATATCAAATAATATGGATTATGCAAAAAAGAGTTTTTATTTGTTTATGTATGTAAAAGTATTTTTAATGTAAAAAATAAATAAATAAATAAAAAATCAATTTTAATTATTTTTGCATTTTTAGGGCAAAAACCCTAATAGTAATATTTATTAATTATATACAATGATATATTAATTTATACAAAAAATAAAAGTATATTGTAAAAATGACATTTTTAGTGTAAAATATTAATAAAAATGAAAATGTAATCTTTTTGTATTTTTGTCCTAAATATTTAATATAATAAAGTATATAAGTATATATATATATATATATATATATATATATATATATATATATATATATATATATATATATATATATATATATATATATATATATATATATATATATATATATATATATATATATATATATATATAGAAAATTATTTACAAAAAATGTGTATATTCAAGAAAATGTTTTCAAGTATAAAATAAAAATAATAAATGAAGATAAGTATATTTTTTATATTATTATTGTGTTTTAATAAAAAAAGAAAATAGTTTATTTACATATTTATACTAGTAAAATAAAAACAAATATGAAATAAATATGAAAAATATAGAAAATAATTTTTTGGCATTTTTTATATTTGGGCAAAAAATAATAAAGTCAGAATAAAAAATAAAAATGTCAAAATGATAAATATTCAAATAAATGGGTCAGGGGGGTGCAAACTGAATAAAGGGGTGTCAAAAGTAAAGGAAACCAGGCCCAACCCAGAATCCACTTCTTCTTCTTCCTTTGAACAAAACACGCGCGCTTCTGTACACAAATGCCATCTCCTGATTCTTTGATTTTTTTTGACAAAACTCATAACATGAACATTGTAGAGCATTAAACAACGAATCCAACCATATAAAAAACTTGGATTAACTCTCAAAGACCAGAGAGAATTTCTCTGGCCCTAATTTTTAACCTAGTTTTTTCAGAAAGTTCATGAGTGAAATTCTCCTAGCACGATTAATGTAAATGAAAACTAAGCATATGTATGGCTTCAGGGCTATGAGTACAACATATTTCATTCACAAGCCTAAGCCTAACCATTCCTAAATAGAGAGATAGAAGTCCATGAAATACCTGTTTCAGTTGATTTCGAGCTGGACAAAGTAGCCACCTTTAATGGTGTTTGAGCTTCTTTTGAGCTTGCCTGAGGTCCAAGGAAGCTTTTCCAATACTTGGCTTATTTTGAAACATCTTGAATCGTGCTATAGAACTCAACCTGCAGAGCTTTGAAACAAAAATGGAAAAGTGTGTTAATGGTGTTACAGCTTGCAATGGAGGCCTGGGATAGTTCAGGTGAGTTGATTGGAATGTGTTTGAAGCATCTTGGGACAAAACGCACGATGGAATTTGGTTATGGCTTCAAGTTTGCAGAACTTGCCCTGTTTTGCAGCAAAACAGGGATTTTGTGTACAAGGGGGTTTTGGAGGAAGAAGGGTCGTGTTTCTGGCTTGTTGGGAGGTATGAAACTTGTCTACAATGTTTGTCTAAGCTTGTCTTAACAGATATGAGAGATGGTATATGTTTTGCAACTTTTCTTCTTTTTCAAGCAAGAGTGTGTGTCCTCCCAATGCAGGCCTGTACAAGCCCTATATCATGATGCATACTTTTCTCTTAGTTCTTGGAATTGGTTGATTGAATCTTGCTTCAGAGATATGGCCCCATGCCTCAAGGATTTTGGTTTGACATAAAGTGCAACTTTACAAAAATGGCATTTTACCTTTTACCACTTAAGGATTAGTCTTGTATGTAATGTCCAAATGACCAAGATAACACCTTAACTCAATGGTTATGCATTAAATTATGGAGTACAAGTTGGTTTTGAGGCCTGCAAGCTAGCACCAAACATGCTGATTTGAAAATGCAAGTTTGTATGAACATGTATTGGCCATGGACAAAAGTGAGTTTTTGCCAACTTCAAGCATTCGATTCTCTCTAACCACAAGGGTGTTTGAGGAGTTCTTAGACAATTTGGAAAGCTTGGAACATATAATATAATCCATATTTGAAATGAAACTTCAAAATCTAAGTGGAACTATGTGAAAAGTGGCCAAGAAGATGGGTCAAAATCCTGCCTAGATTAGGGCAAATTTTCTCTAAGTTAAAAGTTTTAGGTACCCTTGTTCCAAAAATCATAACTTGATCTACAAGCTTCTTTTGAGAAAACTTTGTGAATCAAAGTTGTGTACTTTGTGATGGACTACAACTTTCATGTTTCAAGTTTTCTTTTAATCCATTTGCATCTTGGTGAAAAAATGGGGCAAAGTTAGGAAAAAATAAGAAAATTCCATAACTTAGAAAATTTCTAAGTTATGAAATTTTCCCATTTTAAACCCTAATTTGCATTTTTGGGTTTCTTGATGAAAAATTTTCATAATTTGACATGTCTTGATGAAAAATAACTCTTGGCACTTGATTTTGATCAAAAAGTCAAAGTTTGACTTTTCAATATACAGTCAAATTTTGATCAATTGACTGAAAAATTCATTTGTCAATCCTATGCATTTGAGATCTTTTGAACTTGTTGAATGGGTCAAGGAAATTTCATTGAGTCATTGAGTCCATGTGTGAGCTTGATTTTCCATTGGCTAGGTCAAACAGTCAAAAATAGCCTTTGTGCAGTCAAAACCCTAAAAAGGACCATTTTGCCCTTTTGGTGATCTGATCAAATTTCTTGTGGAATTGTGATCGAAACTTGATCAAATGGTTCAAATGAGTTCATAATATTGATGTAGGTCAAATTTCATGAGGTTTGACTGTCAATTGGCCATAGTTGACTTTTTCCCCCAATACAACTGATTTCTAGGTCAACTGTCCAATTGACTGGGCAAAACTTTGAATCAAGGCCTGAAACTTGGTAAGGAAAAACTTGTGAGTCCAACATGAAGTATGAAAGCCACTTTGGGAATTTTAGGTCAAAATATCCTTGTGCAAACTCAAACCCTAATTTAGGTCAACAGTGCAAGGAGGTGTCTTGAGCAGAGCAAACCCTAGCTTGATCTTGAATTCCAAGAGTCTTGTGATTTGAGAAAATGTTGATGGAATGAGAGGGAAAATTTTGGGGTACAACAGATGTATTATGTGAGATTCTTTAGATACTCTTCATAATCTTCAACCCTGTACAAGAAACCATTGTTATGGTGCTTAACTCTAAGGATTGAGTGTAAGAGGTAGATCTAAGGTACATTAGGGAAGCTAAAGTTTTTGTGAAGTTTATTATGTGTATCAGGAAAAAAATTGTTCTTTGTCTACAACATATGGTGATGATTATCCAATAAGAGAAGATTTATATTTACTCCATGGAAGACTTCAATGGAATTGAGTTAAGATTGTCGCAAAATGAAGTTGGGAGTTGTCCAATCTTTCTTGGGTAGAACAATCGCTCAGACAAGAAACCGGTAGATCTGAGTAAATGTTGCTACATAAGTAAAACTTGGAGAAAGATTATTGTCTCTAGGAATATCTATGGATCAATATAATTGGAGATATTTAATTTTGGTTGTCGAGTAATTTTCTTCAATAGAAGGAAATATCACTTTAGCTTTGTTTTGGTTGAAGCATTGGGCTTGTAAAGTTGATATTGATGATAATCTGTTGTACCAAAATACTTGTATCATTATGTTTAAAATTACTGGAAGACATTACAATTTTCAATGGTAAAACCATTGAAGATTGGACTAAGCTATATCGAGAACAAATGAGATGATCCACTATATATATGTTATAAATTTCTCTTTCCCTATCCCTCTTTAAATTTTTTGCATTATATCATATGATGTTAGTTTTTTCATATTTAGAACGTCATCTAGATTTTGATATTACTTATAGTGTTTTATCATATAAGTTTAGGTGTATGATATATCTAGTTCATTGACTACTTTATTTCTTGATTATAATTGTAATGACTCTAAGTTTGGAATAATTGATCGTTGTTATATATATATATATATATATATATATATATATATATATATATATATATATATATATATATATATATATATATATATATATATATATATATATATATATATATATATATATATATATATATCAATTTTTAGCTATGCCCGAAATTGTATTATAATCAATACTAAATTTCTTATTAAGGAAACTTTTTTTATCTTGTTTTGTTACCATTTTAATTGAATCACTCATGTTGAATAGACGATGAAACCTATTGTCCTTTAGTCTATCCGCTATATTTTGCTTCCATCTATCACATTTGTTTTGTTGATTGAACTATGATTATGCGCAAGAAAAGTTTTTGAAAATGGTTTAAGGGGATAAGTTTATTCACCCCCTTTTAGACCATTTAATCCCCATATTCTATCAACAACTTCATCATCCAACCCTAAAGAAAATACCCTACCTCCCCTAATACCCACACGTCAAACAAAAATTCATGCATGTCAACTTCTCCGAGTGATATCTGTGACAAACACAATAAGTAAATTTGTTTTAAGTGCGATGATAAATATAACTCCTCTCATTGTTGTCGTGGTAAGGTGTTATTGTTACTCAGTGCTGGTGATGATGACATAGATAGTGTTATCAAAGACCTAACACCAAAGGATGTTACTGGTGACATGTTGAGCCACCAGACCTTGTCCATCCAACTTCAAAGTCAGTCGTTATGGGTCTCAGGTGCATATGGCCATCACCATTTCCAAACTTTAATTGAAAATGCTAGCACTCACAATTTCATTAGCCCATCTTTGATGGAATGTTTAGGCCTATGAATGACCCATCATCCTTAGTTTTGTGTGGCCACTAGTTGTGGCTCATATATCCTTTATCAATATTGTTCCCCTGTTATACCCTTGAATTTGCAAGGTGTTACCTTTTCGGTGGACTTGTTCATTTTATCTATCAAGGGTCCTGATTTTGTCTTAGATTTTCCATGGCTTTAATTACTTTGGAAAATTACCCATGATTATTCTGCATTGATGACATAATTTACTTGGAACTTTGGAAGGGTCAATCGGTTACCTTGTGTGGTGATTCTACCATTTCATCTTAATATGTATCCTTATTACAGGTTCAAGAATTAGTTCAAAATGACACGGTTGTCGGAATTTCACCATTTCAATTCAACCCAAACATCATCTAATAATTACATCAACTAACCTTAATTTCCTTCTGACTTACCTGAACCAATGTTAACTATTCTATAATATTTCATAGCATTTTTGTTCCTACTAAGGGACTTCCACCTCACTATTATGTGTACCACTACATCTATCTAGTGGAAGGCATCCCACTTATTAATGTTCGACATATCGTTACCCCCAATTTCAAAAACCAGAGATGAAAAGATTGATTCGCGAGATGCTCGAGCAAGGGATTACTGTGCCTAACCATAATCCTTTTTAATCCCCTAATTTTAATAGTTTGTAAGAAATATGGATTAATGTGTTTTTATCTCAAATTCAGGGCTTTGAATGCTACTACTAGGAAGGACAAGTTTTCCTTTCCCATAATTGATGAGTTATTGGATGAGCTCGGCAGTGCAACAATTTTTAGTAAACTGAATTTGCATGCATGATACCACCAGATCTATGTGCATCCATGTGATACATTTAAAATAACTTTCCAAACCTATTATGTTCACTTTAAGTTCCTTGTTATGCACTTAGATTTTATGAACGTTCCATCTACATTCCAAGCAACTATGAACCAATTGTTCTACCATTTTCTACGTTGGGATGGGGATATAACATCTTGAATTGGTTTGAAATTGTTTATATGTGAACTTTTTTATGTCAAGATCTCTAAATGTTTATTATTATAGGAGTTTATTGAACACCTCTTCCATATTATACCTTCTTAAAGGGCATACACTGATCCAATCAAGCTATAGGCCATTGTGAAATGGCCAATTCCAACAACAGTAAAACAATTTTGTGGTTTTCTAGGACTCATTGAATACTAAAGCCAATTTATTATCAATTATGCTAGAACTACAACCCCAGTGACAAACCTCCTTCAACATGATACTTTTGTTTGGTCAATTTATGCCGCTTCTGCATTTACTATACTTAAAAAGTTATGATCGTTATTTTAGTTTTTAGCCAACTAGGCTTAAAAAAAGAATTCATTATGGAAACATATGCGTCTAATTTGGATATTGGTGATGTCCTTATCCAAGAAGAGACTCCTATTGCATTCTTTAGCAAAAAAAAAAAACAGGTCATAAAATATAGGTGGATTGAGTCTACGTTAAGGAACTACATGTTATCAATAAGGCGGTGTTAAAATGGAAAAAATTATTACTTGAACTTTTTCTTGTCATATGGACATATCATAACAACATCATAGAACTCTTGTATAAATTTATTTAAACACTGAACTAGCAGATTTATATTCGTAAGTTATTTTGATTTTAGCACTGCATTGAATATAATCTCAGTTTTTCGAATAAGGTCGCCAATGCCTTATATCGTGTCCCTGCAGATTAGCCTCCTGATTTAAACCAACATTCTTCCATATTTTATGCCCTAATATCTACATCCACATTTTCAACTCTACAACAACTTCAACAAGAAAACATACATGATCCGTTTCTTTTGGAGTTTCATCACAAGCTCAACAAGGTACCCTTACTTATCCCTTTTCAGTTATTAATGGTGTTGTCCTTAACAAATGAAGCTATATTCTCAATCCATCATCACCTATCTACAAACAAGTGATTAGTGAGTTCCACGACATACCGAGTGGTGGTCATTTCGATGTTAAACTCTCCTTGTTCTGTCTTGTTGCCAATTTCTTGGCCTAAAATGCAAAAATATGTGGAAACGTTTATCACAACATGCCTGATAACTCAACAAATTGAGCATTCAACATAAGTTCCTTCATACCTTTTTACAACCTCTTCCAATATCATAGCTTGTGCGATATGACATCACAATTAATTTCATTACCGGCCTTCCACAATCACAAGGGCTCGCCATCATTTTTGTCAGTGTTGACCGCCTTTCCAATTTTTCCCAATTTGGCGCTCTGGCCAAAATTTTTTTACTTTTTCTTGGGTTGATGAACTATTTATTTCTATGGTTATTCGTCACCATAATTTCCATTCCCCCAGTCCATTATCTTTGATTGTGACCTAGTTTTTCTAAGCTCATTTTAGATGAAATTGTTCGAATTAATTGACATAAAGCTAGACATGAGTAGTGCTTATCATCCATAAACCGACAATTAATCTAAGGTAGTTAACAAGACTATGGAGAAATACCTTCACACTTTTACATAACATAACCTTCCTCTTGGGTTTCTCTTTTACCTTGGGATGAATTTCACTACAACGCAAGTTTTAATAAGGACTGAAAATGTCACCATTTCAAGCATTGTTTGGCTGCAAGACGCCCTCCATTCTGCGATATACTCGTGGTTCTATTACCATTTAGGCTTTGTATAAAACTCTAATTGACAAAAACAAGATCTTACAAACTCTAAAATCTAACTTGTTGTTCGCTCAAAAATCATATGACACAACTAGCAAATGCCCACCTTCGTGACTTCACATTTGTGGTAGATGACCTGGTCCTAGTTTGCTTGCAACCTTGTCATCAACATTCTCTCTATCATCAATGTCAATACAAATTGTCCAATAAATTTTATGGGTCGTTCCACTTTTATGAACATATTGGATAAATTGAGTATCATCTTGATTTACTAGAGGGAAATCATATTCACACAGTTTTTCATGTTTCAAACTTGAGGCCTTACCGTAGACTTGTTTTCGCTCCATCTTCTAAACTTCCAGCTGAAAGATTTGAAAACCAACTTGTTGACACCCCTTAGACATAACTTCCACACACATTGTACTACCCAATAATGTCCAAATCGAATAGGTTTTCGTGTAATGAGACAAATGTTCTCCCAATGAAGCTTCAAGGGAAGATTGAGAGCATTTTCACATTGTTTTTCCATCGGCTCACCTTGAGAACAAGATGATATTTGAAAGGGGGTGGGGTGGGGGGGGGGGGGGGGGATACAAACCAAATACAAAGTATTAGTGAAAATCCCAATTCTAAAGTTGAAGTCCAAAAATTGGGAAAAAGGCTGAGTAAGAAGTCCATATGGATGAAATACTACATGCGTGAATGAAAAGCCTAGAAGATCTTGTTATGATTGCAATTTAATTATTGATTTTTCTGCATAATTTTGTTTAGTTTATTAGAATCGAATTCCTTTTAAATAACTATACTTGTAAACTGATTCATATACCGAATAATAACAATATTTTATTTCTCTTGAAATTATCTTCTCTTCTCCTTCACCACCGCCGTTAATCTTTAAATATTTCACTTTTGAAAATTCTTTAGATCTTAGAGTCGTCTGAACTTCATCCAAAGTAATATTTTCTTCCTTGCTATAAACAATGACATCCTTGAAGTGCTCAAAGGATCTGGGTAATGAACTCAACAACAATAGATCCTTGTTTTCATCATCAATCTTCACCTCAATATTCTCCAAGTCATTACTTATCTTGTGAAACTTTATCAACTGTTCCACCATGGATTTGTTTTCTACCATTTAGAATGAGTAGATTTGTTATTTCAAACATAGCATATGAGACAAAGACTTGGGCATATACAACTATTCAAGTTCTTCTCACATCAAAATCACAATCTTCTCCATGACGACTTCTCTTAGAACTTTATCCCCGATAATGGTACTTCTAGCCTTATCCACCATCTCGGTCTTATCTGCTTTTATTATGTATGAAAACAACGATGTCTCACCCTTAAACGCTTCAATATTATTTTTGAGTTAAAATTTCTTGCATATGCACTTTCCACAATCCAAAATTGTTGTCTCTAGAAAACTTCTCAATTTGCCATTTGGAACCTATAATGTTCACCTAAAATAAAATCTCGTTGTCGCAAGGTGTGTGCGACTTGATGTAAGATTGAAAGATTCCACCACACGAAAAAAATTGATGTGTGTGAACAAAGAACAATGATAATTAAAATAAACGACCTTCACCAAAAATAACTCTATGCAAAAGGACAACAACTTAGCTCGACACTAAAAGATAAAAGACATGAAAACAATAATTTTTTATCCAATTTAATCAAACAATATACATTAAGGGAAGGAGAGCCTCTCTAATTCACTATACTTCCAAAAGTTGTATCAAAAGATTACAAATTAGTTACAAGAAAATAGTCACCGAAGTTCTCAAGAACATATACTTTTTATACCCAACTATTTCTCAATCTTTCTAACTATATATATATATATGAATCACAATAGCTCAAAGTGTTTAGAAGTGTTTCTCAATCCCCTTTAGATATCTCTAAGAGTTTCTCAAATTCCATGATCACATTCTTAGAAATTTACCCTAGTCTCTTTAAGATTATTACTAGGATTCCCAAACTTTCTTTCCGTCTTCAACTATAAAGTTCTGAAGGTTGCGAAGACAATAAAGATGGAGATACATATTTATAAAGGCTGAAACTCAACATATGTTTAATGAACTGAAAATAGAACCCATTGACAAACTACAAGAACCTAAATAATTAAACGCAATACACGAAAACTACCTAGATCAGATCGGATACCCGACGGATCGAAATCACTCGTCGAAACTGATCTGACCGATGCTTTTGACGAATCACCGACCACCACCGTTCTCTGACAACCAGACCCGCTATTGACCATCTCCGCTCTCTTTCTAATCAAAATTCTCCAACCTTCAAAGCTGAAATAACCTTCCTCCTACTCATACGCTTGACATAAATATAAAAGAAACAAAAGCTAAAATCTCTTTATGTCATTTAGATTTGAATCTTTCTTTTTTTTATATATATATATATATATATATATATATATATATATATATATATATATATATATATATATATATATATATATATATATATATATATATATATATATATATATATATATATATATATATATATATATATATATATATATATATATATATATATATATATATATATATATATATATATATATATATATATATATATATATATATATATCATTCTTTGAAAAGATACACATCATTAATTACAGACACCATTTAAACTGATACTACACTAAAATTTTACTACTTCCTCTCTAATTATAAAACTCTTTTAAATTTTTTTCTTGTCATTTTTTATAAAATTCTTTTCAATTTTTAAAGTGTATTAATGATTTTTTTTCAAACTTATCTTTAATTATATTATATATTTTTTTTACAATTTATAATAATAATTACATACAGATTAATTATTTCTCTTTCTTAAGGATAAATTTATAAAATTATATAAAATAATTAATAAATTTAATATTTTAATTAATTTTCTTAATTTCTGAAAATTTACCTACAAAATCTTATATTTATGATCGTATGGAGGTAGTATTTGTTTTCAATGATATCTGATAAGAATTCATTTCTTGGCGACGAAAAAAACACATTATTTCTACGCCAAAGTGTCTTTTATATAGATTTCTAATAAAATCTTAGACTTTGAATTATAACTTGAAAGAATATCTTTTATTCTATTAAAAAAGTTGGAGTGCAATTAATATAAACGTTTGTTCCCGTGATTTTCAATATACTTGTAGTTATTATATCATAAACATTCATTCAATTATGTAATACTGTATCATTCATTGCACGATTTATAGAATTCATTACAAATTTGCATGGTTCGTGATTTCATTACAGACATTGGTTCCACCATCCATTGTCTTTATGCATTCTGTTGTGGTCCTTCAACTTGATATCTTCCTCACTTATAAAATCTTAAAGGGGGCCAAGCAAAACGGCAAACCCTACTCTATAGATCAGCATTACTTTGTTAGGATGTATATTGATTCGGATAACTTCGAATTAAATTGGAATTCAAACTCTAGTGTTTGGATCGAATATTTTTTAGTTTGAATTAAATCAATGAAATTCAATATTAATTAATTTAAATAATAGATTTTTAAAATTTTATCCGTCCAACAATAATTAATTTATATAATTTAATTATTATTATCATGAAAATTAATATAAAATATTCAAATTCAAAAAAAAAAAAAATCTATTTATAACATTCATAGTTTATATAGAGAAATGAAAAAACTTAGATTTTTTATATTATTATGAAAAATTAGATCTTAAATAAATTGAGAGTCTATTTATTGTAATAAATTGTTGCTAAGTTAAATATCATTTCAATTGAGTATTGGAAAAAAGTTCATTATTTATTGTTGTTGTTCTGGACTGGTCCCGCCTTGACCCAAAGTACAAATAAAGGCCCAGATCCAGGCAGTTTCTCGAGGAGTGATCATAATCAGACCATTCCGAGCGTGCTCGACCACAGACCATAGCGGCAATGCCCGCTGTTACCCGCAACGAGCAGCGTCCTCGACTAAGGGCACTCCAGCTCGAGTCTTGCTCGAGCATCCTCCCCGTAAGGCAGATTCTGTCCCCTCCGAACGCTGTGGGATTCTTGAAGCTCCGGAAAGACCGCGTCTTTGTTCTTTCTCATTCTTCGCAGAGCACCATCCAGGAAGGAGACCACGTGCGGGTCCCCACTACACACGTAGAACCTGGCAGTCCCTTTATTGGGCCAGTTCTAGTCGGCCCAATGAAGGGACCTTGACCCAACGCTGGGGGCTATAATACCCTCTACTTCAAGAGGGTCAGATATTCATTCATTACACACCTACATAATTTTCGCCTGCCCATTCCGTCTCTCATTTTATCATCGGAGTGTCTTGCAGGTACCTCCATCTTATTTAAATCCAGTTCGAGCCAACTGTGACGGTCCAATTCTAATCCGATAAGATCAGTTGTGAATGCAAATGATCTATACATTATTTTAAACAAGTTTTTGTGCTAGTCCATATAAATTATTCAGTGTGCTAAAAACTGCAATATCTCTTAGTGTATTTTAGACAACATATAAGAAATTAATGTGCTAAACAGATTCAAACTCTATAATATAAATGCGTAAGATATGTATCATACATATTCATATTATATGGTTCGAATTAAAACAAAAACAAGGCTTTATAAAGTTTCAACAAACTCAATATGTGATTTTATACTTAAGATAGTTATTGTCAATCTATTGTTCAGTTACTATCGATTGAGTTGAGAGAGATGGATGTTTGGGAATAGTCTACACATATAATAATTGGAGCAAGACTCATCCAAAAAAGTACCATACCATATAAGATCCATATATGATTCATCTGATCAAGTAGAAGCATATCTCATTGAATAGTCGTTTGTCGTGGTCGACAATGTAAGGGAAGAAGAAAACATATTGTTGGAGTGACTAATTCAGGAGCTCTCAACAGGGGTCTAGAACTAGAAGAACTTTAATCAAAGAGAAAAGGTTAGCACACAATTCATTCTCCATCCACGTGGTCTCATAATCTCAGTAGTCAATATTGCAAAAATGATGGAAGATACATGATTGCATCAATGTACATTAATTATTAAAAGATATTGAATATGATATTTTTGAAGAATCAATTAAATAGTTAGATGACTATATTAAGTTTGTTACAATTCATTTACCCTCCCAACTAAATATGTTATGACTTCTTGTTTAATAATAGTTTAAAACTTATGGATTCAAATTATATTATATTTTTAATTAATTCAATAATGAAATGTAGAAATGAGGGTAAAAAACTCCAAAATAATCCACAAAGTCAGGACCTAATAGTAAGCCATGACCATGAGAATGGGATTCCTTTAATTCTTCTATACAGCACCATATGGGCTCACAAACAAAACCATCATATAACTTGCAGACTCTTTAATGAAATTCAGCAATCCCATTCTCTCTTCTGGCTTCTGCTAGTATTAAAACAAAGTTCATGAATTCCACCAAGCCAAAACTAGTCACGTGTAATACGCTTCTATAATTTAAAGTTATGCTATAGGCTTCTTGAGACATTTAAAAGATGAGAAAAAAAAAGTCTTTAATTTTATTAGCTAATTTTTATTATCTTGTTAGTTATATATATTTTTTTTACCGCTTTTCATAGTTTGGTTAGTTTAATCTTTTAACTCTTTATCACAGATTTATATTTATTTTTTAATGATTTTAAATATACTTCACTTGAAATAACAATTTCATAAACCACACTAAAGTTCAACCACTTTATATACAAATAATTTTTTTTATATTTTAAGTATGATTACTCAAATTTTAAATATGATTAATCCGTTTGTCTAATCATATTTAAAATATAATGTTTTTATTTATAAAAGTTCTGGATTAGACCTGTCCGTGACTCAACTACCAGTGAGGTCCAATCCAGACATGACAATCAGCTGTGCGGAGCAGCATTTTTCCCGAGCACATCCCGATCACAAATGTCTTGTCGATCAATACTGTTTTCGGTCGGTGCTCGCAGAAGCCATCTCCAACGAGCATGCGCTCCCCCGAGCACCTTCCTCGTAGGGCTGACTTCCAACTTCTCCGGATTTTATGGAGTCTTCATGGTCCCGGAAAGATCACATTCCTATCCTCCATGTCTTACGGAGGGCGTTATCCAGGTAGGAGGCCACGTGCGGGTCCCTACTACACACATAGAACTTGACAGTCTCTTTGTTGGGCCTGTTTGATCAGTCCAATAAAGAGATCTTGGCCCAGCGCCGGGGCTATAAATACCCTCTCTTCCGAGAGGGTCAGGTATTCAACTCATTTCTCAGAACTCATACTTGCTTGCTCATTCCGCTTCTTACTTTGCCATCAGAGTGTCTTGCAGGTACCCCCCATCTCATTCAAATTCTTCCCGAGCCAACTGTGACGGTCCATCTCTGATCAGGTAAGATCAGTGGTGCCGTCTGTGGGAAACTAAGCTTCCCTGTCTTCTATTCACTTGAGACCAAAAGCTAAATAATCCCTGACTGTCATGGCTGACCAGACTCCAGACAACACGAACGTCCGTGTCATCGACGTTAACAACAACACCACCGACAACAATGTCGGCCTCGACAACGCCGGTACCACCGACCATAACACAGCCCCCGACGTCAACATGCCCGAGCCTTCTGAATACAGAGACGGAGCAACTGCTTCATCATCATCTATGCCTCGCCGACATGAAGATGACCGGCCACCTCCCCAGAACTACCAACACGTCCAGTTCCACCACTACAAAAAAGAAGCTTAGTTGCCACGTGAAATTCATGTGGCAAACATCAAAATCACGTGGCAAAGCAAAATTAGCGACGTGGTGAGTTATGTCGCTGGGGAGTAAGTGGCAAGCAAGTAGCGACGTGATTCCCACGTCACAAAGTTGTGACGTGGTATTCACGTCGCTACATATTTGTTAATGCAGCTTTATTAGCGACGTGAGATTCATGTCACTAATTTGTGACATGAATCCCACGTCGCTACAGGGGACGTTTTTATTTTTTAAAAAATTGTTAATAATTATTTTTTATATTAATTCATTAATGTAATAAAATTTAAATAATAAAATTTATATAATAAAATTTAAATAATAAAATTTATATAATAAAATTTATATATTAAAATTTATATAATAAAATTTATATATTAAAATTTATATAATAAAATTTATATAATAAAATTTATATATTAAAATTATTAGAATAATAGTATTTTATTTTATATTTCGAATAATAGAATTTTATAAAATAAATTCACATAATTAAATGTTATATAATTTATTAATTTAAAATGATAAAAATAAATATCTTACATAAATGCAAATATAAAAACGAAATAAAAAAAATGTTTTCACGGGGCATCTTCACCCGGAAAATTATCAAGATCAAAGTCATCAAGTCCGTCATCATCCGGCTGTGTATGATCAGGAACATTTTGATTTCGACCCCCTTGCATAAACTGTCTCATCTGCTCCTCCATATCAGATTGCCGCTTCCGCATGATCTCTAACTGACGCTCCTGCTCTTGCCTCATTGTCGTCATTTGGGCCTCCATTTCGCGTCTCACTTCACTGGCCGCCAATTGTCGTACTGTTTCAAGTTGAACCTGAGTCAGATTGGGTTGACGTGACCCCCCTTCTCCATCTCTAAGTCTTTGAAACAGATTACGATCACCAACTCTCAAGCCGGCGGCCAAATTTCCTCCCGCAAAAAAGCAACCATTAGGCCCTTTTCCATTAACAACCTCATTCCAAATATAGAAATCAACATCCCCATTAAGCGGCTCCCCCTCTGCTGGCCTATATTGCGGATTGTGTTCTAGAAAATTTGCTAGCAATGTCTGATAATCATCCTACACATTAAATTATACATTAAAAATATTACATAATACAATTAAAAAAAAATTAAAACATTTATATATTAAATTATACTAAATTCAAATATATTAAAAATTTGTCACGTGATTTTCACAAATCAACTTATGAATTGCCACGTGAGTTTCCCGTGGCAATGTATCAGTTGCCATATGAAAATCAGTCACCTGGCAATTTATCAGTTGCCACATGATAATCACGCCACAACTTATAGATTGCCACGTGGAAATAACGTCACTATTTTTGTTATTAACTTAAAAAAAAAACATAAGTTTAATTACTTACAAAAGCTTTCTGGGTGCGGTCGTCGACAAAACCTCCCGATTTTTTTGTCCGAGTCCTCGTAATCAACTCAATCATCAATGGTGGTCTCCCCATCTCCTTAGTCTAAACAATAAAGTTAAAAATAATTAGTAACAAATATTATGAATAAAAATATATATAACTTAAAAAATTAGTAATATTTACCATCCGTCGGACATGCTCTGCAGTGCTAATACTTCCAACAGTATTGACACATCCCCCTTTTTCTGATGCCCTCATCTTCTTAAAATTTTCAGATTTGGCCTTGAATTCTGGCGAACTCCAATATGTACGAAGTTCGCCAAAAACCTCTACGCCTATCCAGTTAGGACGGATACCATGCAGCTCATAATTCTCCCTAACCCGCCGCATTATATCCGAAAATCTTCTAGAAGTTCTGCTATAATATATTTTTTCCATTATTTTCTCATTCAACGGATCCCACACACATTTTTCCTGCAATGTTGTATGACATTAAAATAAAAAGTTAAGCAATTATCATTAAAATGTGACTTAAATAACAATACTAAAAAAATATAATAAATTTACAACTTAAATAAATAACAATACCTTAAATTTTTTAAACCATTCTTCTTTATTTGTAACCTCGCCAAAGTTCTTCCAAGAGGATTTATACATCTGCTGGATTATATAATTAATAACCTTGGCAGCCGTCCGACTCGGCGCGAAACTAAACAACAAGATTTTGAATAAACAATATTAATTATAAATTTATACAAAATATTAAAATGAATATGTACTTAAATAAAAGTTTATATAAGAAACTTACTTGCTTCCTTCGGGCCAAATCCAAAACCTCCCGTCAATTACATGAATCTCACTCGGATCATCTGATCTCTCACGAATATCAGCTCCATCTATATCATCAGCTACGACATCTGCATCACCGCCAGCCTGTGTAGGACGTGGGGTGCTGGATCCTGCAGCCTGTGTGGGATGAGGGGTGCGTGACCCTCCGGTCCGTCTAGGACGTGGGGCGCGGGATCCTGCAGCCTGTGCCGGACGTGGACTGCTGGGTCCTCCAATGTGTGTGGAGTGTGGGGTGCTGGACCCTCCCGCCTGCTGGAAGGATGAATACATCTGTGTGGGTCCCCCTGTCTGCTGGAATGATGAAGGCACGCCAGTCTGTATAAATGGAAAACTGGGTCCTCCCCCCGTCTGCTGGAATGATGAGGGGACACCAGTCTGCTGGAAAGATGAAGGCACCTGGGTCGGTGCGAAAGGGAAACTAGATCCTCCCGCATGCTGGAAGGAAGATGGCATCTGAGTATGTGGGAAAGGAACACTAGATCCTCCCGCCTGCTGGAAGGATGACGGCATCTGGGTCGGTGGGAAAGGGAAACTAGATCCTGCTGCATGCTGGAAGGAAGACGGCATCTGAGTCTGTGGGTAAAGGAAACCGGGGCCTCCAGGTGGCACAAAAGATGCAGGTACCCCAGACGGGAATGTATGGGAGGAGAGTAATGGGACAAAACCCTGAGTACTGGCCAGGGACATATGATCAACCTGACTCTGAGGGGGTGGGCACATGGCTGAGTGAGGAGACTCACATGTTACTACCCTCGGACGCTGAGACTTCTTACCGGTATCCTTATTCTTCGGTGCCATTTTACCTAGTTATATATATTTTCATAAACAAAGATAATAAAGTCATTGACATAAATATATATTCATTGACAAATTCAATATATAAATGTTCAATAGATATTCATTAATATTACATTAAGTGATTAATTAATCTAAATCTTCATGCTCGTTATCCATATCATGTTCATCATCCGATGTAATATTGTCCTCGGATTCAAACTCTTCATCATTGTCTTCATCCACATTATTATCAACCAACAATATAGACGCATCAACTTGAAGGCCCTCAACAGTTGTATCGGACAAAGTTGTAATGTCTTCAGCTGCAACCACATCATTAATCTGTTCAACGTCATCAACTTGGTAGGCAACATCTTCCACTAGATCTCCAGTTTCAATATGACCTAGCGGTTTTGTTTTTATTACAACACACCATCCTCTTTTACGTATTACAAATGAAGGATAAGGAACATAATAAACTTGCCTAACAATATGTGACATTATGAAAGGGTCATATTCTTTGTATCTCCGGTTCATTTGAATCTCGACAGAACCATATGACTTGTCTATCTTTGTGCCTCTAGTTGGATCATACCATTCACAATAAAACAAGACAACTTTATTTTCCGTGTCCAAGTAATTGTATACCAACTCGTAGATATGTTTAACAAATCCATAGAAGTCGTCTTCACCGCCATCTGTAACTCCTTTTACAAAAACACCACTATTTATGGTTTTTTTCCCTTCGGTCCATGCCTCAGTGTGAAATTTATATCCGTTCACGAAGTATGTGTGCCAATCATTTGCGCTTTGGATAGGGCCTTCTGCCAAGTTTCTCAAATGGAGTATTTCTGGAGTTAGTGCAGGAACGCTAGACAATGTTTGCTTGAACCATGAGGGAAATTGAGCATGAATGACACCTGATGTTGACTGTACCCCGGTACTATGAAAATAGGCATTGTTAAATTCCCTACAAAAAACACACAATAAGTTTAATAAGTTTGGTATACACACACCATAAGTTTAAAAAGTTTTGGTAAACTCACTCAAGATATGGTTTAACTTCAACGCAGTTGATCAAGACATGGACATGTGCAGATTGCATTTCTTTTTGGGTCAACCAATGCACACCCTTCTTTCCAGAAGGTCGACCTGGTAGCGCAAAGACTGATAAGGTGAATTGACTCCTCTGATTGACATTTACAGGATTCCGTATGATTCTAGGAGTTAACATCAAGTGATTGAAATAGTGACTGCAAAAATGTGATGTTTCCCGATGCAAGTAATGTGCACATATAGATCCTTCTACTCTAGCTTTATTTTTTACCGATCTCTTTGAATCACCCATGAACCTTTCAAACGGATACATCCACCTATATTGAACAGGTCCACCAAGATAAGCCTCATATGCAAGATGCACAGGTAAATGTTCCATGGAGTCAAAGAAACCAGGCGGAAATACTTGTTCCAACTTACAAAGAATGAGTGCAATGTTTTGGTCCAACTTAATGATGTCTTCCACTTTTAAAGCTGACGCACAAATATCTCTAAAAAATTGACTAATTTCAGTTAGTGGGTCAAGAACATGTTTGGGTAGCGATCCAAATGCAATTGGTAGCAACTGTTCCATAAAAATGTGACAATCATGACTTTTCATACCATGCAATTTTCCAGTGTTAGGGTCAGCACACCTTGCTAAATTTGATGAATACCCATCGGGCATTCTCAATTCTTTTAACCATCTACAAACCGCTTTAGCTTCTTGGGAAGTCAGACTGAAACAAGCCTTGGGTTTTAATAATTTTCCATTCGGTTGAGGCTTCAACTCCAACTCTCTTCGATTACACCAAATTCCCATGTCTTGTCTGGCCTTCTCATTATCTTTTGTTTTTCCTGTCACATCCATCACTGTGTTAAATACATTATCAAAAAAATTCTTCTCAATATGCATAACATCAAGATTATGGCGCAACAAATTATCTTTCCAATACGGAAGATCCCAAAATATACTTCTTTTTGTCCAATTGTGGGTGACGCCGTATCCTTCAATTCGGCATGCTTTCCCAGTATCTGTAAATTTTGGTAGTTCACATACTTGGTTCCATATAACCCCTGGTGGCAATCGAGGCGGAGGCAAATCTTTCTCTCGTACATCTTTTTTAAAATTTGTCTTGTTTCTTCTATACGGGTGATTTGCTGGTAGGAATCTGCGGTGACAGTCAAACCATGAGCTTTTCCCACCTTTATCCAACGTAAATGCTTTGGTGTATCCCATGCAATGCGGACAACCCATTTTTCCATGCGTACCCCAACCAGACAACATGCCATATGCTGGAAAGTCATTAACGGTCCACATCAAGGCAGCTCGTAATGTGAAGTTCTGTTTACGGGATATATCATAAGTCCATTCTCCAATCCACATCTTCTTCAAATCATCAATTAAAGGTTGTAAGTACACATCAATTCCGGCTTTTGGACTGTGCGGGCCTGGAATAACACACGTCAAAAACATGTATGGTTTTGTCATGCACATCTCAGGAGGGAGGTTGTAAGGTGTTACAATAACTGGCCAACAAGAGTACGCACTTCCTGACGCTTGCACGTATGGGGCAAATCCATCAGAGCATAATCCAAGCCTGACATTTCTAGGTTCTGCAGCAAAATCTGGATGTGTCCGATCAAAGTGCTTCCATGCCTCACCATCAGATGGATGTCGCATAGTGCCAGAACTTGTTTGGTTTGTATGATGCCATGTCATTTGACTTGCACTGTGCATTGAAGCAAACATTCTTTTTAACCTTGGTATTATAGGAAGATAAAACATGGATTTTACTGCTACACGCTTTTGCTTGCTGTTAACGGCTCTACTGCGAACTTGATATCTTGGACTATTACAAAACTTACACTCCTCTAACGATCCATCTTGAATACCAAACTCATTGTCATAAAACAACATGCAACCGTTAATGCAACAGTCAATCTTTCTTACTTTTAAACCCAACTTCGACACCCACTTCTTTGCATCATAATAACTTGTAGGCAAATTGTCTTTCGTAGCGGTGGAGTCCAACATCATTTTTGCAAAATGTTCCAAACATTGATCAGAAACATTCCAATTTGACTTGGCAGCCAATAATCTCACACACATTGATAGCTTCGAGTCTGACGACCCCTCAAACAACGGCGTATTCATCTCGTTCAATAATTGATAAAATCTTTGCGCTTCCTCATTCGGCAACTCTTCCCCGTCAAAATCTTCAGGTTCATCATATGTCACGTTCACACCAAAAGCATCCTCAACCATGTCACCGATCAAATTAAAGTTCTCCTCATACTCCATAACCGGTCGACTACTTGAAGCATGCGTGTTGCTAGTCTCTGGTACATTAACCGGTAGTTCTTCACCATTATACGTCCAAACCCAATAATTTTCAATGAATCCCCTTCTATGCAGATGACGTGTTACTTCCTCTGGGTCACTAATTATTGGTCTACATTCACACTTAAGACAGGGACATCTAACCCCTCCTTCGCTTCGACAACAATCCTGAGCAAACGCCCACTTAATAAACCCATCAACTCCTACTATAAAATTGGGTTTAAGTCCACTTCTTCCTGGATATGTTCTATCGTACATCCAACTGCGATAATACCGATAATATTCCATACTGCACATTTATACAATCATTGTCTTTTTCATTAGAAATATTCTTAAACTATTTAATACTATTCTTAGAAATATAAATTTTGCTTTTTTATATATATACTAACATATAAATAAATATTCAAATGTAAAATATATAATTTTTTATTACATAACAATAATATCAAAAAACAATAATATAACATATTTACTTTTTATTATATATAATATAAGATACATACTATTTAAATATACTATAATATACTATAATATATTTAGAAAACAAATAATGTAAGATACATACTATTTATTATTATATATATAACAATAATATTAAAATAATAATATAATATATATATTCTTTTTTTAAATATGTTTTTTATAAATTGTTATTCTAATATATAATATTTTTTCCATATCTTTAACATATAAATAAAAAAATAAAACTATTATAATAAATACAATTTACATCTATAAAAAACATGTTATTAAATATGTTATTAAATTTATGTTTTCTAAAATTTTTTAAAAAATATATTAAATATGTTATTAAAAAATATGCAAATTACATATACAAATATACTACTAAAAAATATATAAATCACATATGCAAAAAATATGCAAATTACATATACAAATTACATATGCAAAAAATATATTAAATATGTTATTAAATATGTTTTTAAAATTTTTTTTATTATCAGTAATTTTATACTACTAACAGTATATACATATATTCCTAATTACCACAAAATACATATACAAATCTAATCTATATAATACATATAAAATCTAAAAAAAAATGCATAAATACCTCTATATAATTTCTTCAATAAATTTGCGTCTTCTAGTTCTTGGTGTTCTTCAAATTTCTCTACAAATAATAAGGAACAATCCAACAAATACCATGTTAATTAAATTCCAGTATAAAAACTAAAGATAAAACGAAATAAACATTTAACATCACATGCATACCTTAGATTTCTTCAACAAATTGGAATGGAAGAAAATTAATTCGCAAAATTGGGTTTGAGTTTGTGAGAGTTGCTGTAATGGAATGGAAGCAAGCAAAGGAAAGCAAAGGAAGAAGAAGAAGCACGCTACTGTAAATCAAAACGTTAACATTTGTAACTTCTAGTAGCGACGTGACTGTCACGTCGCCACGTTGCCACGTGATAATCACGTCGCTACAATGCAACCATAAATACTTTTCTCTGTCCAACACTGCGCATTTTCCCCCCAAAAATTTAGCGACGTGGCTAACACGTCGCTACAAAATTTCAAACTTCCCTCCCAACAACGTTCATCAGATTCCATTAAATGTCATTAAAATATATTAGCGACGTGGTTATCACGTCGCTACTACCCACGTGATAAGCACGTCGCTAATATATGTCGCTGGGGACATATATTTTTGTAGTGCACGAGGTCCCCGTCCCCGCCGGGGTAAACGCCACGACCAGGGCACTGCTCGCGTCAATCAATCAAACCAACTACCTAATCTTCGCCCAGGGGGAAAGACTCAGGGCGCTCGAGGACGATCGGAGGCCCCCAAGAAGACACAGGAGACCTCAATCTCCCCCTCCTCGACAAGCAGAGGAACATCCCTAATCTCCTCTGCAGAGACATAATCGGGATATCTCTCGAAGCCCGTCACCCCGACCACTCAAGCGACGACCCCCTTTGGAGAGGGAAAAACTCGTTGTTGCAGGAAGGCGCGATCATGGCCCCTTGCATCAAGAATGAAGACCCTATGGAGACAGGAACATGGGAAACCACCAACGGTCATATTGCCCAAGGACCGCTCCGTGCGAACAGGGCCACCGTGACCGCCACGACATGAGATCTCCGTCTTGCTCGCCCGAACGGAGTGACGAGGATGACCCATGCGGTCCCTTGTCACAAGCTATCATGGAGGCGCTCATTCCTCCGGGCATGGAGAAGCCTCCCCACCTGAAGGAATATGACGGCATCGCTGACCCGGTCACCCACATAGACGGGTTTGAGGCCATGCTACACTATCATAACATCGGGGGACCGATCAAATGCCGGTTGTTCCCCACGACTCTGAGGAAAGCTGCCATGGACTGGTACAAAGGTCTCGCCCCGGGGTCAATTACCTCTTGGAGAAATCTGAAAAACCAATTCATCAGCTTGTTCACTGCTTCGCGGCGACACCCGAAGACCAAAGCAGCCCTCGAGGCCATCGTCCAGAGACACGATGAGACCCTGAGGGAATTTATTGACCGATTCAACCAGGTGGCCATCCAGGTACCCTGCATGGACCACATGAAAAGATACCTGCTCGAGAGGGGGCTCCTCCCGGGAACTGAATTCAGGAAAGCCGTAGGCATCAAACCACCCCGGATATTCGATGCCTTCCTCGAGAAGGCCATCGCTTATATGGACTACGAGGAGAGAAAAGCGGCCAATAGAGCCCGAGATCCCAGAAATCATGGATCTACCAGTAATCCGCGATAAGACACCGCCCCTCCTCGACGAACCGGAGAGAAGAGAAGGGACGACAAACCCCAAGACGCCTGGGAACAAAGGGGGCCCTCGGGGAGGTTCACTGAATACAGTCTGTTAACGGCTTCCTGCGAGCGCATCTTAGCGGAGTGCACAAGTACAAACTTCAAGGACAGCAGCGTCAAGTGTCCTCGCCCCGCTCCTACTAAACCCGGGGTAGACCGAAGCAAATACTGCCAGTATCACCGGAGCCACGGGCACTTGACCGAAGACTGCGTCCATCTCAAGAACGCCATTGAGACCCTCATAAAGGGGGGAAGACTCATGCAATATCAGCGAGGCGACGCTCCTTGTCGGGATGCCCGTGAGACGAGGTAAGTAGAAGAGGATGCTCGACCATATGACGAGTCGGTTCCCATCCAAACCGCATTCTCCGTCATAAGACCTGAGGACTTCTACGTCTCCGAACATCTGCAAGAGATTCTGTCTATGCACAACAGGTGGGAAAACTTCCCTTCCGCCATGGTCATCAACGGTGGAGGGTTTAATGATTTGACCATAAATTCAGCAAAGAGAAAGCTGGACAAACTGGTCGACGCGGCTCCCCCGCAAACGGTGACCTTCGAAAGTGTGAAAGGCAGATCAGAGCCGATAACCTTTTACCTCGAGGAGCTTCCCGGAGGGCCCCCCAATTCAGCCATCCCTCTTCTAATAAGGGCGAGAATGGACAACTTCGACGTCCATCGCGTCTTGGTCGATGAGGGAAGTTCCGTTGACGTGATGTACAACCAGCTGTTCAGAACCCTACAGCTCGATGACTCTCACCTTTCACCATACGTGGGGTCAGACCTGCAGGGCTTTAATGGCTCGACCTCCAAGATGTGGGGGTATGTGGAGCTTATGGTCACATTCGGCGAGGATACCGCTACTAGGCAGGTCAAGGTCTGCTTCCTCGTCATCGACTCCCCATCCTTCTACAATTATATCCTCAGGAGGCCAACACTGTTAGAGCTGACCGCGGTGCCCTCCACCGTCCACTTAAAGATGAAGTTCTACACCAAGAGGGAACATGTCACCACTATTCAAGGCGATCTAGCAGCCGCCCGAAGGTGCTTCAATGCGGCATCCAAGGGACACAGTACAATCGACACCAGCACATGACCCGCCAAGAAAGCTGCAACTACGCGATCAAAGCCTTAGCGGTCAGAGCTCGTAAGAGTAGAAGAACAAATGGACCCTTCAAAGGTCGACTCGATCTCTCTGGACACTCTCTTTGACCAGGACGAGCCCTCCAGCAGCGAGCAGGTGCCCCTCTGACCAATTCCGAATGGGGACTTCGAGCTCGTCCCTCTCGGTGAAGACCCAAGCAGAGGAGTGATGATTGGCATATGACTCCTCGACTTGGCGAGAAAGCAAATCAAGGCCTGCTTGAGGGAAAACGCGGATCTGTTTGCATGGAGTGCTACGGAGATTCCCGGTCTTGACCCTGAGGTTACCTGTCATTAACTCGCCATTGATCCAACTACTAGGGCAGTAGTACAACATAGGCGTAGGCAGTCTCTAGAGAAAGCGGAGGTTGCTGAAAAAGCTGTAAAAGACCTCCTAGAGGCAAATTTTATTTCTGAAGCCCGGTATTCAACCTGGCTGTAAAATGTTGTACTTGTTAAGAAAAATAATGGAAAATGGCGAATGTGCAATGACTATACCGATCTTAACCGGGCATGCCCCAAAGATGCATTTCCTTGACCTAATATTGATATGCTGGTCGACAACTCGGCTGAATATAAAATTTTATCGTTCATGGACGCCTATTCGGGCTACAACATAATCCCAATGGCAATAGGCGACAAACACTGCACCACTTTCATGACTAGCTCGGGCAACTATTACTACAACGTAATTCCATTTGGTCTGAAAAACGCAGGAGCAACATATCAGCGGATGATGAACAAAGTCTTTCATAACCAAATCGAAGATATGCTCGAGGTATACATGGACGACATGATCGTCAAGTCTCGAGTAGACACCGACCATGCTGCTCATCTCAGGGAAGTCTTCGCCCAAGCAAGATAATGCAAAATGAGGTTTAATCCCGAGAAGTTCACGTTCGGGGTTAAGGCGGGCAAGTTCCTTGGCTTTACTTAACAGAACGAGGAATCGAAGCCAACCCCAACATGTGTCGAGCTTTCTCTGACCTCCCTACACCCACATCTAAAAAATCCATACAAGTCTTGAATGGCATGCTCGCCCCACTATCCAGTTTCGTTGCAAAATCCGTGCAACACGCCCTACCTTTCTTCAAACTCCTTCGCAAGTAGGCGGATTTCGAGTGGACCGAGGAATGCGAACATGCCCTTCTCCATCTAAAATAGAGCCTCACGTGCTATCACGACCCATTGACAGGGAGAACTTATTTTTATACCTGGCTGTTTCTGTTGAAGTCGTCAGTGTGGCCCTTATCCGCGAGACTAACGACGACAAAAACCCATTTACTTCACGAGCAAAGAGCTCTAGGGGCCCGAGGTTAGATACCAACAGATCGAGAAGGTGGCTTTGGCCCTTGTCAATGCAGCGAGAAGGCTCAGACACTATTTCCTCATGCACACGATCGTCGTACGAACAAATCAGCCCGTGAAACAGCTCTTAGGTCAACCAGACATGGCGGGCCGAATGCTAAAGTGGTCCTTGGAACTTTCAGAATTCGACATCCAGTACAAGATCAGGAAGGCCCTGAAAGCCTAGGCTCTGGCCTACTTCGTCGCAGAGATGACCTCTAATAACCCCCCCCCCCCCCCCCCCCCGCTGGGAAGAAGCAAAATGGACAATCTTCGTTGACGGAGCCTTCAGCTCGACCAGAAGCGGAGTAGGAATCCTCCTTGAGAAAGAGGAAGGCGTAGTGATCGAACATTCGCTCACCCTCTCCTTTCCAACCTCAAACAATCAGGCAGAATACGAGGCGCTGCTTGCAGGGCTAAGACTGGCCGAGGATTTAGGCGCATGCGAAATACAAATTTTCACCGATTCCCAACTTGTCGCGTCTCAAGTTCAAGGGGGATACCAGGCTAAGAACAACAACCTCATTGAATATTCAAACTTGGTCAGGGAACATATGAAAAATTTCGACCGTGCAGAAATTTCACACGTACCACGCGAACAAAACACACGGGCTGACATACTTTCGAAGCTCGCATGCACGAAGAAGAAAGGTGGAAATAAATCTATCATACAAGAATCCCTGTCTCGCCCGAGCGTTGAAAAATCCGCGACTTTACCCGAAGTAAATGCCATCGGGGACAACTCGTGCTGGATGACCCCGATATTCAACTTCCTAACGAAGGGGAACTTCCCCTGGACCAAAGAGAATCAACCGCGACCAAACGACGAGCATGCTCCTATGTGGTGCTCGAGCACAAACTATATCGTAGGGGATTTTCCATCGCACTCTTGAAGTGCAATGACGAATCCGCGGTCCCAGAGATACTATGAGAAATTCACGAAGGGATTAATGCCCAACACATGGGTGGAAAGTCCCTAGTACAGAAAGCACTGCGAGCAGGGTACTACTGGTCGACAATGCAGCAAGACGCCAAAGACCACATCAAGAAATGTGACAAGGGCCAAAGGGACGCTGACATGCATCTCGCCCCGCCACACGAGCTGAACATACTATCATCCGTATGGCCATTTGCCTGGTGGGGAAAGGACATCCTCGGACCTTTCGTACAAGGGACGTACCAAAACAAATTCCTCGTCGTGGCCGTAGATTACTTCACAAAGTGGATAAAGGCTGAAGCCCTCGCGAAAATCACCTCGCACAACATTCTGCATTTTTAAAAACAAAAAGTGCTCGCTCGATTTGGAATCCCTTAGGCGCTCGTCACAGACAATGGTACCCAGTTCACCGACCAAGGCTTTCAAAGCTTCATTGTCAAACTCGGCACTAAACAACATTTTACATTAGTCGAACACCCCCATACTAACGAGAAAGCCGAGGCCGCAAATAGGGTTATCTTGCGAGGACTCAAATGCAGGTTAGGCGAAGCTAAGAGGGGATGGGTCAAAGAATTACACAATGTCTTATGGGCTTATCGAACAACGCCCCACTCGACTACCAGCAAGAAACCACTCCAACTGACTTACGGTACCGAGGCAGTCATCCCAGTAGAAATCTTAGAGCCATCCAGGTGAACTGAAATGCCCCTCGACAAAGAGATAAATGACGGGGCCTTAATAGACGAGCTCGACCTCGTTGAAGAAATCCGATCAGGAGCAGCCCTACGCGAGGCCACTCTAAAACAACAGGTAGCCCTACGCCACGACAACAAAGTTGTAAAATGAGAATTCCAGGTCGGCAGCCTAGTCTTGCGGAGAAACCAGAAGGATTCCCGCGAAGGGAAGTTGGCCACAAACTGGGAGGGACCTTATAGCGTCCAGGGAGCTATGGGCATCAAAGCATATTATCTCGAGCACTTAAACGAAGAACCACTACCGCGACCCTGGAATGCTGCGAAGCTAAAACAATATTATAGCTAAAGCCCCTCACCTACTGGGGACTTTTGCCGTCGAATGTTCACCTTTAGTCGACGAAGGGAAAAGCTCGACCACGTAGGCGAGTCGAGGTATGGTCTCAACCTACCAACCAACGAAGGCATAATTTCGTTCACTTTGACGAACAACATACATGCCCGACAGGGACACCTCAATCGAGCTCTGCTGTCAAAGTACCCCAACATGGAAGAACACCCAGCTCGCGATGGGCAGTTCACGGCATGAGCGTAGGATCCCGATTGCGATCATACGCCCATCACGCGGATCCTCACTCCGCTCCCTCGACACATTTCTAAGTTCGTCGAACCGAAATTAGGGTCGAACGAATATCTCCATACGAACACAAACTTCGTAAAAAATTCATAACAACCATGATAATGGTCGGGCACATACATCAAATATTGTTATTCATCAGATAACTACTATAAACAAAGCATTCATCAAGTAGACAGTCATAAACAAAGCAATCATAATATGCCGACCACAAGGGTCGACGTTGTCCAAAACTACAGTTTAGACACGACGACCATAAAACTAAACGAATGAAAGCGGGCACATAGGCCCCAAAATAACAGCGGACACGCAGGCCCAAATACACCAATAAAAACATTAATCACTCCCCGGAGTACCAACTTTGACGTCAGGAGAGTCAGGAGGAGGCACCACCCAGCCATCAACAACCTGGGACAAAACCACAGTCCCTTCGGTATTCAACCCCAGATTCAACATGGACAATTGATTCACAGCAGACTGAAATCCATTGGGCAAAGCATCAACACAGTCCGACTCCAGAAGTTTAATTCGAGCGATGAAATCAGCATGCATGCGTAAGTCGGCCACCCCTTCAGGCTCCTCCTCCACGAGCAACATAGCAGCCCTCAGATCTTCGACCTCTCTCAACAGCCGTTGGTTGTCACTCTCCAACCGCTCCTTATCGAGCTGAAGGCATTCTTTGTCTTCGAGGGCTCTTTCGGCCCTCTCCTTCTCCCCTGACAGCATGTCGGACTGCTCCTGAAACATTTCCTCGGAGCGTTCAAGAGCAGTCTTCAGTTTGAGGGCTTTGGCCACGAGAGCCGCCTTCTCTGACTCTAGCTCCTTGACCTGATCCAAGGAGTCTGACCCTTCACTCGCAAGGACAACCGCCATCTCGGCCATTTTCACCATCCCGATCATACTGGCAGCGAGGTGCTTCCTCCGACCTTCCTTGTCGAGCCGTCTGATGATATCAGCCTCGTTGTCGATACGGTAAAGGGAAACTCCTCAAAGAAGTCTTTTTCCACAAAACAGGGTGGCAGGCTGAAGGCTTGGGCACCCACCCCTCCATCGGTCACCTCGACTCCACCTTCTGGCTGACTCTGTTTCTTGCTAATCAAAGCATATTGGCGCTTGATGTCATGGGAACCCGAGGACCCACTGGATCCTTCTCTGGCCGACTCAGGGGTTGGACCCATTCGCGTGGCTTGTTGCGGCTTCACCAACCTCTTACTGATCTTCTTATCTTGGGTCAGCTTCAGCAACCTCTCTCGACATTCTGCCATGTAACCTGCAAAGGAAATGTGCTTGGATTAGCCACGTCGAAGAAAAAAAAAGAAGGCTATCAATAAAGTAAGCAAGAAACCTAAGAGCTCTACGGCCTGCCCGTAAGACTGGCACTCAATGAGCGCCTTGGTGTTGATCGGAAGTGCCTCGAACGTTGGCTCGCCATCCTCATCAAGAATGTCGTTCCCTTCCCTCGTAACCCATTGAGCAGGGAAGAAACCATCGATAAATTTATTCAGGACGCCATAAGCCTCCTCGTCCCCGACGCTCATACCGCCAGCGAGAGTGTGGTAATATCCAGGTCCATGGTCGTAATTGCACGAACATCGGAGGATGGGAAACTTTGAGACTTTCTTAATCTCGGGGTTACCCTCATAATCCAAACACGGCTCCCCGTCCTCGTCCACCACGACAGCCAGTTTGAACAGCGAATCCACGGCTGTCTGGGTAGACGGTTGCAAAATATACCACTTATCCTTGAAATCCCGAACAAAATCCATGTACATCCTAAACATCCTTTTCGATTGCTTAAGGGACACCCAGCTACGCTTCCCTCCTCAGGATTGCCGTTGCAGGTGAAAAACCCTAAAGAATAGGGGAATCGTTGCCCCGATCCTTAGGAAACGACATGTAATTTCGAATGCCTGGATAAAGGCAATCGCGTTGGGATGAATCTGGGAGGGAGCCAAGTTCAAGTGATTGAACACTCCCATCTGGAAGTCGTTGAAAGGAAGCCGGAGCCCGAGATCTTTAAATATGATCTCGTACATAGGGAAGGTGTCCTGAGTAAACTCCGAGCAAATGCAGGCGTCCCTTGTCGGCCTCATGATCTTATAATTTCTATGAAATCCCTCATGGCCACCACCGTACTCGACGACTATATAAGCTTGCCTGCCGGTATAGCTATAGATCGAAGCTATCACTCGGGGTTCCGCGCCGATCCATTCCAGAGTAGGGTCGTCGATGGTGTCGACCAGATTAATGCTTTCTTCGGCAGTGCTAGTTTCCTCGGTGTCAATATGCTCCGAGGACTCGGGAATATCGACCATTTACCTGCAAAGTATAGGAAACCGTGAATTCGACAAAAAATTTGCTTTTTCGCGACACAGACGGGGAGAAGTAAGTGACACTCAGACCAAGTCGACAACCATTCGCACGAAAGAGGGGGAACACGTGGACCTCGATCGAACACCTACCTTAACGACGAACGTCTATATCAATCATAAATGTCGCGGGCACAGTAAGAATATCACGAGCAAAGGATGAATTTCACGACCAAGTTCATAACATTGCTAGCCAGATACAAGAATGCCACGGGGAAAACTAGCCTATATACTAACGAAAGGGTGAATCTCACGACCAAGTTCATAAATTTGTTAGCTAAACGTATGAACTCCGCGGGCATGATCATGAATCAGACGCCTAAAACGCTTGAATTCCTCGGGCATAATCCACAGACACGAAATCCTACCACTAAACACCATCAAAATCTATCTACAACACAAGATATCAAAGAAAAAGAATGCTTACTTTGAGGAAAAATGAGGAGCGACGGTTGTTGAGATAAGTACACGGCAGACTGTGTGGTGGTCTCAATGACACTGGGAAAATGCGCGGTGTTGTCGGCAGAGAAAATATGGGAGCGTGAAAATGTGAAAACAAGTTATGGGCCCTGAAGCCCTATTTATAGAGCTGACATGGAATGTGAAACATTGCGTCGGGAAATCACAAGCCGCCCTTTTCCTCGACATCTACTCGCATAGACAATGATGGCCCCTACTCCCTAGGCCACCATTGTGGTTTCCAAGAGCCGCGCCACGTGTATGACTAGTGTATCATCCTCCTCCCACGAGTACTCCTCAAACACTCTTCGTCCACTGCACAAAGCAAAGCAAGAACCAGGCGACGTCTTCCATCCACGGTAAAAAACCCCGTGTCGTGCAGCGAGTCTCGCGAAGGGGAGAACTTGAATCAAGTCATAACTCCTTCACCAGGAGCAACAACTTGGGGGGCTCCTATTCTAGACCGGGCCTGCCTGTGACCCAACAACTACCAGTGAGGCCCAATCCAGGCATGACAACCAGCTGTGTGGAGCATCATTTTCCCCGAGCACATCCCGACCACAAATGTCTTGTCGACCAATACTACTTCTCGTTGGTGCTCGCAGAGGCCATCTCCAACAAGCATGCGCTCCCCCCCGAGCACCTTCCTCGTAGAGCTGACTTCCAACCTCTCAAGATTTCGCAAAGTCTTCATGGTCCCAGAAAGACCGCGTCCCTATCTTCCATGTCTTACGGAGGACGTCATCCAGGTAGGGGGCCATGTGCGGGTCCCCATTACACACGTAGAACCTGGCAGTCTCTTTGTTGGGACTGTTTGATCAGCCCAATAAAGAGACCTTGGCCCAACGCTGAGGGCTATAAATACCCTTTCTTCCGAGAGGGTCAGGTATTCAACTCGTATCTCAGAACTCATACTTGCTTGCTCATTCCGCTTCTTACTTTGCCATCGGAGTGTCTTGCAGGTACCCCCCCTATCTCATTCAACTTCTGCCCGAGCCAACTATGATGGTCCATCTATTATCAGGTAAGATCATAATGGTTGAATTTTAATGTGTTTTATAGAATTGTTATTTCAACACAATTAGCTTGTCTAATTAGATTGTAGAAGTCAATTTTTGATTTCTACGATTTTCACAAATTCACATTCACT
Organism: Vicia faba; assembly: GCA_948472305.1. Taxonomy (NCBI): domain Eukaryota; kingdom Viridiplantae; phylum Streptophyta; class Magnoliopsida; order Fabales; family Fabaceae; genus Vicia; species Vicia faba. The sequence goes on from OX451736.1 coordinate 335,223,396, forward strand.
TTTTAACTCTATTGCGTGAACATAGAAGTTTTAGATATGGATACTTCAGATTTAATCTCCGATATTTATTATGGTAATGTCAAAGGTTCACACTCCACCTTACAATCTAATGTCGCTGGTACTTTTCACTATTACCAGGGTGCTTACTGTGGGACGTTGAAGAAACGACGAGTTTATAATTAATGACGTCGAGATACAGTGAGTTCATAGTCAACATCATGAAAATTAAATTATGGGACACCTTATTAGGTACCTAAAGATCTTAAACTGGTGAGCGAGCATTCCTCAGGTCAGATTTAGTGTTCTCCTTATCGCTTGGTTCAACCCTTTCCAAGAGGCTCAACCTAGGAGCATCATATAGGGAACAAAGACATTCAGGCGCAAAAACAATATCTCTCGAGCAACATCTCCCAAACTAGATAAGATGACCATCTTATCCCTGTTAACGGGCCAACATAGATGAATATGAATCACTGGCTATAAGCTCGGGGAGAAGGAACCCTGAATTCTAGAATCTGACTCCGATCACCACTCAGCTTTATTGTTCCAAAGGAAAGACTGGACTGGGAGAATAGTCTGTGCCCTAGCTAGAGGTCAAAGAGGAAGGTCTCTTAAAGAACATCATCTGCACCCTACTATTATACTGAATTTAGGAGAAGCCGACCACCAGCCCAGGTCACACATAGGAAGATCGTCGGCCACCTATAGACTACTTTAGGTAGATACCTACTCCAGAATAAGAAAGAAGGTGGAAGGTTTTGGTCGGCCCCGATGATCAAAAAGCACCTCACTGAAGTATTAAAGGAATGCAACTCCAGAGTCCTAAGGCTCCAATGGTCATCCTCAAGCTACATCCCCGAGGAAATCGACCCCCAACGACACGACGGGGAGCAAATATAAATTTAGATGCTCTGATATCTTGTATGACCGAAGAATACATATTAAAGAAGAAAAGTGCACCCCTTTCGAAACCCAGGGAGAGGACGAAGACCAAAGACTCAAGATGACGTTCATCCATGACAGGATCACCATTAAAGGTCTTTCTATATAGTCATTTCAATGTTTCCTTGTAACGAATTCAATTCATCATTAATATGTATATCTGATTGTGTATATATACACAAACACGTCTTCTCTTTATTCCTATATTGTATGCTTCTTTATCTCTTATTTTTAGAGTGCTCAAGACAAGGTAACAAAGATGAAATGCATGATTACATATCTGACACAAACTAAATGCATTTTTGCAATTTTGACATGACTTAAAAGCATCCCTTGCCTAATTGCGTATCTGACACAAACTAAATAAATTTTTGCAATTCAAACATGGCTTAAATGAATTCCTTGCCTAACTACATATCTGACACAACCTAAACACATTTTTGTGATTCTTAATTATATGGCTTAAACACATCTCTCACAGTACTTATCATCCAATGCTTACTACATGTATTTTTGCGTAACTGTCGCACCCCTCCTTTTTTGGATCTAGATAATCCAAGGACGTAGGTGGTGGAGCCCGAAGAAGTCCACCCCAATCTGAGATAAGCCTCGCGAGTATATACAAGGGACTTATGTGAAGTCAAGCTTGTCTATGATGAATATGTTATGATGAATATAAATGTCTTAGTGACAAGAAGACAAAGATGAATTTCAAAGAAAAAGCATCATGTTCAAGGCTTTAGATTCAAGAACTAAGTTTCAAGAAGGTATAATGATAATACTTACCTTCACTAAAGTCTTAGATTCTCAAATTATCAAACACTCAATGCATAACTTATTCATGTTTATGACATAAAATTCATTTGTAAAATTTCACATTTTTCACTATGCAAATCGATTTGCACCTTATGCAAATCGATTGCTTACTGGGAGTTTTTGAAAAATTGTTAATGTTGCCTTTGTGCAAACCTATTTTCATCTAGAAGCAATCGATTTGCACCTGCTAGAATTTGAAAAACCAGTAGCATTTTTGACAACTTTTCATGCCTCTCTTCATGGAACCTTTTCATTATGTCTTGGCATTTGTTCATGGTATTTTTCAGAACTTTACCATGATTCATAAAGGTGTTATGCACATATAAATACATGAAATTTCAAATTACAAATTACTTCTTCCAATCAAACTCTTAGATTTTCAAAATTCACATTTCATGTCATCAATTTTTATTCAAGAATTTTTTTCATGCTTTCACATCTTCTAAACCAGAAAATTCTTGAGCATTCTAACACTTTAGTGTTTGTGAACTATTGTCATTGGAAGGGAAGATCAATTAAATTGATATATCACTTAAAATTAGAAAAGTGATAAATACTCTACATCTTCATTCATCATTTATTGTGAGAAATTCCTAAGTATCAAGGATTATTTGATATTAGGTGTGTTTCCTTGTTATCCAGGATTGTTGGAAACAAGAGAATAGAAAAAGAAAGGATTATTTTATTTTTTCTACTTGGTAGGTTTGTAACCTTGTTTTCCAGGATTGTTGGAAGCAAGAGAGTTGATTTTAAGAGTATTATTCTCACTTTAACTTGGTTGGGTTTAAGGTGTTGTTGCCTTAGTGTTGTACCCCAAAATTTGCCCTCCCTTTTTCACAAGAAATCATAACCCTAAGGTTTTCTCAAATTTTCAAGATTGGCTCAGGAATCGTTCAAATAGACTTTTCTTTGGCAGCAGATCAAGAATTAGGGTTTCTCTCGCATTTCTCAGAAGAAATTGAATTCTCAGAAATTCAAATTAACTGTCATATGTTTTCACACTTTTTAAGCCTACTGAAAGATTGCTGGTTGTTCTCAAGGCTTGTTTATCTGGGATAAGAGATAGGAGCTGAGATGGTCATTTGGGATATTCAGATTTTGTCTGATCTAGGTTAACTAGATGATGTGCGTCTGTTAAAATGTTTGCTTGTTAATGGAATGAAATGCTTGCTTGTTTATTGGAATACTCAATGCGTATTTTGATTGGAATGTTGTTGCAAGGTTACGTGACTACAAATTTTTGGATTACTTGGAATTTAAGTTATCTGTATTAAAATTATTGGAATGCAATTTCAATTATTTTTATCCAAGAATCTTAAAGGATTAAGTGAAGATGCAGAGAGAGAGAGAGAGAGAGAGAGAGAGAGAGAGAGAGAGAGAGAGAGAGAGAGAGAGAGAGAGAGAGAGAGAGAGTTGCAAATTATTGACAGTAGAAGAGTTTTACTGGATAAAGATTTTTCATTCATTTCAAATGTGGTTACAAAGATAAATTATTATTCATATGCTTTAGGTTTTTACAACTTATAGCTATTGAAAAGTAAATTGTTACAATTAATGGAAAATCTATCTAAGAAAAAGTCTAAAGCCTAAGCTGCCATTGCTCCCATGCTTAAGGTATCTTGCTTCCTCTGCTTCCTCTATCATCCAATTGGTGCTCACATGAAAAAGACAAAGGAAAAAAAGATTAGTGCAATAAGTTGAATATGAAAAGAATTTTCAAACAGAAAAAGAAAGGGAAATTGTTCATCATTAAAATTTGTCGTCTAAAATCAGAGTGCTATTTTTCATCACGTTTTATTTTTATCTTTGCAAATCACAAGAAGATTTCTCTTCTTGGTTCACACAGAAAAAAAATAAAAGTGCAAAAGAAGAATGCAAACAACGCAAAAATTATTCAAATGCAACAGGCGCCAAACTGTACAAATAGAACAAGCAAGGTGCCAAGCAAGGTGCCAAGCATAGGCCAAACTGTCAAGCTGCATTACAAAGCAAAGTAGGCAAACTGAAGCATAACCAAATATATAATGCATTACATGACAGGAACCTGCTGTAACAAACAGCACAAGCAAGGTGCCAAACTGAGCTACAAAACAAATTGCCCAAACTGAGTTACAAAACAAATTGGATGCAAACTGTACAAATGTAACAATGCAGTATGATAGCAGTAAAATGCAGCAGGATGGCAGTAAAAGGCAAGAGGTAATCCAAAATCACAAGTCAAAACTTGTCACAGCTTTTCATCATTTTCCAGTCAAAGGGCAAACTTTTCAGAAAATAAAAAAGACAAAAAGCAAATTTGTTTTGTCATTGAGAGAGAAAGAGAGAAAAGGGAGCACCTTTTTAGTATTTGTACAGTTGGCTAAAAAAATGGATCAAGAAATAATACCATAAAAACAACAAGAAGAAAAAGCCCAGCGGTTTCAAACACAAACCATAAGTCCCAGCCTGCTAACCAAAAGTAGAGGGGGATGTTATAAGATAAAACTCCAAGCCAAGCCTAAGAAAAAAGGTGAGAAAACCTGTAAAACCTTTGAACAAGAAACCAAGCTGAAAAAATATACAAAAGCATTTGCACAACTCTCCAAACAGGACAACATCAAAAACCTGTAGCAGTTTCATCACCATCCCAAACCAGTTGGCCAAACTGTAACAAACTGTAACAATCAAAGGCCAAACAAAAGCTACCAACATAACCAGTTTCAAAAACAACAACCATCAAAGCAAAAACTCCTAAACCTTTTACAATCAAACTGTGACAACCTGCATAACTTCCACAAGCCTAGCCAAAACAAAGCTAGCCAAAAAAAAGCTTAACCAAACTGCTCAAACACAAAACAGCAGAAACCCCAACCTTCACAACAACTACAAAACTGCACAACAGTTTCCAAACAAACCAGCCCAACCTGCACAACAACTCAAACGAGAAAACCCTGCTATCAAACTAGCCTAGCCATATCAAACCAAACTGCAAACCAACTGTAACAAGCCAAAAACTACAAAAGAGTTTCCAACCACAAAACTGCCAAACAATCAAAACCACAAAAGCCTGTAACAGCAAGAACAACACAAAAAAATCTCCAAACTGCATAACTAATCTCCAAACCATAGCCACCATCTTACAAACAACCAAACTCAGTTTCAACAAAATCAAAATACCAACACAGTTTCAGATTATCACATCATCATCAACATCAACATTCAAGAGAAAGGAAAAGAGTTCCAGAAGCAACAACAAAAATCAGTTTCAGAAACTATAATCATCATCAACATTCGAACTCCAAGAGAAAGGAAAAGAGTTCCAGAAGCATACAAACATCAACATTCAGATTCAAGGAAAAGAAACATCAACAAGGTTTCAGAAATAATCACAGACAACAAACCAACAAAGTTTCAGAACATTGAATCATCATAAACCATTATTCAAATTCAAGAAGAGAGGAAAAGAGTTTCAGAAGCCATAACAACAAGTTTCAGAACTGAGAATCATCATCAACAAAATAAAAGAACAACAAAAAGAGATACCAGAAGCTTGTGCCTCGTGTTCGTCATCATCTCTTCCCACCTCCAGCTCTAGACACCAAGGAAGCACCACCAGCTCCATCTCAACTTTCCTCTCCATTTTTTCCCGAAAACCCTAAGGTACGTTTCTTCTCAAACCCCTTTCTGCACCTCAATAAACCATGCAATGCATTAGATTAGTCAAACTGTAAAATCAAACTAGAACAACATAAGCAAACATGAACAAACTGTTAAAATCAGAAGAAGAATAAACCGTACCATAATGCAACCAAGGCCATTGGATGTTAGGAAGAGGAGGAGAGTGAGGGTTGCTCCGGCGGCTAAGGCTTAGGGAGGGAGATCAGAACTGTTTAGGCTGAGGGAGATGAAGAGAGAAGACGAAGCAAGCTGCGCCGTTATGAACCCTAATTATTCAAACCCTAACAAAATGAAACAAATTGTGCATTGGGCCTGTCTGCCCCTAACCACATAAGCCCATAACGATTTTGCTAGCGCGTCCCCCCCCCCCCCATTTTTCCATTCCGACCTCTTTGTCCTTCTTTAGTTTTTCGTTTTGGGCCCAATTCTCGAATCCTAAGCCCATTCATCATTCTTTTTAATATCTTTTGTTTAAACAAATGTTTTTTTAATTAATTCATTTAAGATTAATTTGTTTTCTTTTCTTTTATTAACACTAATAATATTTAAAATAAGTTTGATTTTTTCTTAATTAGTTTTAGTCATTTTTTCCTATTATTATTTTCCTTATATTTAACAAGAAAACACCAAAAATAATAAAGATCTTCATTTAATTAATCTTGTTTCTTTAAACCCTTTTCATTAATAAAAAACACATACAAAGAATAATAATAATAATTCTTAATTTTAGAATAGAGTTTAGTTATCTTTTTTAATACATGCATTTCACAATTGATTAATTTTATTTTATAATTTGTTATGGCTTTACTTTGAATTGCGACAATTCGATTTGGTTGTAACACTTGATATTTGGACATTGTTATCCTTGTGAGATTCATCCCCATTTGTAAATAATTGTACCCCCATCCCCGAATATTTTTGTAATAGCTTAGACTTTTAATTCTCGCACTTTCTGCTTTCAAATATGCCATGATTAGAGATTAGGGTTTGTATGCGAAAATCCAAAATCAATCGCTAGATGACCTAATACAAGACCTAAATGCATGAAAATGACAAACACAATACACACGTGTACCTCTAGGGTAACCTCGCTTGTTGCCTCGGAAAATGCAATCATGTCCCTCGAATATGAGACACTCTAGCAAATGCCCCTTCGATAAACAAAGATCGTAGTCCCTCGATGACCCTTGATGTTGCCTTCGATAAAACGATCTCGTCCCTTACAAAATTGCTAGAGCGTCTCACAAGTTGCTTTCAATGATTGTATGCGATGACCCGCGCCTGTCCCGTTTAAACATACTAATACAAGGTTGCTTACCAAATGCAATGGTAAAACAACACTGTCAAAAAGGGTTAAAAACATATAGGAAAGATCTTTGAGTAAAATAGGGTAGATAACTCTTAGTTACTTGATCAAAAGCTTGCAAAACATCCTTGCTATATTCAAATACACTTCACATCACAATTCAAAACACTTCCCAAATCAAACTTTCAAACATTGAAAAACCTTTTCAAAAGACAATACACCTTTGTATATATTCAAACAAGAATCATTACAAAGGTTGCCACAACAATGGCCTCTTTTTCAAAGCATTTTCAAAACCACACACATAAAGCACCATTTCAAACAATTGAAAAGCAAAAGCAAGTGATCTAAACAAGTAACTAAGAGCCCATGGAAAACCATGGATGAAAAGGGTGCTTGCACCTTCCCTTTTCATAATCTACCCCCCGGACCCAAGAAAACATCTCAAAGGTCTTTCTTGTGCTTTTTGACCTTTCCTTTGGATAAAATAAAAAGTCAGTGGCGACTCTTGCTAAACTGCACAATTGCGAACACAAACGCAAAACCTCAAGTCAGTTCTCCCACCGTATCACAAAACTGGCGACTCTGCTGGGGAATTTTCTAAAAGTGGGGTTACCTTAGGTTTTTAGATCACCTTTACATGCTTACCTTGTTTTCTTTGTATGCTTTACTTTTGGGTTCCTTGTTTGGGTTTGTTTTAAATCCTACACCCGGATTTGGGGGCACCTTTTAGGTAAGTAGCAATAAACTGCGAGGGAACTGTGCGGGGTATACCGAAATGGTTGAAGCAGTGGCTATGTTAGTGCAACATATTTGTGGGTAACGGTAGCCTTTGAGTCAATCAAAGAGAATACAGGGCCGCTGAGTGATGTCATGAAGCACTAATGAACTCTTAGAACCTTACTTGACCATCTTGGCCTTATTAGGGCTAGTGAGATGACCGACTTTGGTGCAGTCCGAAGTTGGTAGATACTCGATACTACACTCATTGAGGGTTGTTTTCTTGGAATATTTTGGTCGCCAGTAAAGTGGCTAAACTGAAACAATGAAAACAGAAAATAATCCAGTGATATTGAGCTCCTTAGAACCCGATTACTATTTATAGGACAGGTTGAGCCAACTAACTTCAAGAGGGTACTTACCTTCAAACTCCATGCAAGCCTGAACCTAATGAATTGTCTGCTTTGTGTGAATATGACTGTCTATATATACACTTGCTTACTTTTTCATATCTGTATATAACATCATAACATCATAACATCATACCATAGCATTTTCAGTAACCATTTCAAGGGTCTCGAGGGTCTTTGATGCAGGGTCACGTTGAACCAAACGTCTACCAAGAGGCGAGAGGATTCATTTTTCTCTAAACAAACACCATTAAAGATCAAGTACAACAACTTGAATCGAGGGCTATGACCCACTTGACATGGTGAGCTTGATTCTCGTGGAAAGACATCCACCGATACAAAGTTCTCCAGTCAAAGATGTTGGTCGAAGTTTAACCTCTAACATTTTCTTGTGTTTACCCCGCGAGATCATTGAAAACATGCATCCACATATCATGCATCACATCATGACAGGTTTTCCACTTTCAGGTCTCCTTACCTTCCTGCTGTTTATTTCAGTAGAGATGGCACTAGAGAGGAATGTCAAAGATATCCAGGCTCGAAACGCCCAGCTTCAAGAAATGTTCTCGAACCTATCCAAGGGGCAGGAAGAAGTGAAAGCTCTCTTCACAAGGGGCATGGTTACAGGGAATCCAGGCGGCGTCAGGAATGATCAGTTGGAAGGGATACAGATTGAGATGGCAACAATGAGAATTCAGATGATGGGACAACTGGTGGGCCAGATGGCTCTTATTCAAAACCTGGCTCAAGGATAAGAAGAGCTAAAGGTCCTCATTAACAAACTGCATCAAGATGGATGTAACCCATTGGGGAAAACAACTAGGGTTGAGGATCAAGTCATGTTTCAACCTCCCCTGAGACAAGAAGTCAAGGGAAAGTCTCCCCAATTTGCTTCAGGGTCACAAGCCCAACAACAACCTCACCAACATCAACAGGATAATCGGCGCGAGCAAAATACATCTGAAAAACACTCCACTAAGATTAACATGCCATCGTCCCAAGTGCTACAACTCTTGTTGGAAGTACAGCTGATTGAATTAAGGGACCCTCCTCAGCATCCCAAAACATCCTCCCCAGGGTACAATCTAAATACGAGATGTGCGTATCATTCCAACCACCCTGGACATGACACCGATAGCTGTTGGGCATTGAAAAACAAAATTCAAGATCTGGTTAAAGAAACAACGCTGGAGTTCATACAAGATGGCCAGATGAAAATCTTCTGCTGAGGGTTCTCCACCTGAAATGACAAGTTCGAACTAAGAGGCTTTTGTTTCATTTGAATTTTCAAGTTGTAATTTCTGTTGTTATTCAAACAATTATCTGTTGATGTCAAACTCTGTTTCATTAATGCATTGCATATGTTTGTCTTGAATTCATCCATTCGTTTTCATTATATTTGAACTATGCTTTCTACTTGACATTTAACTCTTGCTAAAAGTTACAAGCCTTTAGAGGGAGGATGACGAAAACAATGCCATAATCTCATACAATATGTTTTTGGACAGACCTTGCTGACGATGTACAAGCGTTTCTTTCAAATCCTAAACAATGGAGTTATAAGGAAGATAATCCCTAGTCAACCCCTTCGAGCCAAAGAAGTAGAAGTTTTCTGTTTAAATACAAATTGAAACCATTAATCAAACCTGGGTAAGGGTAGTCTCTTGGTTAATTCAAAAGTGCGTTTAAGCCGCAAACTCTCATTTCATGATATAACGAATGACATCAAAACATTCCTTTGGAACCAAAAGATAGTGATGGTTCTTTATCTCATAGGCAGTTATTATTTATCAAAAAAGAGAAGAAGCCCACTGAGTCAAAACCTACAAAGGAGGCTTAAGAAAGCTGGGGCATCCCACTGACTGTAAATCTCTAAAAAAGAACAACCAGGCAAAAATTAGGGATAATGAATCAAAAGAACGAGGTCACTACAAATCCTCAACAACATGAAAAATGTTGCAAAAAAAACTGATGATGACTGTCTTCCAACAAATTCAACTTGTGTGAACCATCACCAAAACGTCGTTCCAAACTAATTTGGAGTTCAAACGCACAATTAACTGAGTTTAGGGTTCAAGAACATCACGAAGAGCGGGTGGGTACAAATATACTTTGAGCCTTTATCCTTTGTTTATTAAACCGTGAACCAAGCCACGTTACAACCCTTAAAAAAGTCCTAATTGAAGCATGTGTTAGTTCGAGAGCATACTGTTACAAAAGGTATCTTGACTCCTGTAAGGCTTTGCTCTAAATCTTGTGTTGAATTTGTCTTATAAAAGTTTTCTGCTAAAAAGCACATTTTTCAAAATTTCAAGACAAGTATAAACTTTGCATTATTTGAATATCATTGTTTGTATATGGCTATTTGTTTGACAGCGAAGAAATTCACACAGTGAATGTTCCGATGAACGAAAGCTCTCTCAGTGAACAAAATCACTTCAAGTGGGATGACACTTCCGTTGCAAAAATCTCCTATCAACAAAAGGGGATCTGACATGGCATTGTCTAATAAACCTGGGGCAGTCCAGTCAAGATTTCAAGAAATCTCTCAAAGTCCAGTTAACCTGGGGTAGTCCAGTCAAGATTTCAAGAAATCTCTCAATTGCAGAGTAGCCTGGGGCAAGTCTCCATCTCCATCACCTGGGGCATTAAACGTCAATCTCATCAAAGGGTTGCGTACAATCCAAATTTCCTGGCAGTGCCACAAACATTTGATACTAGGGGCAATGATGAATCTCTCCAAAATCCTTCTTAAAAGAAATTCAAGAACCCTCGAGAAGTTCATCACCTCTCTAGCAGACCAACGGTCATGGGTTTATTTCCCCAACACTTGTCAAGGATTTATTCTCCAAAACGAAATTACATTTCAACAGCATTCATAACATATGCAGATTGATCGGTAGGTAAAGGTTATCATCACCTTTTGGAGTAGTAGTCGTCAAAGATTCCTTCACCATCCAGTCCAGTCAAAGTTAATTCAAGACCTTCTCTGGTTCAGTCAGATCGGCACTAAGATCTCCCTGATTCTTATTCCAGTGGAAGATATCCAGGGTTTTGCTGTTTTAGATAAATCTCTCAACAATTTATTCTGATTCACTTCCAGATTTTTCACTATCAGAGATGAAGAATTTAACTCTTTTCTCCATCACCAGTTCGAGATTTATTTTCCCTAGCAAGAGGCTGTCTTGAAAAACATTACACATCCGTACATCAGAACATCATACAACGCAATATCATTTATTTTGAGAACGTCATTTGTCATGCCACTAACCTTTATCTTTCAGGAAAAATGCAATCAAATTCCCACAAAATTCAAGTTATAAAGCCCGGGTACAACCAGATAGTATCTTGATCTCTACAGCATATTGTGAAGCCCGAATTACAACCGGATAACAGTATCAGTTTACCGCGAAGCCTGGATTACGACCAGATAGTGGTATCTCTTAAAAGCAAGCTATGAAGCCCGGATTCGACCGTATAATAGTTTAATCCCCATCAAGTTATTGTGAAGCCTGGATTACGACCAAGTTTCTGTGAAGCCTGGATTACGACCAGATAGCAGCCAAGAATACCATGAAACCTGGATTCGACCAGATAATGGTATGATACATCGTGAAGCCTGAACCAAGACCAAATAGTAGTGCATCCAACTTTCATCTTCAACAGAGATGATTTTTCAACAGAGATGATTTCTCAACAGAATAACAGACGATCGAGGTTCCCGAAATTCAATAGAGATGATTTCTCAACAGAATAACGGACGATCGAGGTTCCCCAAAATTCAACAGAGATGATTTTTCAACAGAATAACGGACGATCGAGGTTTCCAAAATTCAATAGAGATGATTTCTCAACAGAATAACAGACGATCGAGGTTCCCAAAATTCAACAGAGATGATTTCTCAACAGAATAACGGACGATCGAGGTTCCCAAAATTCAATGGAGATGATGCCCCAGCAGAATAACGGACAACTGAAGCTCCTAAAATTCTATTTATCTCAAGAATGAAGATTCTCATCCTTAAATCCTCAGAAGATTGGTATACTCCCAAGCTCCTGATACCCTTAACAGAATGAAGATTCTCATCCTTAAGACCTCAGAAGATTGGCATACTCCCAAGCTCCTGATACCTGTAACAGAATGAAGATTCTCATCCTTAAAACCTCAGAAGATTGGCATACTCCCAACCTCCTGACCCAAACACCTGAATGAAGATTCTCATTCTTGCTTCCCCAGTAGATTGGCATACTCCCAAGCTCCTGATATCCCCAACAGAATGAAGACTCTCATTCTCAAAGTGGCATACAACCTGAATTCCTGATATTCCCGACAGAATGAAGACTCTCATTCTCAAAGTGGTATACAACTTAAACTCCTAAACTTCTTCCGAACAGAAAATAAAACTTTTCCTAGAGTCCCGAGCTTACTCTCCAGCAGTATAGCTATTCCCCACAGAGTTTTTACTCCCCAACAAAATCAAGATTCTCATCCTTGATTCTCCAGTAAAGTTGCCAGAGCCTTCTTTACTCTCAGCATAAATTTGTCAGAGTTTTTTAATCCACTGCAGATCGAAGACTCTCGTTCTTGACTCCTCAGCACAAATTCCCCTAGCAGAATGAAGATTCTCATTCTCAATTCCCCATAGAGCTTTCAGATATTCCCCAACGGAGTTCTCCTCAAACAACAAAACAGGAATCCCCAGTAGATTGGCATACAACCCAAACTCCTGATTTCCCCAACAGTATACCTTCTCCCCACAGAGGTTGTCAAAAAACTTGAAGACACACATACTCTTCAATAATGGTCCAGGATTTATCTTCCCCGACGGAAGTCAAAGATTTTATTATCTCCATCTATCCAGTATTTATCTTCCTCATCAAGACAGCTCATTAGCTTACATGCGTATACATTGCATTCATATATCATAAACATTGATATAACACATATATTGCATCATACATTTCATGCAACATAACTTTGTGTTTCAGCTAATATTTTACCCTTCACAGGATAAGATTAGCAAGCTTCGAACTTCAGGATCATGAAAACAGTTTACAGGTGCTTCCAAACATGGATGTCAATCTATCGCTTGTTCAGATTTAACTTTTGAAAACAGTTTACGGATGCTCCAAACATGGATGTTAATCTATTGCTTATTCAACTTCAAGGATCATGAAAACAGTTTACGGATGCTCTAAACATGGATGTTAACCTATTACTTATTCAACTTCAAGGATCATGAAAACAATTTACGGATGCTCCAAACATGGATGTTAATCTATTGCTTATTCAACTTCAAGGATCATGAAAACAGTTTACGGACGCTCCAAACATGGATGCTAATCTATCGCTTGTTCAGATTCAACTTCTGAAAATAGTTTACGAACGCTCCAAACATGGATGCTAATCTATTGCTTATTCAGACCCCCAGCTCAGAGATGTTCCAGACATGGATACCTTTCTGACACTCATTCTTTCACCTACAACATACAATTCAATAAACATTCTTGGATGGAATCTTTAAGCCCATCTCTGACAATATTCTGTCACATCTCCAAATGGCATCTTTAAGCCCATTCCCTCAACTATGCTTTGACGAGTGCAAATTTATGGGCACTCTAGTGTCCAATCATCTTTTACCTTCGAGTCGCGAACGAAAAGCTCGCCGATCTAACTCTTCAGGTTCAAGAAGATTGAACAGGGGCAACTGTTGTACCCCAAAATTTTCCCTCCCCTTTTCACAAGAAATCACAGCCCTAGGGTTTTCTCAGATTTTCAAGATTGGCCCAGGAATCGTTCAAACAGACTTTTCTTTGGAAGCATATCAAGAATTAGGGTTTCTCTCGCATTTCTCAGAAGAAGCTGAATTCTCATAAATTCAAATTAACTGTCACATGTTTTCACACTTTTTAAGCCTACTGAAAGATTGCTGGTCGTTCTCAAGGCTTGTTTATCTGGGATAAGAGATAGGAGCTGAGATGGTCATTTGGGATATTCAGATTTTGTCTGATCCAGGTTAACTAGATGATGTGCGTCTGTTAAAATGTTTGCTTGTTAATGGAATGAAATGCTTGCTTGTTTATTGGAATACTCAATGCGTATTTTGATTGGAATGCTGTTGCAAGGTTACGTGACTACAAAATTTTTGGATTACTTGGAATTTAAGTTATCTATATTAAAATAATTGGAATGCAATTTCAATTATTTTTATCTGAGAATCTTAAAGGATTAAGTGAAAATGCAGAGAGAGAGTTGTAAATTATTGACAGTAGAAGAGTTTTACTGGATAAAGATTTTTCATTCATTTCAAATGTGGTTACAAAGATAAATTATTATTCATATGCTTTAGGTTTTTACAACTTATAGCTATTGAAAAGTAAATTGTTACAATTAATGGAAAATCTATCTAAGAAAAAGTCTAAAGCCTAAGCTGCCATTGCTCCCATGCTTAAGGTCTCTTGCTTCCTCTGCTTCTTCTATCATCCAATTGGTGCTCACATGAAAAAGACAAAGGAAAAAAAGATTAGTGCAATCAGTTGAATATGAAAAGAATTTTCAAACAGAAAAAGAAAGGGAAATTGTTCATAATTAAAATTTGCCGTCTGGAATCAAAGTGCTATTTTTCATCACGTTTTATTTTTCTATTTGCAAATCACAAGAAGATTGCTCTTCTTGGTTCACAAAGAAAAAAATAAAAGTGCAAAAGAAGAATGCAAACAAAGAAAAAATTATTCAAATGCAACAGGCGCCAAACTGTACAAACAACACAAGCAAGGTGCCAAGCATAGGCCAAACTGTCAAGCTGCATTACAAAGCAAAGTAGGCAAACTGAAGCATAACCAAATATACAATGCATTACATGACATGAACCTGCTGTAACAAACAGCACAAGCAAGGTGCCAAACTGAGCTACAAAACAAATTGCCCAAACTGAGTTACAAAACAAATTGGATGCAAACTGTACAAATGTAGCAATGCAGTATGATAGCAGTAAAATGCAGCAGGATGGCAGTAAAAGGCAAGAGGTAATCCAAAATCACAAGTCAAAACTTGTCATAGCTTTTCATCATTTTCCAGTCAAAGGGCAAACTTTTCAGAAAATAAAAAAGACAAAAAGCAAATTTGTTTTGTCATTGAGAGAGAAAGAGAGAAAAGGGAGCACCTTTTTAGTATTTGTACAGTTGGCTAAAAAAATGGATCAAGAAATAATACCATAAAAACAGCAAGAAGAAAAAGCCCAGCGGTTTCAAACACAAACCATAAGTCCCAGCCTTCTAACCAAAAGTAGAGGGGGCTATTATAAGACAAAACTCCAAGCCAAGCCTAAGAAAAAAGGTGAGAAAACCTGTAAAACCTTTGAACAAGAAACCAAGCTGAAAAAATATACAAAAGCATTTACACAACTCTCCAAACAGGACAACATCAAAAACCTGTAGCAGTTTCATCACCATCCCAAACCAGTTGGCCAAACTGTAACAAACTGTAACAATCAAAGGCCAAACAAAAGCTACCAACATAACCGGTTTCAAAAACAACAACCATCAAAGCAAAAACTCCCAAACCTGTTACAATTAAACTGTAACAACCTGCATAACTTCCACAAGCCTAGCCAAAACAAAGCTAGCCAAAACAAAGCTTAACCAAACTGCTCAAACACAAAACAACAGAAACCCCAACCTTCACAACAACTACAAAACTGCACAACAGTTTCCAAACAAACCAGCCCAACCTGCACAACAACTCAAACCAGAAAACCCTGCTATCAAACTAGCCTAGCCATATCAAACCAAACTGCAAACCAACTGTAACAAGCCAAAAACTACACAAGAGTTTCCAACCACAAAACTGCCAAACAATCAAAACCACAAAAGCCTGTAACAGCAAGAACAACACAACAAAATCTCCAAACTGCATAACTAATCTCCAAACCAGAGCCACCATCTTACAAACAACCAAACTCAGTTTCAACAAAATCAAAATACCAACACAGTTTCAGATTATCACATCATCATCAACATCAACTTTCAAGAGAAAGGAAAAGAGTTCCAGAAGCAACAACAAAAATCAGTTTCATAAACTATAATCATCATCAACATTCGAACTCCAAGAGAAAGGAAAAGAGTTCCAGAAGCATACAAACATCAACATTTAGATTCAAGGAAAAGAAACATCAACAAGGTTTCAGAAATAATCACCAACAACAAACCAACAAAGTTTCAGAACATTCAATCATCATAAACCATTATTCAATTTCAAGAAGAGAGGAAAAGAGTTTCAGAAGCCATAGCAACAAGTTTCAGAACTGAAAATCATCATCAACAAAATAAAAGAACAACAAAAAGAGATACCAGAAGCTTGTGCCTTGTGTTCGTCATCATCTCTTCCCTCCTCCGCCTCTAGACACCAAGGAAGCACCACCAGCTCCATCTCACCTTTCCTCTCCATTTTTTCCTGAAAACCCTAAGTTACGTTTCTTCTCAAACCCCTTTCTGTACCTCAATAAACCATGCAATGTATTAGATTAGTCAAACTGTAAAATCAAACTAGAACAACATAAGCAAACATGAACAAACTGTTAAAATCAGAAGAAGAACAAACCGTACCATAATGCAACCAAGGCCATTGGATGTTAAGAAGAGGATGAGAGTGAGGGTTGCTCCGGCGGCTAAGGCTTAGGGAGGGAGATCAAAACTGTTTAGGATGAGGGAGATGAAGAGAGAAGACGAAGCAAGCTGCGCCGTTATGTACCCTAATTGTTCAAACCCTACCAAAATGAAACAAATTGTGCATTGGGCCTGTCTGCCCCTAACCACATAAGCCCACAACGATTTTGCTAGCGCGTCCCCCCCCCCCCCCATTTTTCCATTCTGACCTCTTTGTCCTTCTTAGTTTTTCATTTTGGGCCCAATTCTCGAATCCTAAGCCCATTCATCATTCTTTTTAATTTCTTTTGTTTAAACAAATGTTTTTTTAATTAATTCATTTAAGATTAATTTGTTTTCTTTTCTTTTATTAACACTAATAATATTTAAAATAATTTTGATTTTTTCTTAATTAGTTTTAGTCATTTTTCCTTTTATTATTTTCCTTATATTTAACAAGAAAACACCAAAAATAATAAAGATCTTCATTTAATTAATCTTGTTTCTTTAAACCCTTTTCATTAATAAAAAACACATACAAAGAATAATAATAATAATTCTTAATTTTAGAATAGAGTTTAGTTATCTTTTTTAATACATGCATTTCATAATTGATTGATTTTATTTTATAATTTGTTATGGCTTTACTTTGAATTGCGACAATTCGATTTGGTTGTAACACTTGATATTTGGACATTGTTATCCTTGTGAGATTCATCCCCATTTGTGAATAATTGTACCCCCATCCCTGGATATTTTTGTAATAGCTTAGACTTTTAATTCTCGCACTTTCTGCTTTCAAATATGCCATGATTAAAGATTAGGGTTTGTATGCAAAAATCCAAAATCAATCGCTAGATGACCTAATACAAGACCTAAATGCATGAAAATGACAAACACAATACACACGTGCACCTCTAGGCTAACCTCGCTTGTTGCCTCGAAAAATGCAATCATGTCCCTCGAATATGAGACACTCTAGCAAATGCCCCTTCGATAAACAAAGATCGTAGTCCCTCGATGATCCTTGATGTTGCCTTCGATAAAACGATCTCGTCCCTTACAAAATAGCTAGAGCGTCTCACAAGTTTCTTTCAATGATTGTATACGATGACCCGCGCCTGTCCCGTTTAAACATCCTAATACAAGGTTGCTTACCAAATGCAATGGTAAAACAACACTATCAAAAAGGGTTAAAAACATATAGGAAATATATTTGAGTAAAATAGGGTAGATAACTCTTAGTTACTTGATCAAAAGCTTGCAAAACATCCTTGCTATATTCAAACACACTTCACAACACAATTCAAAACACTTCCTAAATCAAACTTTCAAACATTGAAAAACCTTTTCAAAAGACAATACACCTTTGTATATATTCAAACAAGAATCATTACAAAGGTTGCCACAACAATGGCCTCTTTTTCAAAGCATTTTCAAAACCACACACACAAAACACCATTTCAAACAATTGAAAAGCAAAAGCAAGTGATCTAAATAAGTAACTAAGAGCCGATGGAAAACCATGGATGAAAAGGGTGCTTGCACCTTCCCTTTTCATAATCTACCCCCCGAACCCAAGAAAACATCTCAAAGGTCTTTCTTGTGCTTTTTGACCTTTCCTTTGGATAAAATAAAAAGTCAGTGGCGACTCTTGCTAAACCGCACAATTGCGAACACAAACGCAAAACCTCAAGTCAGTTCTCCCACCGTATCACAGAACTGGCGACTCTGCTGGGGAATTTTCTAAAAGTGGGGTTACCTTAGGGTTTTAGATCACCTTTACATGCTTACCTTGTTTGCTTTGTATGCTTTACTTTTGGGTTCCTTGTTTGGGTTTGTTTTAAATCCTACACCCGAATTTGGGGGCACCTTTTAGGTAAGTAGCAATAAACTGCGAGGGAACTGTGCGGGGTATACCGACATGGTTGAAGCAGTGGCTATGTTAGTGCGACATATTTGTAGGTACCGGGGCCGCTGAGTGATGTCATGAAGCACTAATGAACTCTTAGAACCTTACCCGAAGTTGATAGATACTCGATACTACACTCATTGAGGGTTGTTTTCTTGGAATATTTCGGTCTCTAGTAAAGTGGCTAAACTGAAACAATGAACAAAAAAATAATCTAGTGATATTGAGCTCCTCAGAACCCGGTTATTATTTATAGGACAAGTTGAGCCAACTAACTTCAAGAGGGTACTTACCTACAAACTCCATGCAAGCCTGAACCTAAGGACTTGTCTGCTTTGTGTGAATATGACTGTCTGTATATACACTTGCTTACTTTTTCATATCTGTACATAACATTATAACATCATACCGTAGCATTTTCAATAACCATTTCAAGGGTCTCGAGGGTCTTTGATGCAGGGTCACGTTGAACCAAACGTCTACCAAGAGGCAAGAGGATTCATTTTCCTCTAAACAAACACCATTAAAGATCAAGTACAACAACTTGAATCGAGGGTTATGACCCACTTGACATGGTGAGCTTGATTCTCGTGGAAAGACATCCACCGATACAAAGTTCTCCAGTCAAAGATGTTGATCGAAGTTTAACCTCTAACATTTTCTTGTGTTTACCCCGCGAGATCATTGAAAACATGCATCCACATATCATGCATCACATCATGACAGGTTTTCCACTTTCAGGTCTCCTTACCTTCCTACGGTTTATTTCAGTAGAGATGGCTCTAGAGAGGACTGACAAAGATATCCAGGCTCGAAACGCTCAGCTTCAAGAAATGTTCTCAAACCTATCCAAGGGGCAGGAAGAAGTGAAAGCTATCTTCAAAAGGGGCATGGTTACAGGGAATCCAGGAGGCGTCAGGAATGATCAGTTGGAAGGGCTACTGATTGAGATGGCAACAATGAGAATTCAGATGATGGGACAACTGGTGGGCCAGATGGCTCTTATTCAAAACCTGGCTCAAGGACAAGAAGAGCTAAAGGTCCTCATCAACAAACTGCATCAAGATGGATGTAACCCATTGGGGAAAACAACTAGGGTTGAGGATCAAGTCATCTTTCAGCCTCCCTTGAGACAAGAAGTCAAGGGAAAGTCTCCCTAATTTGCTTCAGGGTCACAAGCCCAACAACAACCTCACCAGCATCAACATGATAATCGGCGCGAGCAAAATACATCTGAAAAGCACTCCACTAAGATTAACATGCCATCATCCCAAGTGCTACAACGCTTGTTGGAAGTCCAGCTGATTGAATTAAGGGACCCTCCTCAGCATCCCAAAACATCCTCCCCAGGGTACAATCCAAATGCGAGATGTGCGTATCATTCCAACAATCCTGGACATGACACCGATAGCTGTTGGGCATTGAAAAACAAAATTCAAGATCTGGTTAAAGAAAAAACGCTGGAGTTCATACGAGATGGCCAGATGAAAATCTTCTACTGAGGGTTCTCCACCTGAAATGACAAGTTCGAACTAAGAGACATTTGTTTCATTTGAATTTTCAAGTTGTAATTTCTTTTGTTATTCAAACAATTATCCGTTGATGTCAAACTCTGTTTCATTAATGCATTGCATATGTTTGTCTTGAATTCATCCATTCGTTTTCACTATATTTGAACTATGATTTCTACTTGACATTTAACTCTTGCTAAAAGTTACGAGCCTTTAGAGGGAGGATGACGATAACAATACCATAATCTCATACAGTATGCTTTTGGACAGACCTTGCTAACGATGTACAAACGTTTCTTTCAAATCCTAAACACTGGAGTTATAAGGAAGATAATCCCTAGTCAACCCTTTCGAGCCAAAGAAGTAGAAGTTTTCTGTTTAAATACAAATTGAAACCTTCAATCAAACCTGGGGAAGGGTAGTCTCTCGGTTAATTCAAAAGTGCGTTTAAGCCGCAAACTCTCATTTCATGATACAATGAATGACATCAAAACATTCCTTTGGAACCAAAAGACAGTGATGGTTCTTTATCTCATAGGCAGTCATTATCTATAAAAAAAAAAGAAGCCCATTGAGTCAAAACCTACAAAGGAGGCTTAAGAAAGCTGGGGCATCCCACTGACTGTAAATCTCTAAAAAAGAACAGTTAGGCAAAAATTAGGGATAATGAATCAAAAGAACGAGGTCACTACAAATCCTCAACAACATGAAAAATGTTGCAAAAAAAACTGATGATGACTGTCTTCCAACAAATTCAACTTGTGTGAACCATCACCAAAACGTCGTTCCAGACTCATTTGGAGTTCAAACACACAATTAACTGAGTTTAGGGTTGAAGAACATCACGAAGAGCGGGTGGGTACAAATATACTTTGAGCCTTTATCCTTTGTTTCTTAAACCGTGAACCAAGCCACGTTACAAACCTTTAAAAAGTTCTAATTGAAGCATGGGTTAGTTCGAAAGCATACTGTTACAAAAGGTATCCTGAATCCTGTAAGGCTTTGCTCTAAATCTTGTGTTGAATTTGACTTATAAAAGTTTTCTGCTAAAAAGCACATTTTTCAAAATTTCAAGACAAGTATAAACTTTTCATTATTTGAATATCATTGTTTGCATATGGCTATTTGTTTGACAGCGAAGAAATTCACACAGTGAATGTTCCGATGAACGAAAGCTCTCTCAGTGAACAAAATCACTTCAAGTGGGGTGACACTTCCATTGCAAAAATCTCCTATCAACAAAAGGGGATCTGACATGGAATTGTCCAATAAACCTGGGGCAGTCCAGTCAAGATTTCAAGAAATCTCTCAAAGTCCAGTTAACCTGGGGCAGTCCAGTCAATATTTCAAGAAATCTCTCAATTGCAGAGTAGCCTGGGGCAAGTCTCCATCTCCATCACTTGGGGCATTAAACGTCAATCTCATCAAAGGGTTGCATACAGTCCAAATTTCCTGGCAGTGCCACAAACATTTGATACTAGGGGCAATGATGAATCTCTCCAAAATCCTTCTGAAAAGAAATTCAAGAACCCTCGAGAAGTTCATCACCTCTCTAGAAGACCAGCAGTCATGGGTTTATTTCCCCAACACTTGTCAAGGATTTACTCTCCAAAGCGAAATTACATTTCAACTGCATTCATAACATATGCAGATTGATTGGTAGGTAAAGGTTATCATCACCTTTTGGAGTAGTAGTCGTCAAAGATTCCTTCATCATCCGGTCCAGTCAAAGTTAATTCAAGACCTTCTCTGGTTCAATCAGATCGGCACTAAGATCTCCCTGATTCTTATTCCAATGGAAGATATCCCGGGTTTTGCTGTTTCAGATAAATCTCTCAATGATTTATTCTGATTCACTTCCAGATTTTTCACTATCAGAGACGAAGAATTCAACTCTTTTCTCCATCACCAGTTCGGGATTTATTTTCCCTAGCAAGAGGCTGTCTTGAAAAACATTACACATCCGTACATCAGGACATCATACAACGCAATCTCATTTATTTTGAGAACGTCATTTGTCATGCCACTAACCTTTATCTTTCAGGAAAAATGCAATCAAATTCTCACAAAATTCAAGTTATGAAGCCCGGGTACGACCGGATAGTATCTTGATCTCTACATCATATTGTGAAGCCCGGATTACGACCGGATAACAGTATCAGTTTACCACAAAGCCTGGATTACGACCAGATAGTGGTATCTCTTAAAAGCAAGCTATGAAGACAATACACCTTTGTATATATTCAAACAATAATCATTACAAAGGTTGCCACAACAATGGCCTCTTTTTCAAAGCATTTTCAAAACCACACACACAAAGCACCATTTCAAACAATTGAAAAGCAAAAGCAAGTGATCTAAATAAGTAACTAAGAGCCCATGGAAAACCATGGATGAAAAGGGTGCTTGCACCTTCCATTTTCATAATCTACCCCCCAAACCCAAGAAAACATCTCAAAGGTCTTTCCTGTGCTTTTTGACCTTTCCTTTGGATAAAATAAAAAGTCGGTGGCGACTCTTGCTAAACCGCATAATTGCGAACACAAACGCAAAACCTCAAGTCAGTTCTCCCACCGTAACACACTTAGTTATTGGTTTGAGTCTTGAATAGAAAGGCTAAGTGTGTCTTGTATAGAGATCTAACAGTAATAAAATCTCTTTCATGTTGAATGAGGACTAGACATACCTTCGGATTATGAAGGGAACTAGGATACATCCTTGTGTTTTTTAATTTTTCTCCACTTTATTGATTTCTAACTCTTGAACCAAACCGACAAAAAAAAGAGAACAACTTGTGTCTAAAAACCAAAATGTTAAAGTACCTAATTCACCCCCTCTTGGGAGCGCTCTGAAACTTACAATTAGCATAAGAGCAGGTTATATGTAATATGTTCCTAAAGATCCAGAATGACTTCCGCAAATGAAAATTTGATTTTTAAAGATGGTGGTAGCAATGACAAGCCTCTATTGTTTTGTAGATGGTCCTTTTGTTCCTACCAGTGTTGTTAATGGTGTTGGCACCCCTAAGCCCAAAAGTTCTTGGAGTGAAGATGATGAGAAAAATTATTCTACGATAAGAAAGTAATAAACCTTCTTCAAGGTGCACTTAGCATGGATTAATTCTTCCATGTTTCGGTATGCACAACTTTTAAGGAAATATGGGATACATTGTGAAAACTCATGAAAGAACCTCTGTAGTTAAAAGATCTAGAATGAACACTTTGAGTCACGAATACGAACTATTCAGAATGCAGCCCCGAGAACTAATCCTTGACTTGCAGAAAAGATTCGTGTATTTGACAAATCACTTGAAAGAACTTGGTAAGACTCTTACTACCGATGAACTTAATCTTAACGTTATTAGATATTTAACCACAGAATGGCAACCAAAAGTGACGACAATATCTGAGAAGAAAAATCTATCGAAAATGACTTCTGCAACATTATTCGGAAAACTTCAAGAATTAGAGACAGAACTTGGAAGACTTGAATAGTATGAAATTCCAGTAAAACATTCAAAAGACATTGCCTTAAATATGAGAATTAAATATCATGATGGCAATCAAGAAGATTAGTCCACTAGTGAAGAAGATGATGATCTTATTAGAAGTTTGAAAAGTTTCTAAGAAAATAAAGAAAGAAAGAGATCGTTAAAAGGGAAGCACCAACAAGGAATGTTACATGTTTTGAATGTGGAGAAAAAAGTAAATTTCAAAAATGAATTCCCTACACTTGAAAAGAATAATAAATACTTCAAAATAACAAAAGACAAAATGCCAAAGAAACTATATGTAGCATGGGATGACAATGAAATATGTTCATCTTCAGATGAAGAACATGTAAATCTTGCATTAATAGCAACACATCATTCCGATGATGAAGAAGAAGAGGTTAGTAATAAATTTTTTCTTATGATAATGATGCTCTAAATGCTATTGATGAACTATTTAATGAATTTAAGATTTTGTATAAAACAGTGTCAACCTAAAGGAAACAAATTTTATCTCTTGAAGAAATGATTGACACCATAGGAAATGATTTTGAAGTTGAAAAATAGAGTTTTCTTAGAAGGAAAAACAAAACCTTACATGCAAAGAGTGTGATTCACTTTTCTTTCAAAATTTTCCAATTGAAAAGAGTTCTTGAAAGGTATGGAAAAAGACAAGTTGGATTGGAAAATGTTCTTAGTCAACAAAGGTATTCAAATGATAAAATGGTCTTGGTTATTCTAATTTTAACAAACCAAGTACCAGTAAAACTATCTTTGTTAAGGAAAGTAACTAATCCAACAAGAAAAAAGTGAATAAAGCACAAAAGGTTCATCATCATCCTAAGAAGAGATTTCCCAAAAAGAAATCACGTGTTCCTAAATATATAGGTAATTTTGTTCCTACATGAAAGATCTAAAGGTTTGACTAAATTTTGGTAAAACTAGAATGTTAAAATATATGAAGAACAATATGTTAAACAAAGAAGTTTTATCATCGGAAGCAACATGTTGAACAAGATATCCTATGCACAGTCATTCGACATCGTGACTATGTTGGGCTGGGTTGTTGGATCAGTTTAAGTTTTAACAGGTGTAAAATATTCTAGAATATTATGCTATCCTATGTGGCGTTGAGATTAAAGAAATTCAAGCTGATTTCAAGGAGGTTTATTAGTTTCTACTTGTGGAGACAAATTAGAAAACAAATGATTGTAGCTCTATTTTTATGCATAAGATTCAACAGATTTTCAACAACTAATATGCCGTTGTATCGAATCCCATGGACAACTAAAGATTATAAAAGGAAGATGTAACATGGTGGAAGAATTGACTTGTTTTGCGTTTTATCGCAAATATTGCGGATAGTAAGAGTTGCCGCTGACTTTTCTTTTATCTAATACTTAGAAAAGGTGAAAAGAACAGGAAAGACCTTTTAAGATTTTGAGTTCGAGGGGTATGTTCTAAAAAGGGAAGGTTTTACCACCCTTTTCATCCGTAGTTATCTACAGGCTCTTAATTTCGTAGCTCACTTTAATTTTCTTTGTGTGTGCTTTGAAAATGTTTTAAAAATGCCAATGTAAGGAAGTCTGCTTTATAATAACCATTGTATCAGTCTTCAAGAGTGTTTATAAAGAATTTGAAGTAGTTATTTTGAAAGAGTGAGGTGTGAAAATTATTTTAGTTTGTGAGCAACCAATTAAGGGTATCTTACCCACTGAAAGGTCTTTCATTATCCTTTTCCTTCTCGGTTAAGGATAGTGATATCCATACCATTAGTTGGTAGGTAGCCCCGTCCATTGGATGTGAAAGGACTTGTATAGGATCGTCGTTATGGTCATTGAAGGCAACATATAAGGATACCTTAGAAATTTGAAGGGACTGCCATCATATGTTCATAGGCAACATCGAGGGACAAGATCATTTCTCATAGGAAACTTCGAGGGATATCGCTGGACTATGATGTTTATGATGACTTTAACCGAGGGTCTTTGCTAATGGTATCCCTACGTTCGAGGGACTGACCATTGTTTTTCCAAAGGCAACATAGAGGCAGGATACCTTAGAGGTGTACGTGTGCATAATGATTAAATTCAGATATATTATCTTGATTAGGATTATCTAACGATTGATTTTAAATCTTGTCATATAAGCCTATTACTAAAAGTTAAATATATACAGACAAGCAAACATAATATAGGTGCAGAAAGTAAAGTGTGAAAAATTAACCCCTAATTAAGCTCTTACAAGGCTTTGGGGAAGATACAATAGAATAAATTTGCAAGAAATAAAACTACAGCTATTATAAAAAAATCCGTGCGACCTATACAATTTCTCTAAGAAAGTAAAGAGGCAAATAAATAAGAAAATATTAGAAAAGATGTTTTAAAGTCCTAAAATCTAAAACGTTAGAAATTAATTTTTTTATGTGCGTATTTTTGTAAAAAATAATTAATAAAAATATAATTATTCTAATTAATTTTACAAATAAAAAAGATAAGACCTAAAATTTAATTAAATGAAAAAAGTTAATTAAAAAAATTTAATTAAGAAAACCTAAAAGACTATTTTTTTTTTGATTTTATGTAATAATTTGATTTTTATATGTTTTGATTTTAATTGTGAAAAAGAAATAAATTAGTGGAAATGGAGTTTCAAAGAGAGAATATGATCATGCCCTAGCCATGGTAACTCATCATCCCTGCGTTAAATCTTGCATTTTCTTATTCAAACTTGTTGTAAACACCACGATGAACTCATCTGTGCACACGAAATTAGTTAAATATGCATAAATTAAAAGATTCGAATTCAAGAAAATTACCAAAACCGGTGGGCTTGTGTAAGCTATTTTAGACGTGAATAGATTTGTTTCTGGACTTGGTGAGATTCCTGGGAGCTCCAGGAACACGATTTGAGGCTTGGTTTTGATTGAGAGTGGCTGGAAATTTTGATACGAGTTTGCACCTTTCTTTGAAAATTTGTGATTTTGAAACCTTGCTTCTATGGCAGCCACTTTTGTGTCCTTTGTACTTGAGTGTTGCATGTATTTATAGAGGAATGAAATGGATCAAAATAAGGCAAGGATCTTGTATCATTATGTCACAATTCATTGCAAAGAAAACACATTGAAATCTTTCCAAACTTGTTTTAAAAATATTCCAAACTTGAAA
Organism: Vicia faba; assembly: GCA_948472305.1. Lineage (NCBI taxonomy): Eukaryota > Viridiplantae > Streptophyta > Magnoliopsida > Fabales > Fabaceae > Vicia > Vicia faba. Next base: position 335,249,970 of record OX451736.1, read on the forward strand.
ATTCTTGTTCCCAACATGTTTTCACGGTTTTGGCAAGCTCTTATGAGGTCTTGTGCCTTCTAGAAGATATCCAAATGAAGCCCACACACCCTTTGGTCGATCAACTCATATTTTATTTGATTTATTTTGAATTAATTTGAATAAAAATCAAAATAAATAAAATAAAAAATCAAAGTAATATATAAATGGACTTAGATGTCCTCTAAGATGTTATAAATATGTTTAAACCTCAAAAGTTAGGCCCATTAGACCAAAAGTTCAAGATTGCTTAAATGAAGTTTCATGCATTTTTCTCAAAATTTCCCAACTTGCACCAATCATAACTCTCTCAATTTTTATCATTTGAAGGTGATTTAGGACTTTTTGGAAAGATCAAGACGTCCTCTACAATATCTATGCTTATAATGTTTTCATTTGAAGGTCTTATCTTGATGTAAGTTGCCTTGACAAAAAGTGTCTTTATGTTGACTTTTGAAATAACCTATAATGTATTGGCCCATATCTCTCAAATGAAGCATTTTTTGGATTTGAGCTCAGAGAGACGAAGATGTAGAGAATTTGATTTAATTCAAAATGAGCTTTGGTTGAGGAAAATCTAATGAAGCATGTGAAATTTATGCTTGGTCAAAGTTCAGTTGACTTCTCCTAGAGGAATGATCAAAACCCTAATTTAGCAACTTTTGACTTTTGAGCAATCTCTTGATGAATCATGATCAACCCTTGATCAAATGATGAATGTGACTTTAAAATATTAATGTTGACCAAAAATCTTGAGGTTTGACTGTATGTTGACCATAGTTAATTTTTTATCCAATACAATTGATTTTCCAACATCTGAGCAATTAATTGAGAAAACTTGTGATACAAGGCATGCAAATTGGTATGAGCATTCTTGAAGACCTATGAGGACCCATGAAAACCAACTGAGACTTTGGAAACCCAATCTTCCTTGAGATAAGCAAAACCATAGTTGTAGGCTAATTGCTTAGGAGAAGACTTGTCTGATCAATTCCTTGAGTAATCTTGAGCAATTGAGAACCCTAGGAAGATGAGGATACCTCTTGAAATAATTTGATTTGAAAACGAGAGGGGAAATTTTAGGGTACAACATCTTCCCCTGTTCAATCTTCTTAAACCTGAAGAGTTAGATTGGCATGCTCGCCATTCACGGTCTGAAGGCGGAAGAGGATTGAACACTTAAGTGCCTAGAAATTTGCACTTGCATGTGCATGAAGTAACACTGTTGGTTGATTGTACCAGGAATGGGCTTAAAGATGCCATTTGGAGAGTGACAGGATGTCATCAGAGACGAGGTTATAGATGCCATCTAGAGTAACTGTTGATAGGAATATCAAAATGAGTCTATGTCCGACTTTGTCTGAATGATGTACCAGAATGAGTCTACATCTGAATTTTTCTAGAATATGTATTTGGAATGAGTCTACGCCCGACTTTTCTCAAAAGAGTTTCAGAAGGAATCTACGCTTGATTTCATCTGAATGATGTACTAGAAGATGTCTGCGCCTGACTTTGTCTAGAAGATGCATTTGGAATGAGTCTACGCCTGACTTTGTCCAAAAGAATATCAGAAAGAAATCTACGCTTGATTTCATCTAGAAGATGTATATGCCCGACTTTATCTAGAAGAGATATTGGAAGGAGTCTACACATGACTTTTTTTCCAACAGAGTATCAGAATGGATCTACGCTTGATTTCATCTGAATGATGCACTAGAAGCTGTATACGCCTGACTTTTTCTAGAAGAGATATTGGGAGGAGTCTACGCCTGACTTTGTCCAAAAGAGTTTCAGAAGGAATCTATGCTTGAATTCATCTGAATGATGCACTAGAATGAGTCTACGCCCGACTTTGTCTAGCAGATGCATTTGGAATGAGTCTACACCCGACTTTGTTCAAAAGAGTTTCAGAAGGAATCTACGCTTGATTTCATCTGAATGATGTACTAGAAGACGTCTACGACCGACTTTGTCTAGAAGATGCATTTGAAATGAGTCTACGCCTGACTTTTTCCAAAAGAATATCAGAAGGAAATCTATGCTTGATTTCATCTAGAAGATGTCTATGCATAACTTTATCTAGAAGAGATATTGGAAGGAGTATATGCCTGACTTTTTTTCCAACAGAGTATCAGAATGGATCTACGCTTAATTTCATCTGAATGATGCACTAGAAGCTGTCTACGCCCGACTTTGTCTAGAAGAGAAATTGGAAGGAGTCTATGCCTGACTTTGTCCAAAAGAGTTTCAGAAGGAATCTACGCTTGATTTCATCTGAATGATGCACTAGAATTATTCTTCGCCCGACTTTGTCTAGCAGATGCATTTGGAATGAGTCTACGCCCGACTTTGTCCAAAAGAGTTTCAGAAGGAATCTATGCTTGATTTCATCTGAATGATATACTAGAATGAGTCTACGCCCGAATTTGTCTAGAAGAGATATTGGAAGGAGTCTATGTCTGACTTTTTTCCCCAAAAGAGTATCAAAAGGAAATCTACACTTGATTTTATCTAAATGATATACTAGAATGAGTTTACGCCCGACTTTGTCTAGAAGAGATGTTGGAATGAGCCTACACCTGACTTTTTTTCTCCAAAAGGGTATCATAAGGAATCTACACTTGACTTCATCTGAATGATGTACTAGAAGATGTCTACGCCCGAATTTATCTAGAAGAGATATTGGAAGGAGTCTACGCCTGGATTTTTTTCCAAAAGAGTATCAGAAGGAAATCTACGCCTGATTTTATCTGAACGATATACTAGAATGAGTCTACACCCGACTTTGTTCAAAAGAATATCAGAAGGAATCTACGCCTGATTATATGAAAATGCTGGTTATGTAGATAGTCGCCCCTTCCAGTTTCTGGAATTGATCTACATCCTGTCTGTAAATTGTAGATAATATTCGCCTGTTTGTGGATTTAACCTGAAAAGAAAAAGTTTGATTTATGCAATTTCATGATGTATGCATTGCTTAATGTCTTGCTGGGGACAATAAATCCATGACTGTAGATGGATATGAAGAAAGTGATTCTTCAATTTCTTCTGGGAATAATTTTGCTGGAAATTTATGTCTTCTGTTTAAGGATACTTTGTTAGGGATCTTTGACTTTTGCTTGAGGATAATCAAAGAGAGTGGGCTTCTTACTGTTCGTTGAAGGAATTGATTTTTGCATATCCTGACCTGGGAAAAGAGAGATGGATGCTATCAGACCAAGTTTTAGGCATTGTAGCAATTTCTCTGGGGATAGCAACTTTGGCCAGACCCTGCTGGAGGGAAGGAGAGGATTTCATGGTGTTGGAGAAATAAACTTTGACGGGGAATGAAATTCCTATAAACCGTGTTAAGGAAATAATTTATGTCGGGGATTACTATTTCATAGGCTATGTTAAGGAAGTTTTCACTGTATAATGGGGGGAATAATCAAATCTTCCTATCTGCTGGGGAACTTCTTGGGGAAGATGGTCCTTCAAGCTGTCGATCAGAGATCTGGAAATGAACAGCTGGAAGATGCTCCAGTTTCAGTCTGACTTACATATTTAAGCTTGCTGGGGAATGTATCTTTGTTGAAGATGAGCTTGTGCAGATAGCTCTGTAGAGATAATTTTGGGGAAACTGCTCTATGGGGATTTATGGATGACTTGAACATTATCTCAACTTCTAGAGCCCTCAATAAATACTGGTCAGGGTGATAAGTCTTCTACTGATAGACAGGTGATGAGATAATGGGACATAGTCATACACTTTAATCCCTAAATTTTGCCTAGACGGCCTTTTTAGGTTTTCAGTCCATCAGAATACCCATTTTTACCCAAGCCGCCTTTTCAGATTTTCGACTTGTCGGGTGTACAATTTTTTATATATCCCTAATTTTGCCCGAACCCTTTTGGTTCGTCAGAATTCCTTTATTTTTGATTAGGCCTGTCGACCTAGCGGGTCTCTTTTACGCGTAGTATTTTTTGACTATGTCCACATTTATAGGGTGCAGAGAATTTTCACTGTAAGTGTTGTAGCATGCCAAAGAATGTTTTCTTGATCGTATGTGGCCTTTTGCTGGAACTCATGTTTAATGCCTCAAGTGATTCAGATGGAGGTCTGCCCCTGGCTATTCAGAAATTTTGAGAGATTCCTTGAATCTTGACTTGACTGCCCCCAGATCAGTTCGACACCATGTCATGCCCCTTGATTATGAAAGGCTTGTTACTGGAAATGTCTTTCCATATGAGGTGTTTCTGTTCATTGATAGGATTTCTGTTCATTGAATATTCATCGTGAAAATTTCTCTGTCGTCGAACAATTAGTCATATGCAAATAGTGGTATTAAAATGCAAAGCTTATGTTTGTCTTGAAGTTTTGAAAATGCTTTTTTAGTAAAAACATAATTTTGTAAGAATATGAATTCAACTCAGGTTTTATAGTAAGCCTTACAGGAGTCAGGATACCTTTTGCAATAATATACTTTCTGTTGTTTTTCCCTCTCATTTTCTTCAAGACATGCTCTCAAAGGTCTCAAGTACTCAAGAATCTCAAGGGTTGACCAGTCAAGATGCTCCTCCTGAGCCAAGGGTCCACAACAAGGGTTTTGTGCTTTTCAAGTAATATTAGGTTGCAAGGGTCTCAAATTATTTCTATGGTTCTCCATATGTCTTCAAAAGTTCTCATGTCAAGTTTCAAGTCCTACATCACAAGTTTGCTCAGTCAATGGCTCAAATGATTGAAAATTAACTGTATTGGGTAAAAAGTTAACTATGGTCAACATAAAGTCAAACTTCAAGATTTTTTGTCAACATCAACATTTTGAAGTGATATTCATCATTTGATCAAGGTTTGGTCATGATTCCTCAAGGAAAGCCCTCAAATCATCAAAAGTTAAAAATTGTCAAATTAGGGTTTCCTTAGGAGAAGTTAACTGAACTTTGACCAATCATAACTTTCATATGCTTCATCAACTTTTCCCCAACCAAATCTCTTTTGAAGGAAATGCAATTCTATACAACTTTGTATTTATGCTCAACTCCAAAAAATGCTTCATTTGAAAGATATGAACTAATACATTACATGTCATTTTCAAAAGTCAACAAAGAGGTACTTTTTTGTCAAGGTAGCTTACATCAAGATAAATTCTCCAAATTAAAAAATGATCAAAATAGAAATTTGTAGAGGACATATTAAGCTTTTCAAAAAGTCTAAGATCACCTTCAAAAGATGAAAATTGAGCAAGTTATGAGTTTCACAAGTTGGGAAATTTTGAGGAAATACATGAAATGCAAAATGTGCAAACTTGAAATTTTGGACTTGCGACCTAACTTTTTGGGCTTCAAACATATCCACGACCTTATGAGAGATTCTTAAACTCACTCATATCTTGCCTTGTGTTTTATTATTATTTTATTTATATTTATTTTGTTTTTATTCAAATAAATTCAAAATAAATAAATAAAATAGAAAACCTTTGGGCCAAGCACGTGATGGACTTTCTTAAAGCCCAATACAATACAACTCATGCTAGCCTGTTAGAACATGCCAAATTCGTGCAAGGGCTCAAGAAGGCAACAATAACTCAAAAATGGAATGTTTTTAATTTGTTTGATTCTTGATTAAACAAGGCTTAATGACTTGATTTCTTGCCATGTTATTGGAGTCATTCTCTTCCTCTATGTAAAGGCAAGCTTCAGATCAAGTTGGACACAAAATCCCTGCTTAAAATAGATTGCAAAACTCTCAAATTTTATCAAAAAACCTAAGTTCCAAAAACAACCACTACAGGCATTCTCTTTCCATAATACCGGTTCCATTCGTCTCCTGGAACATCAAAAGGTAGGTTTGGATCAATCGTGATGATCCTGCACGCATGAAACTGCATATCATCACCTTGTTAGTTTTCACATTTTTTGAAAATCATATATCTAATCTTGTTATGTTTTAAATCAATTTGATGTCTCTAATGTGATTTTAAGCCATGTCTAAACAAGTTTAGACCACCAAAATGGTCCCATATGCGCAGGTTTAGCAAACACCATGTTTGCCTCCGATCGGTGTAACTTGGTTCAAAACACATGATCCAGGAGTTTTTAGCTAAAAATAATGCCAGATTTGGAACCTGGGGGTTTGATTTAGGGGGTATAGTCCCTTTTGATCTTTATTTTTACAGGTTTTCCCAAGTTTTGGATTTTGACTTTCCGGAGAAGACAGCCGGAGCTAGGGCTCCAGCACTTCTCTGACCATATAATTCATTCTTTCTTTTTATTATTTTTGTTTGATTAATGTCCCAGATGAAATGACCGCCCCAGCAGCAAACGTGTGTGTGAGTAAGGCTTTGGTGTGCTAGGGCAGGGGTTTGATCCCTGCCTCTGGCATTTTATTTTCAATATTTTCTTTGTAGATCAAGTACAAGCAATCCTAGCGCACCTATCACGGGCCTCGTACCATCACCATCAGATCCCATCAAGCCAATATCCAACGCCCCAGATTTGATGTGTGCACTGTGAGTCCCCTAGAACCACCCTCACTGGATCCAGCGCAGTTCTGGGCCTTGTCCATGTTTGGGCTTGACAAATTCAGACTCATACCCCCCATTTTCTTATTCTGAGCAGGCCCATTTTTATTTCTTTTTGTTTTAAAAAACTATTTTATTTTTTTAATCAATTTTATCAAATCAGAAAAATCACAAAAATTCATAAAAATTTAGATTTATTTTTTTATTAATTAATTTAATTTTTGATAATTAAAACTAATTTAATTTAATCATATTTTGGTTTTATTTATTAACTAATTAATTAATTAGAATTAAGTTTTATTTTTATTTTATACTTCAAATATCTTTCTAAACGAAAAAACAACAAAAATATGTTCTTAAATGCTTAGAATTTTTTTAGGGTTTTTACATCTTTCCCTTTTCAATCTCCGCGTGATCATTTACTTTTTCGCTTTATTTTTAAATATTGTAACTGTCAATGGTATGCAATAGATAAACCAGGATTTCTTTATATTTCCCCCCCAATTTATGGTTTGTACTCCCCATCCCCGAAGCGTTATAATATCGTAGATTCATCTTCCCGCATTTTACTTTTCGCGCTTATGTATGAATGCAAGTATATATTTAACTGTATAGTAATTAGGCGTGCATGGCAAGGCATAAAAAACCAACTTTATAAAATCTAATCTCAAGGAAAAAAAACTGAAATCAAAACACTTCGCACACGCGTACCTCTAGGGTGCCCCTCACTTGTTGCCTCGGATTTAAACAATCATGTCCCTTAAACGTGTGATGCTTTAGCAAATATCCTTCGGTTAAAAGATCGTAGTCCCTCGATGACCCTTAGATGCTGCCTTGGTAAACGATCTTAAGCCCTTATGGTAGTTGCTAAGGCGTCCTACGAGTTGCCTTTGTGACTATACGATGACCCACACCCGTCCCTCAAACATCCAATGATAGGGCTTCCTACTAACTAATGGTAGGATAGCACTATCTAAAGGAAAGGAGGAAAATAACAAAGACTTTTTGAGTAGGTAGATAGCTCGTAGTCGCTTGCTCACAAACAAAACTATTTCTCACACATACACTCTCTTTTCTAAAAATATTTTCAAAACAAACACTTTGTATGCGTTCTTAACTGATACGGGAATCATTACAAAGTTTCGAAACTTAGGCATTTTCAAAATATTTTCAAACTTCCACATTCACAAAGCATTTTCAAAAGTGAGCTAGCGATTAAGAGCCCGTAGATAACTACGGATGAAAAGGGTGCTAACACCTTCCCTTTTCATAACCTACCCCCCTTACTCAGAAAATTCTGAAAGGTCTTTCCTGTTCTTTTCACCTTTTCCTTTATTGAATAAAAGAAAATTCGATGGCGACTCTTGCTATCCGCGACATTTGCGATAAAACACAAAACTAAAAGTCAGTTCTCCCATCGTATTACTCTTTCGAACTAACCTATGCTCCAGTAAGGACTTTTAAGGGTTGTTGCGTGGCCTGGTTTACGGTTTAAGAAGCAAAGGAAAAAAGGCTCAAAATTTATTTGTTATTAACCCATTCTCCACGATGTTTTTCAGCCATATACTCAATTAATTATGCGTTTATATTCCAATTGAGTCCGAAATGATATTTTGGTGATGGTTCGGATACTGAAAGTTTATTTGAGAAGGCATTCATTTTTTTGTAACATTTTTTTCTTTTGTTGAGGATTTGTAGGACCTCTTTTGACTTGATTATCCCTAAGTTTTGCCTGAACTGTTTTTTCTGTGATTACAATTAGCGGGATGCCCCAGTTTGTTTCCTAAGTCTCCTTCATAGGTTTTAATTTAGCGTGCTTTTCTTTTGAGAGATAATGAATGCCTGTTTTAAAGGGAACCATCCCTGTCTTTTGATTTGGAAGGACGTCTTCAATACTATTTGTTGTGTATGAAGTGAAAGCTTGTGACTGAATGCACATTTGAATTAAATAAGAAACTACCCTACCTCAGGTTATAATTAAAGGTTTTAATTTGTGTGAAAAAGAAAACTGCTACTTATTAGGCTCAAAGGGGTTGACTAGGGATTATCTTCCTTATAACCCAAATGTTTAGGATTTGAAACAATGCCTGTACGTCATCAGCAAGGTCTGTTTAAAAGAATACTGTAGAGATTATGGAATCATTTTCGTCATCCTCCCTCTAAAGGCTTATACCTTTTAATATCACAAAACGAAGTAAGAAAGCAATTTAAATATAGTGAAAATGAATTAATTCAATACAAACATGTGCAATGCATTAATGGGAAAACCAAAGTCTGATATGACAGTAATTGTTTGAACAGACAAAGAAATTACAAATAAAAATTTGAATGAAGAAGCTTCCATTGTTGGTAGTAGGGGAAATCCAGTTATTCAGGTCGTCGCTGCTATCGACATCTTCCACAATATTAATCTGATCCTAATTAAGATTTGACATGGGAGAGGTGATCACATTGGGAGTCTCGGGAGGATCGAATTCAATCTCCTTGGCGTCAATCATATTTTGAATCTTGTATTTCAGCGCCCAACAATAGTTAATATCATGCCCAGGACTGCCGAAATGATATGTACACCTTGCATCTGGATTATAGTTAGGTGAAGAAGTTTTGGGGTTTGGATGGGATCCTATCAACATAATCAGATTCATCCTTAACATATGTTGGAATGCTTGAGACAACGACATGTGGATTTTGGTAAACTATCTCTTGGGCTCGTCTTGCCTTCACTAATTACCTCGTTGTTGTTATCGCACTGGTGCAGGATTAGAGATTAGAACCACCCCCACAGATTGGTTGTGGTTACTCTTATTACGACCCTTCTGGTTGTACATAGCATTAGACTCTTTCTTCCCAATGTATGGCTACTTCTGAGTATCTGAAGATGTAGCCACTTGAATTTTACCACTTCTGATTCCATTCTCAACATGTTCCCCCGTCAATATCAGTTCAGTGAAATCGGCTGAAGAACTTCCAAGTAGGTGGTTATAGAAAGGACCTGTCAGTGTGCTCATGAACATGTCAACCAATTCCTTTTCAGCTAAAGGAGGTTGAACCCTTCCTGCAAGGTCTTTACATTTCTGGGCGTACTCTTTGAATTTTCCATCAGAACCCATGGACATACTTTGTAATTGCATGCAGGTTGGTGCGGGATCAGCATTATACTGGTATTGTTCGTAGAAGGCAGCAACAAGGTCTTCCCAAATGCGAATGTTGGTTCCTTCTAGTTGATATAACCATTCTAATTATGTCCCCAACAAGATTTCTTGAAATAAATGCTCCCATAATTTTCTATCAGCAGTATGGGGTTGGATTTTTTGAACATAAGACCGCAGGTGAAGCTTAGGACAAGACACATTATGATATTTGGAAAAGACGGGGACCTTGAACTTGTGAGGGATAACAACCCCTAAGATAAGACATAGCTCTTCGAAATCCAACCCAGGAACTCTCTCGATCTCCATGGCATTGAGACGATCTTCCAACTGTTTGTACTTGTCGTCAGCCGGAGGATATTATCCATCTGAATAGTATGCTTCTTATTCATCAGAACCCTGGTTGTTATTCTTCTCAACCTTCATACTTTTATCCTCTTTCTCTTGGTCATCATCTTCTTCTTCAAACTCCAAAGCTCTCTTGATTGGACCTTTGAGCCTCCTACCCATGTTGAGGATGCCAATTGGTTTCTTGATTTTTCCCTCCATCTTTTCAGTGATGAGGGCCTTTAACTCTTCCCTCCCCTTGGCTAGATTCATGAACATTTACTGAAATTGAGTGTTCTGAACTTGGAGATCCTTAACTGTTTGCTCAAGAGCCATTCTTTCTGCTGAAATAAACAGGAAAAAAGATAAGAAACCTATCTTGAAACCCATGTCATGTAATGATATGCATGATATGTATATGCAATGTTTTCAAGGACCTTATGAGATTTAAATTTGTTAACCAAAAGGAAACAGAAACAAAGCTTTTTATTAGTAAGAAAACAAAAGATTACAAAGGAATAAATTAAAAACTCCTAAAGCTTTAAGTTTCCCATGGACGTCTCCTCTTTGTGTTGACATATGCGTTAAGACTCTGCTCCTCGTGAAGTTGTTTCGTCAGCTTCAACACTTTCTTCTCACTTGAATAGAATTGAGTCTCAAAGGTGTCCCGTTCTTCCTTGAGTTAAATCCAGGACTTCTGCAATTCTTTAAGGTCAGTAGGCATGTCTGGATGAAAGATGGTGTGAGAAGCGTCTCCTTCAACAACAAGCTCCATGATTACTGGTAGGACAACAAAATATGGCATCATAAGGTTTTGAGCACGAGCTCGTACCCATTTGAGATAGGGCTCAAGAGGGATGAATTTCTTATGCCCCAGAATCCTACTATCAATCTTATTGACCATACCATAAGCACGGATAAATCTTTGTCGGTAACTTTGAAGATCATTGTCATAGTCGAATACAACACCCCAAATAAGCATATCACGAGGATTGTCTCTTCGAACATAACCAAACTGACATAAACTAGAGAAGGGTTGTAAGTAATTCCCCCCTTATGCCCAGGAGTGGAACATTAGGGAATTCTCCACTACGGTCAATAATCATGATGTTTTCCTGGGATCGGGAAAACCAATAAATATATGAATGAGAGAGCGACATTATCCTTTGAGCCCACCTCAAACCTTATTCATTCTTCATTATCGAGCGGGGAAGGTGAGAAATAAACCATATAGATATAAAAGGTATACAACACATGAGTGTTCCTCGCTTCCTCATGGTAGGAGTGTAAAGAGAATGCATGATATCTCTGAGCAGAGTAGGCACAAGATTATGAGTGAGGAATATCTTGATGGCGTTTACATCTATAAGTTGGTCCGGATTGGGGAATATTACCAAAACATAGATTAGTAAAGCAAAAACATCTTTGAAAAGCATGAAAACTCATGGCATATAGAAACAACTGAGTGTTCCTCGCTTCCTCATGGTAGGAGTGTAAAGAGAATGCATGATATCTCTGAGCAGAGTAGGCACAAGATTATAAGTGAGGAATATCTTGATGGCGTTTACATCTATAAGTTGGTCCGGATTGGGGAATATTACCAAAACATAGATTAGTAAAGCAAAAACATCTTTGAAAAGCATGAAAACTCATGGCATATAGAAACAACTGAGCTTTCTCCATCAGAAATTTTGCAAGGAGGCCTTTAACCCCACTCCCGGTTTCCTAATTAAATGCAATGTCAGACGGTTTTAGGTGCAAGGCTGTGGCAATATCTTCAGGTCTTGGATATTTCTCTAAACCAGTGAAGGGTATCTGATCTAGTATAGGCACCCCAAGTAACTTAGAGAACTCTCACATTGTAGGCACCAACTGATAATTGGGGAAAGTAAAGCAATGGTGTTTTGGATCAAAGAACTAGAATAAAACGCTCATCATGCCTTCTTCAAAATCAGAGATAACCAAGCTGAGCAAATGACCATGTCTTTTGTTGAACTGAGAACTTTCTGGAACCTTTGAGACTAATTCTTTGAGTTTGGAAGGTATTCCCATGAAGTTGATTTGAATAGTGTTTCTGCGATCGGAGGCCATAGCCTACAAAACAGAACAAAGATAAATCTCTTGGTCCTTGAAATGCTCAGTGAAAATGCTATGTTATGATGTTATGATGTTATGATGTTATGATGTTATGTTTAAACAAGATAGCAAGCACAAGCAAATCACACAAAAGGCCTTAGGTTTAAAGGCTTGCATGAGGTTCATAGGTAAGTACGCTCTTAAAATTTAGCTGGCTCAACCTGTCCTAAGAACAGAATCGAGTTCTAGGAGTCTCATATCACCAATCTTTGTCTCAGGAATTGTTTCAGCAGAGCAAATGACTTGCCACCGAAATATCCCGAGAGTCAAATCTCAATGAACGTAGCATCGAGTATCAACCAACTCCGGACTGCACCAAAGCCGACAGTCTCACTACTTTCTAATGGCTAAGTTGGGTCAATTAAGGTTTTGAAGGTCAGTTAATGCTTATGACACCACACGATAGTCTAGTGTTATCCTCGACTGATTCAAGGAACACCAGTACAAACCAATGCATCGCACTAATGTATCCATCACTTCAACCATATCGGTCTACACCGTACAGTTTCCATGATTTATTGCTACTTACCTAAAATGTCTTCAGATCCGGGTATAGGATCTTTGCAAGAAATTAAACCCGAGAAAAACTCCAAATATAAAGCAAACAAACAAATAAAGCAAGTAAACATTATCTATCCCTAAGATAACCCCTCTTTTTTAGGTATAATCCCCAGCAGAGTCGCCAGTTCTGTAACACGGTGGGATAACTGACTTCTTTTGCGCTTTATCGCAAATGTTGCGGATAGCAAGAGTCGCCACCGACTTTTCTTTTATCCAATACTTAGGAAAGGTGAAAATAACAGGAAATACCTTTTAATATTTTGAGTTCCGGGGTTAGGTTATGAAAATGGAAGGTGTTAACACCCTTTTCATCCGTAGTTATCTACGAGCTCCTAATTGCTTAGCTCACTTTAGTTTTCTTTGCGTGTGCTTTGAAAATATTTTGAAAATGCCAATGTAAGGCAGTCTACTTTATAATAACCCTTCTATCAGTCCCTAAGAGTGTTTATAAAGCGTTTGAAAGTAGTTGTTTTGAAAGTGTGAGGTGTGAAAATTATTTTAGTTTGTGAGAAAGCAATTAAGGGTATCTTACCTACTGAAAGGTCTTTCATTATCCTTTTCCTTTTTCATTAAGGAAAATTCTATCCATACCATTAGTTGGTAGGTAGCCCCATACAATGGATGTGAAGAGACATGCGTAGGGTCGTAGTTATACTCATTGAAGGCAACCTTTAGGGATACCTTAATAATTCGAAGGGACTATCATCATATGTTCGTAGGTAACATCAAGGGACAAGATCATTTCTCATAGGCAACTTCGAGGGACATCGCGGGACTATGATATTTATGATAACTTCAACCGAGGGTCTTTACTAATGGTAACCCTATGTTCGAGGGACATGACCATTGTTTTTCCGAAGGCAACAGAGAGGCAGGCTACCTTAGAGGTGTACATGTGCATAGTGATTCAATTCAGATATATTATCTTGATTAGGGTTATCTAATGATTGATTTTAAATCTTGCCATACAAGCCTATTACTAACAGTTAAATATATACAAACAAGCAAGCATAATATAGGTGCAGAAAGTAAAGTGCGGAAAAGTAAACCCTAATTAAGCTATTACAAGGCTTTGGGGCAGATACAATAGTATAAATATTAGAGAAATAAAACTACAACTATTACAAAAAAAACTGTGCGACCTATATAATTTCTCTAAGAAAGTAAAGGGGAAAATAAATAAGAAAATGTTAGAAATGATGTTTTAAAGTCCTAAAATCTAAAACATTAGAAATTAATTTTTTTTTGTGTGTATTTTTGTAGAAAATAATTTAAGTTAATAATTAATAAAAACCTAATTATTCTAATTAATTTTACAAATTAAAAAAATAAGATCTAAAATCTAATTAAATGAAAAAAGTTAATTAAGAAAACCTAAAAGACTATTTTTTTGATTTTATATAATATTCTGATTTTTATATATTTTGATTTTAATTGTGAAAAAGAAATAAATTAGTGGAAATGGAGTTTCAAAGAGAGAATCTGATCGCGGCCTAGCCATGGTAACTCATCATCCCTACGTTAAAGCTTGCATTTTCTTATTCAAATATGTTCTAAACACCATGATGAACTCATATGTACACACAAAATTAGTTAAATATGCTTAGATTAAAAGATTCGAATTCAAGAAAATTACCAAAATCGGTGGGCTTGTGTAAGCTACTTCAGACGTGAATAGATTTGTTTCTAGACTTGGTGAGATTCCTGGGAGCTTCAGGAACACGATTTGAGGCTTGGTTTTAATTGAGAGTGGCTATAAATTTTGATACGAGTTTGCACCTTTCTTTGAAAATTTGTGATTTTGAAACCTTGCTTCTATGGCAGCCACTTTTGTGTCCTTTGTACTTGAGTGTTGCATGTATTTATAGAGGAATGAAATGGATCAAAATAAGGCAAGGATCTTGTATCATTATGTCACAATTCATTGCAAAGAAAACACTTGAAATCTTTCCAAACTTGTTTTAAAAACATTCCAAACTTGAAAATTCTTGTTCTCAACATGTTTTCACAGTTTTGGCAAGCTCTTATGAGGTCTTGGGCCTTCTAGAACATATCCAAATGAAGCCCACACGCCCTTTGGTAAGTCAACTTATATTTTATTTGATTTATTTTGAATTAATTTGAATAAGAATCAAAATAAATAAAATAAAAAATCTAATTAATGTATAAATGGACTTAGAGGTCCTCTAACATGTTATAAACATGTTTAAACCTCAAAAGTTAGGCCCATTAGTCCAAAAGTTCAAGATTTCTCAAATGAAGTTTCATGCATTTTTCTCAAAATTGCCCAACTTGCACCAATCATAACTCTATAAATTTTTTATCATTTGAAGGTGATTTATGACTTTTTGAAAGATCAAGATGTCCTATACAAGCTTTATGTTGATCATTTTTTCATTTGAAGGCTTTATCTTGATGTAAATTGCCTTGATAAAAAGTGTCTTTTTGTTGACTTTTGAAATAACCTATAATGTATTGGACCATATCTCTCAAATGAAGCATTTTTTGGATTTGGGCTTAGAGAGAAAAAGTTGTATACAATATGATTTCCTTCAAAATGAGCTTTGGTTGAGGAAAATCTGATGAAGCATGTGAAAGTTATGCTTGGTCAAAGTTCAGTTGACTTCTTCCAAAGGAATGATCAAAACCCTAATTTACAACTTTTGACTTTTGAGCAATCTCTTGATGAATCATGATCAACCCTTGATCAAATGATGAATGTGACTTTAAAATCTTGATGTTGACCAAAAATCTTGAGGTTTGACTGTATGTTGACCACATTTGACTTTTTATCCAATATAGTTGATTTTCGAACATCTGAGCAATTGACTGAGCAAACTTGTGATACAAGGCATGAAACTTGGTATGAGAATTCTTGAAGACCTATGAGGACCCATGAAAACAACTTGATACCTTGGAAACCCAATCTTCCTTGAGATAAGAAAAACCCTAGTTGTAAGCTAATTGCTTAGGAGAAGACTTCTGTGATAAATTCCTTGAGTAATCTTGAGAAATTGAGAACCCTAGGAAGATGAATAGACCTCTTGAAATAATTTGGTTTTAAAATGAGAGGGGAATTTTTGGGGGTACAACAGAAGACTGATACCTAGGGCTTTTTATCTAATCTGTAAACTAAACTTTTGTAAAGAAAATATAAGGGATTAGGTGTTATACCCCAATTTTTCCCCCTAATATCCCTCATCACTTTTATCATCATAATGCATCAAGATCACAAATATGGATTGGTTATCTATTCTACTTTCTCCTATCTTTAAGTTTTCTCTCAAGGGATCACCAAACACCTTAATTGTGTATCTTGTATATATGTGTTTTATATTTTACTAACCTATAATCAAAATACGAAAAGTATATGCTTTGTTATTTTTGTATATTTGTGTTTTATAGGTATCAAGCCAAAGCATCCAACCAATAGAGAATTTTTCCATTTTTTCCCTGCGGAAATCGATTTCCCATATACAGGAAATTGATTTCCCTCACTGTTTTTGCGCTAGGATCCCAAGTTTTTATAGTGGAAAATCTATTTCCTGGGTCTAAATTGGATACCGCAGAGTACTACGGGTGTGTGGGGTGCTGTGATACGATGGGAGAACTGACTTGAGGTTTTTGCGTTTTATCGCAAATGTTGCGGTTAGCAAGAGTCGCCACCAACTTTTCTTTTATCCAAAAGGAAAGGTGAAAAAGCACATTGTTGTACCCCAAAATTTTCCCTCCCATATTCTTCAGGAAATTGCAAAGTCAAGCTTCAAAATTCCCCAAGGGTTGCACAGCTCAAAAGTCTCCTATACAGTCAAAATTAGGGTTTGTGCTCTAATCAAGAAATTGAAGTTTCCAAAGGCCCAATTAAGTCTCATATGCCTAAAAATATGGTCAAGCATCCTCACACCAAGTTTCAAGACTTTCAGCACAAAATTGCACAGTCAAAAACCCTAATTGCACTACAGTCAACTGTAGGGGCAAAATGGTCATTTGACAGTCAAAAGTTCAAATTTTTGGTCAACATATCATTTTGAAGCCACAAACATCATTTGATCAATGCTTGATCATGATTCTCAAAATTTGGCTCAGAAATCATCAAGATGCAAAAGTTTCCTTATTTGGACAGCTGAAAAAGTCAACTGAAATTGACCAGGGTATAACTTTCACATGGATTATCAGAAAAATTCCATCCAAAGCTAATTTTGAAGAGAAAGACATTTCCTACAACTCATCTTCATACTTCAAGTCCAAGAAATGCTCTCACAAAAAGTTATCAATTTCAACATTATAGGTCATTTTCAAAAGTCAACAAAAAGGGACTTTAAGTAAAAGGCCATAACTTGAGATTGGTAAATCATACCAAAGACATTGGTTAGAGGACTCAAAGACCTTTCCAAAATGTCCAAGAACATGAGAAAAGCTTAAAAATTGAGCAAGTTATGCCTTGTGGAAGTTGGGAAATTTTTGGATATTTTGAAAAGTCAACATTACTTCAAATGACCTAAAATTGCTAATGGGCCCATTTTTCTTCCATAATTCATCATCCATGACATATGCACGACTACTTGGCCCAAAGGGAAGTCTTTATTCATTTTTTATTTATTTATTTGAATTTTTATTTATAATAATTCATTTAAATCAAAATAAATGTATGAAAAATGCTAACCTAAAGTTTTAAATCTTTTTGTGCATGTTTTACTCTCAAGATTTTGTGCTTGTACCAATATGGAAAGATTTGGATTGATTGGCTTGATTGAGAACAAAAAGCACATGGAAAAAGATTGGAAAAAATCTTAGAAAATCAAATTTCCAAAATCATGAATGCAAGATATTTGGATCCATATTTTTAACCTAATTCACTCTTGCATAAGTATGGAACACAACCCTAATCATAAAACACACGCAGCAGCTCAACAAAGCCATAACCAAACTTGAAATTTTTCTCAAAAAAGTCAAAACTGAAAACACCCTTACAAGGCGATTCAAGGCAGAATTCTTGTTTCAATAGCTTCCTCAAGCATCACTTGACATATTCCAATCACTAACATCCATCAAGACTCAAGGAATTGGTAACACGAATGCAAACTGTACCAAGAAAAATTCATAATCGTGCATCATGATTTACGCATCCTTTGTAATTTTTAATACTTGATTCATGTTCATTATGAAGTTCTGAAGCTAACCAACGCATTTAATTGTATTTTTATGTGCTACACGCGATTATGCCATGTTTGATTTTTAGGGTTTACAGAGCTTCAGATTAGGGATTTTGAAACGGGGAAAAATTGGCCCTCAAGGCCACCACCATTCAACTCAGCACACTCAGGCAACCTTAAGACCACCCTCGCGCTCAATTTATGAGTGACTGAGGGCTAATCACTATTTTCTGGAAAGTTGCCTAGGAGAACGCTTGAAAACCGTGGCCAATGTGTTCTTGTTTCAGAAAAAAATAAAACATGCGAGGAAGATGAATTCGTGGCAAGATCTGGTTGGTCTGTTTGAAATTCGCGCGCAGACCCACTAACCTTGACATTTTTCTTTTATAATATTTATTGTTTGTTATATGTTAACAATGCGTGCAGTAGAACGAATGGCAAGGCGTATGAGTGTTAACGTCCAAGACCTGGGTTCGAGTCCCAGGTCTGCATTATCTCAATATTATTTTTCTATGTACGTTTACATGCAGCTTCAGTGTTGTGGTTCACCATACGCCTTCCAGAATCCAACATCCACGTGCCCCTGGAGATCAGATCAAAGGCTCAAAATTGATGAACACCCTAAGCTTGAGTCAACAGGCCAGCACGTGAGCAAAAAAGTCCACCAGGCCATGCTTAAATGGGCCAAATTGCTGAAAGATTATACCTCCATATTGGGGTCTGAACCCCCTTGGTTTGCAATTTTTTCACTTTCTTTATGTTTATTTTTTTTATTATTTTCTTTTGATTATTGTCTTTAATTAATTCCTTATTTTCGCAAAAAAATATAAAATATCAATAAAAATCAGAAAAAAGAGCAAAATATAATAAATATTTTATTTTTATTATTTTCATAAACAAATTGTATATAATTGAAGTTAGTATAAATTAGGGTTTAATTTTAATACTTTTAATAAAAAAATCTAAAAAGAAGTAGAATTAGGTTTAATTAATTTTTCATCCTTTTTATTTTTTCTTTCATAAATAATTAAATAATTAAATATTTATTTTCATGAATTAAATTGCATATAAAAATTAGGTTTAAATTAGGTTAAAATTCAACATATTTCTTAATAAATTAAAAAGAATTAGGGTTTGCATCTTATTTTGATTTTAATTAATTCTCCCTTTTCATATTAAATCTTAAAATACATAAAAATACCAAAAAAACAAATTCTTGCTTTCTTTTAATTTTAATTAATTCCTCACTCATTTAATTTTGCAAAAGGGTCCCACGCCCACGTTCTTAATTTTTATTCTAATTCGCATATTTATTTTATTTTGCTTAAATAATTATGTACCTCTCCCGAAGCCATGTAAATTACTTCTCGCGCTTTTAATTCTTTATTTGCTTTTAATTCTTTATTTTCTGTCAAATCGGGTCCTGGTTAATTTTGGCGATGTGGACCCGCGCCGTTTGTAATCGCTTAGAATTTACTTTTCTCGCAATACTTTTAAACTGTTAAACAAAGCATGAAAGAATGTATGGACGAAATAAAAACAAGCGTAGAACACCAATAACATGACAAGATAAATGCAAATGAAAACGACACACAAATCGCACACACCACCCCTAGGGTACGCCTCACTGTTGCCTTGCCTCGAAAGGTGATCGTCGAGTAGAGGATGTCTTAGTAAGTCCTCATGATCTGGGAACCTGGCATGAGGGTAGCTTCTAAGGTGTCTTCCCATTGCTCTGGTGATCACCATGTCCCGAACTTCGAATTGACCCGAACACCTCCAACGGTGGTGCTACCTACCTCTCAATGGTGGGATGGCACTACTTTAAGGACATTTACACAGACGAATTCCTTAGGGTAGGTAGACGACTCTAGGTACTTGCTCTAATTTCAAAACAAATTCAAAAATACTTTTCACACCGACACCTTTTCAAAAAGCTTTCGAAAGCAAATTTTTCAAACACTCTTGAGGACCGATACAAGAGTCGAACTGAAATTTTCAAAGAAACTTTTTAAAACCCACAGTTGAAAAGCAAACAAACCATTTTTGAAAACACAAATGAGCAAGTATCTAAGAGAATGTGTGTTGACCCTGATCCCCCACTTCACAGAGATAACCTTTGAACACTTTCCAAGAGAAGAGAATCAGTTGGCGGACGCGTTAGCTACAATGTCTTCTATGTTCAAAGTTAAATGGGATAATGAGGCTCCCCGGATCATCATCTGGAAACTGGACGAACCGGCATACTGTTGTGATCTCGAGACTGAATTGGTGACTGAGAAGCCCTGGTATCATGAAGTGAAGAGATATCTGGAAGCCCAGGAATACCCTGAAGGTGCCTCTATCAATGATAAGAAATTCCTGAGGAGGTTCGCAGCAAAGTTCTTCCTTAGCAACGGCATCTTATATAAGCGAAACCATGATTCAACCTTACTGCGTTGTGTGGATAAGACTGAAGCGGAAAGAATCATGGAAGAGCTACATGAAGGGACCTTTGGTACGCACTCCAGTGGACACACTATGGCTAAGAAAATCCTACGGGCAGGATATTACTGGTCCACAATGGAAGCTGACTGCTACCAACATTCCTGGACATGCCGTAAGTGCCAGATTTACGAAGACAAGGTGCATGTTCCTCCGGTTCCCCTGAATGTTCTGACTGCGCCCTGGCCATTTGCAATGTGGGGCATAGACATGATCGGCGAGATTAAACCTACGGCATCTAATGGGCATCGCTTCATCCTAGTGGCGATTGATTATTTTACGAAGTGGGTTGAGGCAGCATCCTATGCCACGGTAACCAAGACGGTTGTGGCACGGTTCATTCGGCACAATCTGATCTGTCGGTACGGAGTCCCAGAGAGAATTATTACAGACAACGGTACCAATCTGAATAATAAGATGATCACTGAGCTCTGCGAACAGTTCAAGATACAGCACCACAATTCTTCTCCTTACAGACCGAAGATGAATGGGGCTGTAGAAGCAGCAAATAAGAACATCAAGAAGATCGTGCAGAAGATGACAGTGACTTACAAGGATTGGCACGAGATGTTACCGTTCGCTCTACATGGGTACCGTACCTCAGCTAGGACGTCAACCGGGGCAACTCCCTTCTCTCTGGTTTATGGTATGGAGGCAGTCTTACCGATTGAAGTGCAAATACCCTCTCTCCGGATAATGAAGGATGCAAATCTGAACGAAGATGATTGGATCCAGACACGACTTGATCAGCTCAACCTCATTGATGAAAAGAGACTTGCTGCTATCTGTCATGGTCAGACATATCAGAAACGGATGATCAGGGCATTTAACAAAAAGGTCAGACCACAGGAATATCAAGTTGGGGATCTGGTAATCAAGCGAATCATCCTTCCTCAGAGTGATCCAAGGGGCAAATGGACCCCTACATACGAAGGGCCATTTGTGGTTAAACATGTGTTCTCAGGAGGAGCCATGATCCTAACCAACATGGATGGTGACGACCTTCCTCACCCCGCCAATGCAGACATAGTAAAAAAATACTACGCATAAAAAAGACCCGCTAGGCTGACATGCCTAGGCAAAAATTAGGGCTTCCCGTAGAACCAAAAGGGTTCGGGAAAAATGAAGGGATGAAAATGAAAAAATCTGTACACCCGGCAAGTCGAAAACCTGAAAAGGCGGCTTGGGCAAAAATGGGTATCCCGGTGGACCGAAAACCCGAAAGGGCGGTCCAGGAAAAAATTAGGGATAAAGCGTAATACTATGTCTCATTGATCACTTTGCATTCAGAATCCGGTATCTACATCAAGTTCAGACGGCATCGATCAGTCAGCTTCACCTTCAACCAAGGTCATCAAGTGATGAGACGCTCGGAGTTATAAAGGCAATAGCAGAGTTGAAACCCAGTGGGATCATTCATTTCACACAGCTGTTTTATTTTCTTTTGTACAAATTTGTATAAACTCTTTTGCTCGGCGGCGTTCTCTTACTAGGACGTCAGCCTCTTGTACACAAAACGCCTATTCACAGGCCGTTCAAAATCAATACAAATATATCTTTCAGTTAAACGTGCCAAGTGTTTTTCTTTTTCTGTTTTGTTTTGCGAAGAACGTCCAAGGTTCAATTTGTGATATATGCATTGACAATAATTTGCTAACTCATAAATATTTGCATACGAAACAAAGGATTAATTACAGGTGACACTAGAAACAGGGGCAATAAAGAGTTGCCTGAGCAGTCTAATTGTTCTATCCTCCAAGGTACCAAGGTAGGTTCAGCTAAAGAACATGACCAGTACATCTTAATTCCCCAGAGAATAAGTCAGCAGCCAATACACTCTTCTCCAAGCAGAGTTATCAAATCTCAAGGAAATTGAGTATCCTCCCATAGATCTCAATACTTCCTCAGCAGCATATATTCTTAACAAGCATCCCCGGCAGTCTTGGTCTGAAGATTGTTCCCCGGCGGCATACCAGCGTTCAAAGGAATCACTTCCCCAGCATATCAAAACTTCCCCAAGAAAGTCCAATCCAGTTCCCCAGGAAGGTTGGAATCTATCTCCCCAAGCAGTGAGCTTATCCCCAGTAAATTCTGGAAGCTTACCCTCGCAGAGCACGAACGCGTCTCCCGGCTTTATTCAAAGAGTTATTTCCTTAACAGGATATAACTGGGTTATCCTCAGCCAAAAGCCACGGAAAGAGCGTCCTCGACAAAGTCTTCTCACCCCAGCGAAGTCCATCAGCATTTCCAACAACAAGTGTATCCCCAGCAAATTATTATCAACACTCAGCAAGGCATCCCTCTTCCCACAGAGTATTGCTTCCCAGCATGGTCGCTAGAGTATCTTTTCTCCCCGCAGAATCTTCCATTTGCCAAGTCTATTCCTCAACGGAGTTATCCTCTCTTACCGATATTCTCGCATCTATCATCCCCAGCGGAAGCGAAATCTATTCTTCAAACATCAACCCAGGATATGACTTCCCGGCACCCGTCAAGGATTTACTTTCCTAGACAAAAACACATTCATAAAACATCACATACATCATTATAGCATGCATAGACGCATTATATCATACAAATCTCATTTATGTTGAGAACATCATTGCTTGATCCATATCATGCATTGCATATGACTGACCTTTACCTTTCAGGAAAGATGCAGTTGAAATTCTCAATCATATTTCAAGACCTAGACCGGTTCAGTTAATCGACTCCAAAGATTTCTTATCCAGTCCCAGGCCTTCTCTAGTCCAGCTAAATCGACTCCCAACATATTTTTCTGATAAAGACTCAGTAGAAGTTATCCCAGGTTATAATTTCCTATTGGTTCTCTCTCCGACGGTGCATGAGATTTCCATCTTGGGTTTTTCTTTGAGATTATAATTTCCTACGGTTCCCTCTCCGACGGTGAGTGAGGTGATAATTCCTTTTCAGATGGTTCCCTCTCCGACGGTGAGTGAGGTGATAATTCCTTTTCAGATGGTTCCCTCTCCGACGGTGAGTGAGGCGATAATTCCTTTTCAGATGGTTCCCTCTCCGACGGTGAGTGAGGTGATAATTCCTTTTCAGATGGTTCCCTCTCCGACGGTGAGTGAGGTGATAACTCCTTTTCAGATGGTTCCCTCTCCGACGGTGAGTGAGGTGATAATTCCTTTTCTTATGGTTCCCTCTCCGACGGTGAGTGAGGTGATAATTCCTTTTCAGATGGTTCCCTCTCCGATGGTGAGTGAGGCGATAATTCCTTTTCAGATGGTTCCCTCTCCGACGGTGAGTGAGGTGATAATTCCTTTTCAGATGGTTCCCTCTCCGACGGTGAGTGAGGTGATAATTCCTTTTCAGATGGTTCCCTCTCCGACGGTGAGTGAGGTGATAATTCCTTTTCCTATGGTTCCCTCTCCGACGGTGAGTGAGGTGATAATTCCTTTTCAGATGGTTCCCTCTCCGACGGTGAGTGAGGTGATAATTCCTTTTCAGATTGTAATTCCCTAGGGTTCCCTCTCCGACGGTGAGTGAGGTGATAATTCCGTTTCAGATTATAATGGCATTTGGTTCTCTTCCCGATACTGCGAAGATGGTAATTCCCACCAAGATTTTCTCAACCAGCGTTGTTGAAGTTAAAGTCACCCAAGGTTCTCTTACCATTCATGCTAAGGTAGTAACCATCCCTGGTTCATTCATCATCTTGTGAAGCTCCAGACTCAGGACATATCTATACCAAGCATCTGAAAACCGACTCCTGCAACATGTCAGGTACTCATTTTTCTGTTTTGCAGGTACGCAAGTTCTCGCTAAGGAATCTCTTATGCGATCAACGTCCAGATGGCATCTATAAGCCCATCATCCCCCATCAATCTCCAAATGGCATCTATAAGCCCATTTCCATCACACTGCTACTATGTGAGCGCAAATTTCTGGGCACTCTAGTGTTCAATCATCTTCTACCCTCGGATTACGAAAGGCACGTCAGCCAATCTGTATCCTCAGGTCTAAGAAGATTGAACAGGGGAAACTGTTGTACCCCAAAATTTGCCCTCCCATATTCTTCAGGAAATTGCAAAGTCAAGCTTCAAAATTCCCCAAGGGTTGCACAGCTCAAAAGTCTCCTATACAGTCAAAATTAGGGTTTGTGCTCTAATCAAGAAATTGAAGTTTCCAAAGGCCCAATTAAGTCTCATATGCCTACAAATATGCTCAAGCATCCTCACACCAAGTTTCAAGACTTTCAGCACAAAATTGCACAGTCAAAAACCCTAATTGCACTACAGTCAACTGTAGGGGCAAAATGGTCATTTGACAGTCAAAAGTTCAAATTTTTAGTCAACATATCATTTTGAAGCCACAAACATCATTTGATCAATGCTTGATCATGATTCTCAAAATTTGGCTCAGAAATCATCAAGATGCAAAAGTTTCCTTATTTGGACAGTTGAAAAAGTCAACTGAAATTGACCAGGGTATAACTTTCACATGGATTATCAGAAAAATTCCATCCAAAGCTCATTTTGAAGATAAAGACATTTCCTACAACTCATCTTCATACTTCAAGTCCAAGAAATGCTCTCACAAAAAGTTATCAATTTCAACATTATAGGTTATTTTCAAAAGTCAACAAAAAGGGACTTTACGTCAAAGGCCATAACTTGAGATTGGTAAATCAAAATGACATGGGACCAAGGACATTGGTTAGAGGACTCAAAGACCTTTCCAAAATGTCCAAGAACATGAGAAAATCTTAAAAATTGAGCAAGTTATGCCTTGTGGAAGTTGGGAAAGTTTTGGATATTTTGAAAAGTCAACATTACTTCAAATGACCTAAAATTGCTAATGGGCCCATTTTTCTTCCATAATTCATCATCCATGACATATGCACGACTACTTGGCCCAAAGGGAAGTCTTTATTCATTTTTTATTTATTTATTTGAATTTTTATTTATAATAATTCATTTAAATCAAAATAAATGTATGAAAAATGCTAACCTAAAGTTTTAAATCTTTTTGTGCATGTTTTACTCTCAAGATTTCGTGCTTGTACCAATATGGAAAGATTTGGATTGATTGGCTTGATTGAGAACAAAAAGCACATGGAAAAAGATTGGAAAAAATCTTAGAAAATCAAATTTCCAAAATCATGAATGCAAGATATTTGGATCCATATTTTTAACCTAATTCACTCTTGCATAAGTATGGAACACAACCCTAATCATAAAACACACGCAGCAGCTCAACAAAGCCATAACCAAACTTGAAATTTTTCTCAAAAAAGTCAAAACTGAAAACACCCTTACAAGGCGATTCAAGGCAGAATTCTTGTTTCAATAGCTTCCTCAAGCATCACTTGACATATTCCAATCACTAACATCCATCAAGACTCAAGGAATTGGTAACACGAATGCAAACTGTACCAAGAAAAATTCATAATCGTGCATCATGATTTACGCATCCTTTGTAATTTTTAATACTTGATTCATGTTCATTATGAAGTTCTGAAGCTAACCAACGCATTTAATTGTATTTTTATGTGCTACACGCGATTATGCCATGTTTGATTTTTAGGGTTTACAGAGCTTCAGATTAGGGATTTTGAAACGGGGAAAAATTGGCCCTCAAGGCCACCACCATTCAACTCAGCACACTCAGGCAACCTTAAGACCACCCTCGCGCTCAATTTATGAGTGACTGAGGGCTAATCACTATTTTCTGGAAAGTTGCCTAGGAGAACGCTTGAAAACCGTGGCCAATGTGTTCTTGTTTCAGAAAAAAATAAAACATGCGAGGAAGATGAATTCGTGGCAAGATCTGGTTGGTCTGTTTGAAATTCGCGCGCAGACCCACTAACCTTGACATTTTTCTTTTATAATATTTATTGTTTGTTATATGTTAACAATGCGTGCAGTAGAACGAATGGCAAGGCGTATGAGTGTTAACGTCCAAGACCTAGGTTCGAGTCCCAGGTCTGCATTATCTCAATATTATTTTTCTATGTACGTTTACATGCAGCTTCAGCGTTGTGGTTCACCATACGCCTTCCAGAATCCAACATCCACGTGCCCCTGGAGATCAGATCAAAGGCTCAGAATTGATGAACACCCTAAGCTTGAGTCAACAGGCCAGCACGTGAGCAAAAAAGTCCACCAGGTCATGCTTAAATGGGCCAAATTGCTGAAAGATTATACCTCCATATTGGGGTCTGAACCCCCTTGGTTTGTAATTTTTTCACTTTCTTTATGTTTATTTTTTTTTATTATTTTCTTTTGATTATTGTCTTTAATTAATTCCTTATTTTCGCAAAAAAATATAAAATATCAATAAAAATCAGAAAAAAGAGCAAAATATAATAAATATTTTATTTTTATTATTTTCATAAACAAATTGTATATAATTGAAGTTAGTATAAATTAGGGTTTAATTTTAATACTTTTAATAAAAAAATCTAAAAAGAAGTAGAATTAGGTTTAATTAATTTTTCATCCTTTTTATTTTTTCTTTCATAAATAATTAAATAATTAAATATTTATTTTCATGAATTAAATTGCATATAAAAATTAGGTTTAAATTAGGTTAAAATTCAACATATTTCTTAATAAATTAAAAAGAATTAGGGTTTGCATCTTATTTTGATTTTAATTAATTCTCCCTTTTCATATTAAATCTTAAAATACATAAAAATACCAAAAAAACAAATTCTTGCTTTCTTTTAATTTTAATTAATTCCTCACTCATTTAATTTTGCAAAAGGGTCCCACGCCCACGTTCTTAATTTTTATTCTAATTCGCATATTTATTTTATTTTGCTTAAATAATTATGTACCTCTCCCGAAGCCATGTAAATTACTTCTCGCGCTTTTAATTCTTTATTTGCTTTTAATTCTTTATTTTCTGTCAAATCGGGTCCTGGTTAATTTTGGCGATGTGGACCCGCGCCGTTTGTAATCGCTTAGAATTTACTTTTCTCGCAATACTTTTAAACTGTTAAACAAAGCATGAAAGAATGTATGGACGAAATAAAAACAAGCGTAGAACACCAATAACATGACAAGATAAATGCAAATGAAAACGACACACAAATCGCACACACCACCCCTAGGGTACGCCTCACTGTTGCCTTGCCTCGAAAGGTGATCGTCGAGTAGAGGATGTCTTAGTAAGTCCTCATGATCTGGGAACCTGGCATGAGGGTAGCTTCTAAGGTGTCTTCCCATTGCTCTGGTGATCACCATGTCCCGAACTTCGAATTGACCCGAACACCTCCAACGGTGGTGCTACCTACCTCTCAATGGTGGGATGGCACTACTTTAAGGACATTTACACAGACGAATTCCTTAGGGTAGGTAGACGACTCTAGGTACTTGCTCTAATTTCAAAACAAATTCAAAAATACTTTTCACACCGACACCTTTTCAAAAAGCTTTCGAAAGCAAATTTTTCAAACACTCTTGAGGACCGATACAAGAGTCGAACTGAAATTTTCAAAGAAACTTTTTAAAACCCACAGTTGAAAAGCAAACAAACCATTTTTGAAAACACAAATGAGCAAGTATCTAAGAGCCCATGGATAACCATGGATAGAAAGGGTGCTAACACCTTCCCTTTCTATAATCTACCTCCCGAACCGAGAGCAATCTCTATAAGGAATTTTTCTGTGCTTTTGTCCTTTCCATTTGGAGAAAATAAAAGACGGTGGCGACTCTTGCTTCCGCGACATTTCGCGAACCAGTGTTAAACAGTCAGTTCCAGATCCACCGATCACACACATGAAAGACCTTTGAGATGTTTTCATGAGTTCGGTGGGTAGATTATAAAAAGGGAAGGTATTAGCACCCTCTCCATCCATGGTTTTCCATGGGCTCTTAGTTACTTGCTTAGATCACTTGCTTTTGTTGTTTGAAATTGTGCTTGGTGTGGTTTTGAAAGTATTTTGTAAAAGAGACCATTCGTTTAGGAAATCTTTGTAATGATTCTCGTTCGTAAGAATGTACACAAAGATGTTTGTCTTTTTGAAAATGTGTTCAATGATTGTAAGATGTTTTGAAATGTGTGTGTTTGTTTTGAAAATAGCAAGGATTGTTGTTTTGAAATACGGCAAGTAACTAGAAGTAATCTACCTACTCAGATGTCTTTCTTGTGCATTTTCTATTCCTTTGACATTGTTGTCTTACCATTGATTTGGTAAGCAACCCTATCTTTGGATATTAAACGGGACGGGCGCGAGTTATCGTATGGCCATGATTAGCAATGTTGCAAAGTATCTTAGCATTTTTGAGGGACCAAGATCATTTTGTAAGGCAACTTTTTGAATAGCGTCATCGAGGGACTATGATCTTATATTTGTTTGTTTTTGCCAAGATACTTCGCATGCGTAATATGGCCATTTTTGTTTTAGGCAACCAAGTGGAGAAACCCTAAGGACGCTTTTGTACAAGTGTATCATTTTCATGCTTTGATTTTGTCTTGTATTTAGGGTTTTCTATTTTGCTTTGTTTTGATCTTGTCATACAAACCCTAATTACTAATCATGGCATATAAAGCGATAAACTGCATAATGTAAATATTTCTAAGCTATTACAATAATTTATGGGAGGGGGGAATACAAATTTGAATGGGGATTTGCAAAAATATAAACCTAAATAAATTATTACAACCAAATCAAATTTGTGCGAATTAGAATAAATAAAATACAATATTCAAAGATGTAATATAATGTACATGTAAGAAAAGATTTTTATTTTGTTTTGTTTTTATGTAAAAGAAATTTAATCTAAACCTAAAATTATAAGGAAAAGAAATTAATTTTTTAAAAGGGAGGTTTAACCCTAATTATTATTTTTTAAAAGAAAATAAAGTTCTTACATATTATTTCTTAAGTATTTTTTTTAAAAATAATAAATAATATTGTATAAAAATATAAAAATTTTATATATGCAAAGATACATATTTATAAGTATGAAATGAAAAATAAATAAATAAATATGTTTTAACTATATTTTACAAATTTATTAAGAAAATATATGATATCTATTAAAATAAAATATATTTTTATGTGCAAAATAATCTAAAACAAAATAAAAATGCAATATGATTAATTTTATATTTTTTGGATTTTTTATGTATAAAAGAAAATATTTAATAAACTATAAATGAAAATAAAACAAATAATATAAAAAGTTGGCAGGGGGGTGATGTAGCAGATTAGAGATATCATGCAAGCAAAAAAAAGTCCATGGCCCAACTATGGAGGCCCAAACCTGCACAAAGCCAAAAACTGGAAAAATTGGAAAAGTGTGAAAAATAAAAGTAGCGTCCAGGTTCGAACCCAGGACATGGGTCTTACCAGCGCCCTACTTTGCCACTGGGGTGGCTATACATCCATTGTCTTAAGGAAAGAAAAAATAATATAACACAAAACAAGTCCTTGCCCTGTACTTCATCTTCTTTCTCAAGCTTGGTCGGTCATCCTGTAACTCTCTCATACTTCCATGAAAATGAAAACTCATAACATGAAAGTTGTAGTGTTTGAACTCACGATTCCAACCATATAAGTTATGTAAGCTAACTATCAAAGATCAAAGAGAATTTTAACAGCCCTTAATTTAAACCTAATATTTTCAGAAATTTCAAGTTCCAAATTCTCTCAACTCAAGTAAAATAAATGCAAGATTAAGATATGTACAGTTTCGTTGTGATGAGAACTACATTTTTTATTCATAAATCGTGGCCTATGGTTGCCTGTACAAGGAGATAGAGTTTGAGATTTTACCTCCTTCAGTTGGGATCGTGGATGGAACTGGAGTGTGTTTGATGGAGGCCTGATGCTTGCTTGAGCTTCCTTGAACTTCCCTGAATGTATTCTAACCCTTGCCTTGTTCTGAAAGTACCTGAAACTCCTTGGCCAAGTCAAACTACAAGCTTGGAAAGAAACAATAGCAGATGATGGAAAAGTGGTTACAGAACATGGATGAAGGTCTGGATTGGTTTGATATCAAGTAGGTAAGATGTTTTAATGATCAAGACTTGAAACGCACGAGCAAAATAGAAGATGGGTATGCTTATGCCAAAACTGCAAGTTTGGACATATTTTTGGTGTTTTTATGCTTAGGAGTGTTTCAGGCCTTAAATAATCGTGTCTTGTGTTGCATAATATTTGTATATTAGTATGGAATGGGTCTCATGTCAACCCTCGAACAACTGTGCCAATTCTAGCCTTTTTTCAATTTTTCTTGCATTAGTAAAGTGAAGGGACAATACTTGCCATGCTTGTACTTGCTCTCTTAGGGTTGGTATCAGGTTGTACAATTTTCTTTAGACTTGTGAAACTTGTGTGTACAATGGAGACAGGTCCAATGATCAAGAATTGGAAAGTGGCAAAAGTTGTGCTTTTCCAAAATGGCAATGGTCACTTTATGCCATTTTTGGAATTGCAACTTGGATAATGGTTCTAAGGTATGGATCAAATCTTTGTCAACTGAGTAAGCATTAAACTAAGGAGTGAGGAACAAGTTTGGTACCTGTAAAGCATGGATTAGGAAACATAGGTACTGATTGCAACTTTGTTCTTCATGAAATGGCTTGGACAAAAAGTGAGAAATTGCCAACTTCATCTCTTCGATTCTCCCTACTCAAAAATGATCTTGAGGAGTTCTTGGACATTTTGGAAAGCTTGAAATGTTATCTATAACTAATATTTGAAATGCATTTTGAGATACCTCTTGGAACTAGGTGAAAAATTTCCATGAAGTTGGGTCCAAAACCTGCCTAAATTAGGGCAAAATTTCACTAAGTTATTTAGTTCATGACCATGTATTCATAAATTTATATCTTGAGATCCAAGCATCTTTAGGGAAAAGTGTGTGAAGAAAAGTTTTAGATTTCATGGAGGTCTACAAATTTCATGTTGGGAACTTTCTTTGAATCATTATGCATCATGGTGAAAAAGTGGCCTAAAGTTGAGAAAAAATAGGA
This sequence comes from Vicia faba, assembly GCA_948472305.1. NCBI lineage: Eukaryota > Viridiplantae > Streptophyta > Magnoliopsida > Fabales > Fabaceae > Vicia > Vicia faba. Next base: position 335,281,254 of record OX451736.1, read on the forward strand.
AATTTTCTATACTTAGAAAATTTTCTAAGTTAAGAAAAATTTCAAATTCAAACCCTAATCTTCAAACTTGGGTTCCTTGATGAACAAGTTTCACATTTTGACATGTTTTGATGAATTATGACCCTTGGCACTTCAAACTTGGGTTCCTTGATGATCAGTTGACTGCAAATTTCATCTGTTAATCCAATGAATTTGAGATGTTTTGAGCCATGTAATTAGGTCAGGATGATGCAATTGAACCCTTGAAATCATTCCTTAACTCAATTGGTCATTTTCTAGGTTAAAAATCAGAAATTGCCCTTCCTCAGTCAAAACCCTAATTGCCCTTTTGATGATTTGATCAAATTTCTTGAGGAATTGTGATCCAAACTTGACCAAATGACACATGTGAGTCTAAAATGTTGATGTTGATAAAAAATTATGAAGTTTGACTATAAATTGGCCATGGTTGACTTTTTCCTCAATACAACTGATTTTTAGGTCAACTGTCCAATTGACTGATCAAAAATGTGGTTCAAGGCTTGAAACTTGTCATGAGTGATCTTAGGGATCCATAATGATGTTTGAAAGTCATATGAAGCATTGATAGTCCAAAAACCTTGTGCAAACTCAAACCTTAATTTTGGGTTATCAGTGCAAGATGAGATGTCTTGAGCTGACCAAACCCTAATCCATTCTTGAGTCAAGGAAATCTTGTGAGAAAAGTCTTGATAAATGAGAGGGAACATTTTGGGGTACAACAACTGCCCCTGTCCAATCTTCTTAAACCTGAGGAGTTAGATTGGCGAGCTTTGCCATTCGTGACTTGAAGGTGAAAGATGATTGGACACTAGAGTGCCCATAAATTTGCACTCGACAATGTGTAGTTGAGGGAATGGGCTTAAAGATGCCATTTGGAGAAGTGATAGAGTCTTGTTGGAGATGGGCTTGTAGATGCCATCCAAGAATGTTTGTTGGATTGTAAATTGTAAGCTGAAAGAATGAGTATCAGAATGGTGTCCGCGTCTGAAACGTATCTGAGCTGTATCTGAACTTGAAATCTGAATGAGTATCAGAATGGCATCCGTGTTTGGAGCGTATCTATCTGAAAGCTGAATCTAAATGAGTATCAGAATGACATCCGTATCTGGAGCGTATCTGAACTGTATCTGAATCTTTAAATCTGAATGAGTATTAAAAAGGACTCCGTGTCTGGAGCGTATTTGAACTATATGTGAACTTGAAATCTGAATGAGTATTAGAATGGAATCCGTGTCTGGAGCGTATCTGAACTGTATCTGAACTTGAAATTTGAATGAGTATCAGAATGGCATCCATGTCTGGAGCGTATCTGCATTATATCTGAACTGTATCTGATTGCACATTATTAATGGTAGCTGTTAATCTTATCTTGAAAAGGGTAAAATGTTAGCTGAAACACAAAGTTACGTTGTATGAAATGTATGATCAATGTATTTGTTTTATCAATGTTTATGATATGTGAATGTAATGTATGCCTATGTAAGCTGATTTGCTGTATTTCTATTTGATTAAGGAAAATAAATCCTTGGCTGCTACTGAGGATATGTGGACTCTTCATGTCTTGAAGTTGAAGTACTGACGAAACCTTTGTTGAGAGGAGTAATTCCATATACTGTTTGAAGAATCTTCTTGGGGAATCAAGAGAATTTTGATGACTTCTACCGGGGATTAATAAATGGGAGTCCTCGTTCCGTTGGGGAGTATCAGAAGTCAGCTGTTATCCGGTTGGATTTCAGGCTTCAAAACAACTTGATGGGGAATTTGGAGAAACTGGACGGTTTTCACCGGGAATTAATAGTTTGAAGTTTTAGTTCCGCCGGGGATCTAAATGACGTATCGTGGGGATTGCTCATGGAATAGCCTAAATAAGTTTTCCTATTCTTTCAATCTATCAGTAATTGTCTTTTTTGTTTTGTTTATTTGTAAACAGTAATTATGTTCATATGCATATGTTCATTAATGAATCATTAGACGTTTTTGCAAATAAAACACAAGTGTAAAGAAAAAGAAAAATAGTTTTCTGTACTTTTAAAGATATCTTTGTATTTAACTTTGAATAAGTATTTGTATAAAGGAGTCACTCTTTCGAGTAAGAGGATGGTGCCATAAAAGTAAGAAAAATTTATACAAAAAAAGATAGCTATGTGTGATAATCCCATGGGGTTCCCATTCTGTTATATCCTCCGTATCTCCGAATATCTTGTCTATTTGTTGCTTCGTCCGAAGATGATTAAATTGATCAGAAACTCCGAGTTTGTTAGTGGAAATCAGGAGGTTTTCCTCAAAGTGATCCGAAGGGACATAGTCATACGCTTTAATTCCCTAACTTTTGCCTGGACCGCCCTTTCGGGTTTTCAGTCCACCGGGAAACCCTTTTTTGCCCAAGTTGCCCTTTCGGGTTTTCGACTTACCGGGTGTACAGATTTTTTATATTTTATCCCTAATTTTTCCCGAACCTTTTGGTTCGCTGGGATGACTTTTTTTTGCCTAGGTGTGTCAACCTAGCGGGTCTCTTATGCGTAGTATCTTTTGACTATGTCCGCATTCGCAGGGTGTGGCAAGTCGTCACCGTCCATGGTGGTTAAGATCATTGCCCCACCGAAGAAGATGTTCTTGATTACAAATGGTCTCTCATAGGTAGGAGTCCATTTTCCCCTGGGATCACTTTGTGGCAAGATAATGCGTTTGATCACTAGATCTCCAACTTGATATACTTGGCGTCTGACTTTCTTGTTGAAAGCCTTGATCATCCGTTTTTAATACATCTGACCATGGAAAACAGAAGTAAGTCTCTTTTCATAAATTAAGTTTAGTTGATCAAGTTGACTCTGGATCCAATCGTCCTCATTCAAACCTGCGTCCTTTATAATTCTCAAAGAGGGGATCTGAACCTCAATAGGCAAGACAACCTCCATGCCATAAACCAAAGAATATGGTGTTGCCCCAGTTGATGTGCGAGCCGTGATACGATACCCGTGGAGAGCGAATGTCAATATCTCATGCCAGTTGTGATACGGTGGGAGAACTAACTTGAGGTTTTGCGTTTGTGTTCGCAAATGTTTCGGTTTAGCAAGAGTCGCCACTGACTTTTTATTTTATCCTAAGGAAAGGTCAAAAAGCACATGAAAGACCTTTGAGATGTTTTCTTGGGTTCAGGGAGTAGATTATGAAAAGGGAAGGTGCAAGCACCCTTTTCATCCATGGTTATCCATGGGCTCTTAGTTACTTGTTTAGATCACTTGCTTTGCTTTTCAATTTCTTGAAATGGTGCTCTTCAATGATTTGAAATGGTGCTTTGTGTGTGGTTTTGAAAGATGTTTTGAAAAGAGGCCATCGTTGTGGCAACCTTTGTAATAATTCTTGTTTGATTGTATACAAAGATGTTTTTGCCTTTTGAAAAGTTTTCAATGTTTGAAAGTAGGGTTTTGAAATTGTGTTGTGAAGTGTGTTTGAAAATAGCAAGGATGTTTTGCAAGCTTTTGATCAAGTAACTAAGAGCTATCTACCCTATTTTACTCAAAGATCTTTCTTATGTTTTTAACCCTTTTAATAGTGTTGTTTCACCATTGCATTTGGTGAATAACCTTGTGTTAGAATGTTTAAACGGGACAGGCGCGGGTCATCATATAGACCATGATAGCAATTGTGTCACGTATTTTTGGCAATTTTCTTGAGGGACTTGATCATTTTGTTTAGGAAACTCAGATAACGCCATCGAGGGACTATGATCCTTTTGTTTTGTTTTTGTTTTTCCAAAATACTTAACATGCATACCATGGCCCATTTTTGAAGGCAACAAGTGGATTGTAACCCTAGGGGTGCAAGTGTGCATTGTGTTTGTTTTTCATTCATTTTTGTCTTTGATTAGGTCAAACTATTTGTTAATTTGATTTTGCATACAAACCCTAATTCTCTAATCATGGCATAATTGAAAGCGTTAAGTGCGAGAATTTAAATTCTAAGCTATTACAACATGATTATGGGGATGGGGGTACAATTTTGAATAAGGGGATATTTGACAAGAAATATAAACCCTAGATTACTATTATATCCAAATTGAATTATAAATACATCAATATTTAAATGTACAATATTTAAATAAACAAGATAAATAAATATTAAATGAAATGTATTATGCAAAAAAGAAGTTTTTATGTATGTAAAAATATTTTCAATGCAAAGAAATATAAATAAATAAATAAATAAAAAAGGATTAATTTTATTTATTTTAGGGTAAACCCTAATTTCTTTTAAGAAGATAAATATTATGTATTATTTATATACAAAAATATATTAATATGTATAAAAATGAAATATATTTAAAAAAAAGTGTTTTTTAGTATAAATAATAATAAAAATAAAATGTAATATTTTTATATTTTTATTCTATGTTTTTAATAAAATAAAAGTATATATGTATATGTATATATATTAAATATATTAAGTATGTATAAAATAAAAATAAAATATTTACAAAAATAAAATATATTCAAGAAAATATTTTCAGTGAGAATAAAAATAAGAAATAAAAATAAAAGTTTTATTTACATTATTTTTAAAATTAGACAAATAATATAAAAGTATATATATAATGTTTTAATGTTAAAAAAATAGAATAAAATGCCAAATAAATGTAAAAAAAATGTGAAAATATTTTAAAGCATTTTTCATATTTGGAAATAAATAAACAAAGACAGAAATGAAATTAAAATACAAAAATGACAAAATATAAAGAAAATGGGCCAGGGGGGTGCATTTAGCAAAAGAGGGGTGCAGACAGCAAGAAGGCCAGGACCAGCCCAGACTTCATCTTCAACCTCCAGAATATTTGAAAATACGCACGCGCCTGTACAATCTGCTAACTCATGTATTTGTGATCATTTGCCAAAACTCAAAACATGAAACTTGTAGAGCATCAAACCACGATTCTAACCATATAAAAAACTTAATCTAACTCTCAAAGACCAGAGAGAATTTCTCTGGCCCTAAAATCTGACCTAGTTTTTTCAGCATGTTCATGGATGAAATTCTCTTAGCACGCTTAATATAAATGAAAACTGAGCATATGTACAACTTCATGGCAATGAGTACTACATCTTTCATTCACAAACCTAAGGCTAAATGTTCCTAAATAGAGAGATAGAAGTTTGAGAAATACATGTTTCAGTCAAGCTCGAGTATGGCAATGCAGCAACTTTCAGTGAGGCCTGAGGTTCTTTTGAGCTTGCTTGATGTTCCCTTGACCTTTCCCAATGCTTAGTTTGCCTTGAATGTCCCTGAATCAACCTCTAGAAGTCAACCGGCACAAGCTTGAAACGAAAATGGTGAACACTGTAAATGGAGTTACAGTTGGAAATGGAGGTTTGGGATAGCTTGAGTGAGTTGAATGGAAGGTATTGGAACTGGTTTGGGGAAAAACGCGCGAGGGATTTGTGTGATGGATGGGAATCTGCAGGGAGTGCCCTGTTTTGCAAGAAGAATGTGACTTGGTGTTTTGGAAGGCTTGAGGGCTCAACAAATCGTGTTTCTGGCTCAAGGCAATGCACAAAACTTGTTTGAAATGTTGGCAAGAGTTGAATATATCAGATATGCAAGTTATGTCCTTTTGCATAATTACTTGGTTTTGAAGTAAAAAGTGAGAGTTGACAATGCTATGGTTGTACTGGCTTGTAACCTAGCTGCACAAAGTTGTTGAACTTTTCCTGACATTAGGGAGCCTTGTTTGCAGCAAAGGGCTTGGTGTATGGCTCAAGAAATGAAATTTGACATAAAGCATGCTTTATGTAAATGGAAGTGCTACCTTTATGCCCAAAATGGATTTATTCATTGTGCCAAGCTCCATTGATCAGAATAATACCAATGTCCAATGTATTTGCAATTAATTTTTGAGTGTGAATTGGTTTAGAGACCTGTAAACAAGTACAAAGCTAGTTTGGACAGATTTTGCAACTTGTATGAACATGTATTGGCCATGGATCAAAGTGAGTTTTTTGCCAACTTCAAGCATTCGATTCTCCCTAACCACAAATGTGTTTGATGAGTTCTTGGATAATTTTGAAATCTTGCAACATGTACTATAATCCATCTTTGAAATGCAACTTAAGACTCCAAGTGGAACTATGTGAAAAATGGCCAAGAAGATGGGTCAAAATCCTGCCTAAACTAGGGCAAAATTTCTCTAAGTTAAAAGTTTTAGGGACCCTTGTTCCAAAAATCATATCTTGAGATCCAAGCTTCGTTTGAGAAAACTTTGTGAATCAAAGTTGTATACTTTGTGGAGGAATACAACTTTCATGTTGTAAGTTTTGTTTGAATCCACTTGTATCATGGTGAAATAGTGGGGCAAAGTTAGGAAAAATTAAGAAAATTTCATAACTTAGAAAAATTCTAAGTTATGAAATTTTACAATTTCAAACCCTAATTTGCAATTTTGGGTTTCTTGGTGAACAAGTTTCATAATTTAACATATCTTGATGAAAAATGACCCTTGACACTTTATTTGGACCAAAAGTCAAAGTTTGACTTTTCAGTATACAATCAAATTTTGATCAGTTGACTGAAAAATTCATCTGTCAACCCTATGCATTTGAGATCTTTTGAACTTGTTGAATAGGTCAAGATAATTTCATTGAGTCCTTGAGTCCATGATTGAACTTGATTTGCCATTGGTTAGGTCAAACAGTCAAAAATTGCCTTTGTACAGTCAAAACCCTAAAAATGACCATTTTGCCCTTTTGGTGATCTGATCAAATTTCTTGTGGAATTGTGGTCCAAACTTGATCAAATGGTTCATATGAGCTCATAATGTTGATGTGGGTCAAAATTCATGAGGTTTGACTGTAAATTGGCCACAATTGACTTTTTCCCTAATACAGCTGATTTCTAGGTCAACTGTCCATTTGACTGGGCAAAAATTTGATTCAAGGCTTGAAACTTGGTATGGACAAACTTATGAGTCCAACATGAAGTATGAAAGTCAATTTGGGCATTGAAGGTCCAAAAATCCCTGTGTAAACTCAAACCCTGATTTAGGTCAACAGTGCAAGGAGGTGTCTTGAGCAAAGCAAATCCTAGCCTGGTCTTGAGTTCCAAGAGCCTTGTGATGTTGATAAAATGAGAGGGCAAATTTTGGGGTACGACAGTTGCCCCTGTTCAATCTTCTTGAACCTGAAGAGTTAGATTGGCAAGTTTGCCTTTCGTGACTCGAAGGTAAAAATAGGATTGGACGCTAGAGTGCCCGTAAATTTGCACTCGTCAAAATGTTGTTGAGGGAATGGGCTTAAAGATGCCATTTGGAGACGGTAAAGTCTTGCCGGAGATGGGCTTAAAGATGCCATCTAAGATTTGTTTGTTGAAAATCAGTAGAATGAACATCAGAATGGTATCCGTATTTGGAATGTATCTGAGTTGTATCTGGAGATGAGATCTGTATGAGTAGCAGAATAAATTCCGTGTATGGAGTGTATCTGAACTGTAAATGGGATCTGAATAAGTGACATAATGACTTCTGTGGCGACTGCACTGGGGAGAATCAAACTTCTGGTGAAAGGGCCAGAACGGCATCCGTGTTTGGAGCGTATCTGAATTTGAAGTTGATAGTTGAATCTGAATGAGAGATAGAATGGCTGCCGTGTCTGGAGTGTATCTAGTTTGTATCTGATTGCTGAAGTCCGAATGAGTAGTAGAATGACCGCCGTATCTGGGGTGTATCCGTACTGTATTTTGACTTGGAATTCTGAATGAGTAATAGAGTGACCGCCGTGTCTGGGGTGTATCCGTACTGTATTTGAAATCTCTGAATAGTTGTTAACGATAACTTTTTAATCTTATCCTAAAAAGGGTAAAATGTTATCTAAAATACAAAGTTATGTTGCATGATATGTATGATGCAATGAACAATGTTTCATCAATGTTTATGATATATGAATGTAATGGTTATGCATGTAAGCTGAGTATCTATCTTGCTGAGGAAAATAAATCCTTGATAGCCAGAGATAATGAAATCTTTGACTGCTGCCGGGGAAAGTGAATCTTGACTGATGCTGAGGACTCAAAAATCTTTGATTATTGAAGATGAGAAATCCTGGGACTGCTTGGGGATTAAAGATCTTTGATTGTTAAGAATGAGAAATCCTGGGACCACCGCTGGGGATTGAAAATCCTTGGTGACTTGTGGGGATTTAACAAGGGCTTCGACAACTTCTGCGGGGAATGAGAATCCTTCATGACTTTCCTGGGAAATAAGGAAAACTCCGACGACCTCTACTGGGGAATTAAAACCTGAGAGGCTTCAAATGGAGAAACATGAACTGGAATCCTCAGTCTGTTGGGAAGTAACTCTGTGGGGAGAGTGTTTACTCAGCTGGGGAAATCAGGAGCTTGGGTTGTATGCCAAACTACTGGGGAATCATCCTAGTTGTGGATAGGACAAGAAGTTAACTGTTATCTGGTTGATTCTTAGACTTTTTAAGGTAACCTGCTGGGGAAATTGGGGAAAGCTGAATAGTTCCCGCTTGGGATATGTATTTCAGGGTTTTCGGGCTCCATTGGGGATCGGGAGATTGAATTCTGATGGGAACTTTGAAACTTAACTCAGCTGGGGAATAAAGTTTAGAATACACTGGCTCCACTGGGGACTTGAAGCTTAACTCTGCTGGGGATATGTACTCCAAGGTTTTAGCTTTGTTGAGGATCTGAATGACACACTGCAGGGGATTTCTTCTGGAATAGGCTAAAGACGTTTTCCTATACTTTTGACCTACTAGTAATTATCCTTTCTCAATTTCGTTTCATTTGTAAGCAGTGGTTATATTCAAATGCATATGCCTATTTAACAAAACATTGGACGTTTTCAAATAAAACATAAGTGTAAAAATAACGGAAAGGCAAGCAAATTTTTGCACTTTGAAGTATTTTTGTATTAACTTTTGTAAGTATCTTTGTACAAAGGAGATAGACATCCTAGTAAGAGAATGTTGTCGTAAATTGAAAAAAATTTTATACAAAAGAAAAGATGGCTATGTGCAATAATTTCATGGGGTTCCCATTCTGCTATGGTCTTCACAACTCTGAGTATCTTGTCCATTCGTTGCTTCATCCGCAGATGATTGGATTGATCAGAAGTTTGGAGCTTGTTGGTGAAGAGATTGTTCTTGAAGTGATCCGACGATACATAGTCATACGCTTTAATTCCCTAACTTTTTCCTGGACCGCCCTTTCGGGTTTTCGATCCATCGGGAAACCCTTTTTTGCCCAAGTCGCCCTTTCGGGTTTTTAACTTGCCGGGTGTACAAATTTTTTGTTTATCCCTAATTTTTGCCTGAATCGCCCTTTCGGGTTTTCGATTCACCGGGATGCCCATTTTTGCCCAAGTCGCCCTTTCGGGTTTTCAACTTGTCGGGTCGTTTATGCGTAGTATCTTTTGACTATGTCTGCATTCGCAGGGTGTGAAAAGTCGTCGCCATCCATGGTGGTCAGAATCATTGCCCCACCAGAAAAGATGCTCTTGATCACAAATGGTCCTTCGTAGGTAGGAGTCTACTTGCCCCTGGGATCACTTTGCGGCAAGATGATCCTCTTGATTACAAGATCTCCGACTTGATATACTTGACGTCTGACTTTCTTGTTGAAAGCCTTGATCATCCATTTTTGATACGTCTGACCATGACAAACAGCAGTAAGTCGCTTCTCGTCGATCAAGTTAAGTTGATAAAGCCGGGTCTGAATCCAATCGTCTTCACTCAAACCGGCATCTTTCATAATCCTTAAGGAGGGAATCTGAACTTCCATAGGTAAAACAGCTTCCATGCCATATACCAACGAAAAGGGGGTTGCCCTTATTGAAGTACGCGCCGTGGTACGATATCCATGCAGAGAAAACCGTAACATCTCATGCCAGTCCTTGTAGGTGTCTGTCATCTTTTGAATGATCTTTTTGATATTTTTGTTCGCGACTTCAACAACACCGTTCATCTTTGGCCGATAGGGAGATGAATTGTGATGATAAATCTTGAACTGTTCGCACAGAGCGGTGATCATAGTGTTGTTCAAATTTGTACCGTTGTCTGTGATGATCCTGTCGGGGATACCATACCGGCATATGAGGTTCTGCTTGATGAAGCGGGCAACCACATTGTTTGTAACAGAGGCGTAGGAAGCTGCTTCGACCCACTTGGTAAAATAATCAATAGCGACCAAGATGAAGCGATGTCCATTGGATGTTGTAGGCTTGATCTCTCCAATCATGTCAATACCACATATTGCGAATGGCCAAGGAGCTGTCAGAATGTTGAGAAGAACAGGAGGAATATGTACCTTGTCAGCATAGACTTGGCATTTGTGACAAGTACGGGAATGTTGATGACAATCAGCTTTGATGGTAGACCAGTAGTAGCCTGCCCTTAGAATCTTCTTAGCCATCTTATGTCCGCTCAAGTGGGTGCCAAATGTGCCACTATGTATCTCGATCATGATCAACTCTGCTTCAACCTTGTCCATACAACAAAGTAGAACACAATCATGGTTGGGCTTATAAAGGTTACCATTGCTCAGAAAGAACTTGGCAGCAAATCTCCTTAAGAACTTTTTGTCATTAACGGAAGCTCCTTCAGGGTATTCTCGTGTCTGGAGATACCTTTTGATTTCATGAAACCAGGGTTGTTCCACTACTTCTTCGGTATTAATCTCATGACAATGCGCAGGCTCGTCCATCCGCTCAATGGTGATTTGGGGAGCCTCGTTATCCCAGTTGAGTTTAAACATGGAAGACATTGTAGCCAGAGCATCAGCTAGCTGATTTTCTTCTCGCAGGAAGTGCTCAAAGGTAATCTGCTCGAAATGAGGCAATAATGTCAGGACATGTTCTTTGTATGGGATAAGATTAGGATGTTTGGTGTCCCATTCTCCTTTGATTTGACTGATAACTAAAGCTGAGTCCCCAAATACAATCAGAGATTTGATTCCCAAGTCAATCGCAGCCTTGAGACCAAAGATGCAAGCTTCATATTCGGCCATGTTGTTGGTACAACTGAAGCAGAGTCTTGCAGTGAAAGGTGTATGGCAACCTTCTGGAGAAATAAGTACCGCACCGATACCGTTGCCAAGTGCATTTGAAGCACCATCAAAGTACAGGGTCCATAGGGATCCTTGTTCAGGTCCGTCATACGGTCTGTTACCTTCAATGTTGTCCAATGTCATGATGTCCTCGTCAGGGTAGTCGAATCTCATAGATTGGTAATCTTCGACGGCTTGATGAGCTAGATAGTCAGCTAGTACACTCCCCTTTATAGCTTTTTGGGTAGTATACTGGATATCATACTCAATTAGGATCATTTGCCATCTAGCGGTTCTTCCAGATAAAGCAGGCTTCTCGAAGATATACTTGATCAGATCCATCTCAGAAATCAGCAAAGTGGTATGAGTCAACATATACTGCCTTAGCCGGCGAGCAGCCCATACCAAAGCACATCATGTTTTTCTCGAGTTGTGAGTAGCGAGTCTCACAGTCGGTAAACTTTTTGCTAAGGTAATAAATGGCATGCTCTTTTCGGCCAGACTCGTCATGTTGGCCCAGTACGCACCCCATTGAGTTATCCAAAACAGTCAGATACATGATTAACGGCCTTCCTTCAACGGGTGGCATCAAAATAAGAGGTTCCAGTAAATACTCCTTGATCTTATCAAAAGCAACTTGACAATCATTGTTCCATTCAATCACCTGATCTTTCTTCAACAGCTTGAAGATTGGCTCACAGGTAGATGTTAGGTGAGAGATGAACCTCACAATATAGTTTAAGTATCCCAAGAAACCTCTAACCTCCTTTTCAGTGCGGGGGGCATGCATTTCTTGTATAGCTTTGACTTTAGCAGGATCAACCTCAATGCCTTTGTTGCTGACAATAAATCCCAAAAGTTTACCAGACCTGACTCCAAAAGTGCACTTGCTTGGGTTCAGTCTGAGCTTATACTCCTTCAATCTGACAAACAACTTTTGCAGATGGTCAATGTGTTCTTCTTATGTCTGTGATCGGGCTATCATGTCGTCTACGTAAACTTCAATCTCATGATGTATCATGTCATGAAATAAAGCTACCATGGCGTGTTGATAGGTTGCCCCGACATTCTTCAGTCCGAATGGCATCACTTTGTAGCAGAAGGTACCCCACTGCGTGACTAAAGTAGTTTTCTCCATCTCTTCGGGAGCCATTTTGATCTGGTTGTATCCCGAGAGTCCATCCATGAAGGAAAATACCTTGTGTTGAGCTGTGTTGTCAACCAAGATGTCGATGTGTGGTAGGGGAAAATCATCTTTAGGGCTAGCCCTGTTTAGGTCCCTATAGTCCACACACATTCTAACTTTGCTGTCCTTCTTAGGCACATGCACAATGTTAGCAACCCATTATGGATAGGAAGTAACAGCCAGAAAGCCAGCATTGAATTGCTTCATTACCTCAGCTTTGATCTTCTCCAACACGTCGAGCCTCATTCGGTGGACTTTTTGTTTGATCGGTGGATAGTCTTCTCTTGTAGGAAGATGGTGAACCACAATGTCTGTGTCTAGTCCCGGCATGTCTTCATATGACCAGACGAAGATTTCAACATATTCATTCAATAACTGCACTAAGCGCTCTTTGACACTTGGTTCCAGGTTGGCACCCACCTTAACCTCTTTTTTGTCTTCCTCTATTCCCAAGTTGATGGTCTCTAGCAACTCTTCATGGGGAAGAATAGCCCTCTCTTCTTGTTGCAAAAGTCTGGCTAACTCTCCCGGCACTTCGTAGTCTTCGTCAACTTCGTACTCAGCATGATTGACCAAATCTTCAGAGTTACCGAAGGCTAAAGCAGAATAGTCACCCATGGAATCCGGAGTGGATAGGTACCTGCATTTTGTGAGTGTGGGTGTGTGTAAGGGATAGCCATCCTTAAACAAAACAAAATGTGAAAGGAAAGAAAATGAACACAACAGTTTATAGATGAAAACGTCCAATGATTCATTAAACATGGCATATGATAATGAAGAAAATCAAGCCCTTACAAATGGACCTATATGCCCCGGGTAAGACATAAGGTGAAAATAGTGCACGAATTGTTTAGTTATTACAGACCAAAATAGGAAATTGTTCAAAGATAAATTACTAGTTGATGAAAGTGATAGGAATAAAGTCCTTCGCTTCCCATTTGCTTAATCCTCCTTCAACGGTTGGAAAGATCCAATCTTCAAAGTTGTCTTCTTGATCATTATATTCTAAGGCATTAATTCCATGGTGAGTGATTTTTACGGGTGGTCCTCCGGCCCTGGAGCGATGTATAACTTTTTGGCCAGCAGCAGTAAAACCTAGTCCGAACTTGTCTGTCTTATGAGAAAACTCAGGCAGTTACCCCCACATTGTACTCCTTCCTTCTTTGATTACAGCCTCTGCATCTTTGAGGCATACCATCCTAGACACAAGCTTGGAAATAATAGGAACATCAGTCATTGTCTTCGCAACTGCGACTTCAAGAGGAACCTCTTCAAAATGTTGGAAAGGCGTTTCTATGAACTCGCCATCCAACTCCACATAGCGGAAGGAGTTGAGGTGACTTATCATGTACTCTTCCTCACCGTGAACCGTTATAATCTTACCCTGAACATGATACTTTAGCATTTGGTGCAGAGAGGAAGTGACTGCCCCAGCATTGTGGATCCACGGCCTTCCCAACAAGTAAGAATATGAAGGACGGATGTCCATCACATAAAAGGTGGAGTTGAAAATTTATGTGCCCACTTTGATAGGAATGTCCACTTCTCCATGAACCATCTTCTAGAACCGTCGAAGGCTCTAACAACGATGTTACTAGGCTTCAGGGTCAAACCTTCGCAGTCCAGTCTATCCAATGCCTTTTTCGATAGTACATTCAGAGATGAACCGGTATCCACCAGGACATGGGCAAGTGTGGTTCCCCTGCATTCTACTGAGACATGCAGCGCGTCGTTGTGCTTCCTTCCCTTAGGGGTCAAATCAACATCGGAAAAACCAAGACCATTATCAGCAGTAAGGCTAGCCACACACTCTTGAAAATGGTCATCTGAAGTTTCTTGAGGCACATGAGCCATCTTTAGAAATTTGATTAAGGCCTTAGCATGAGCCTCAGAGCAGAGTAGGAGAGCCAACATGGAGATTTTGGAAGGGGTCTGCCCTAGCTGTTCCATGACGTCGTAGTCGCTCTTCTTGATTATCCTTAAGATTTCTTCAATCTCTTTCTGGGTGGTCTCGAGGATAACCACAGTATGAGCCTTCGTCCTGACAGGCGCTTCTAGTATCCCCTTACCTTTATTGGAAGTAACATCAGAGGGTCCAGCTTCGGGTACATCAACTTCTTCAATTATCGGGCTTTGCACAAATGGCTTGATAGGCACAGAAACTCTTGAGGGTCCGAAGACTGCTCGTGGAGGAGCAATCTCCGGAGAAAATATCCTTCTGCTGCGAGTTATCTTGCTCATTCCCGCAATATTCCCTATATCGGGGGTTTCATCATCAGAAATCTCTTGGACTGATTCAATTTGTTTGACACCATGGTAGAATATTTCTCCTCCTTAGTTCCATGGTATCGTCTTGTTAGATTTATATGGGACAGGCCCCGACATGGTGATTTTTAACGGCACAAACTTAAGATCAGGCGTAATCTTGACAGGCCTTTTGTAGGCCTTGGGAAGATTGTCGGAGATGGTTATTATTGCAATGTCGTTGGTAGGAGTAACAAAGGTGGTAGGAGTAACAGGAGTGAAGGTATCAACAGGAGTCTTTTGAAAGAGTATCTCTTGGGTATCCATCAGGCGTTAGATGCTTGATTTCAACATTGGGCAGTCAGCTTGCACGTTTAAACAAAAGTAACAGTCTTTTCCACAACCTGGGAATATCCCGGCTCTCATCAAATTCACTTTAATCACTGGTAACGAAGTTAAAAGGTCAGCAACATTGGTAACATGAAGATCTTCCATAACGGCATGAACATTATGACCGTGCTTGGGCATTGGGGCAGAAATCACATTCGGCTTTTCGGGCGCATCAAATTCTACCTCCTTGGCGTCGATCAGGTCTTGGATTTTGTTCTTAAGAGCCCAACAGTTGTTGGTATCATGCCCTACACTGTCAGAGTGGTAAGCACATTTTGCATTGGAGTGGTAATATGGAGAAAAGGTATTAGGGTTCTTTGGCGCTTCCTTCAAATTGGTAAGATTCAGCTTTAACAAATGAGGGAGTACTTGAGCCGGTGTCATGTTGATTCGGGTGAATTGCCGTGGTGGCCTTTCTACCCTTTGCTGATTAGATCTTGGTTGATTGCTGCAAGGTTGATCATTTGAAGAGTTTTGGATCATCACAGCCCCCACAGTTGGTCGGCGCTCGGTTCTTCCTTGGCTTTTCTGAGAATAAACAGCAGGAGCTTCCTTCTTAGATGGGATGGTATTCTTAATAGCAGTGGACACAAAGGCATCTTTCTGAATCTTACCACTTTTAATGCCGACCTCGACCCTTTCACCGGTCAGAATTAATTCGGTGAATCCCGCGGAGGAACTCCCAATTAAATGATTGAAGAAAGGGCCAAACAGGGTCCCTAAAAACATGTCAACCAACTCTCTATCCGACAATGGTGGCTTCACCCTTCCAGCCAGATCACACCACTTCTGGGCATACTCTTTAAATCCCTCGTTAGAAGCCATACCCATACTCTGTAGTTGAGTACGAGTAGACGCTAAATCAATGTTGTATTGGTATTGTCGATAGAAAGCAGCAACTAAGTCTTCCCAGTTATGAACCTCCGATCTCTCAAGTTGATAGAACCAGTCCAATTGTGTGCCTGACAAACTGTCTTGGAAAAAATGGACCCAAAGATCCTTATCAGATGAGTGGGGTTGGATCTTTCGGACGTAGGATCTTAGATGCATCTTTGGACAGGACAAACCGTCATACTTAGAAAACGTAGGAACTTTGAACTTGGGAGGAATGACGATCCCAGCGACCAACCCTAGATCTTCGAAATTTAAACCGGGTACCCTTTGCAACTCCATGGCTGCCAACCGATCCTCAAGATTTTTAAATTTATCATCTGCCGGGGGATATTGCTGTTCGGAGTAATCTTCGTCTTCTTCCCCTTCTTCTTCTTCAACTTCAGATTCAGAAGGCATCGCAGTTCCTTTTCCTTTACTAGCCCCTTCATCAGACGTTGAGGGGAACTCAAGAACTTTTTTGGCATGGTTTTCAAACCTCCTTCCCAAAATGACCACACAAGGTCTTTTCTTCTTTTTCTCTTTATCTTTCTCCAACAGTGCTTTAAGGTCCTCTTGACCCTTTGCTAAGGTCATGAGGAGTTGCTGGAATTGAGAGTTCCGCGCTTGCAGATCCTTAACCGTCTGCTCCAAATCCATCTTGCTGAAATAAACAGCAGAAAGATAAGGAAACCTGGTGTGAAGACCTGTTTATGCATATGATGAATGATATGTTATTCATGTAATGTATTCAAGGATACAGAAATTCAAATTTGTTGCAAACAAAAAAAGAACACACGTCATATTAAGAAGAAATTTGTTAGTACATAAGTGCCCCATGGGCAAAATATTACAAAATTCTTAATGTAAAAGGACATTGCGCATCCTCTTTGGTGCGATGTAAGTGTTGAGAGTTTCCTCCTCATGAAGTCGGCGGGTAAGCTCCAAAACCTTCTTCTCACTAGCATAGAAGCTGGCTTCAAAAGTATTCCGTTCTTCTTTGAGTTGGATCCAACTCTTTTGTAATTCTTCCAATGATGTCGGCATGTCAGGATGTAGGAGGGTGTATGGAACCTCTCCTTCTATAACAGGCTCTTTGATCACGGGGAGAATGTGAGGGTATGGCATTATAAGATTCTGGGCGCGGATTCGCACCCACTTGAGATAAGGCTCAAGGGGGATGGAATTCTTGTGCCCCAGTGTCTTACTATCCACTTTGTTGGGCATCCTCCAAGCTCTGATGAACCTTTGTCGAAGTCCTTGCACATCGTTGTCGAAGTCAAAAACCAAGTCAGGAATCAACATATCATGAGGGCCATCCATTCTAGCATATTCAAACTGTCTTAGAGCTAAACAGGGGTTGTAGGTAATGCCTCCCCTAATGCCAAGTAGTGGGACATTAGGGAATTCCCCACAACAATCAATGATGATGACATTTTCTCTGGATCGAGAACACCAATGAACATCAGAATGTGTGAGGGTCATCAACCGTTGTGACCACCTTAAACCCTGCTCATTCTTTAAAACTGATTGTGGAAGGTGAGAAATAAACCACCTTTCTAGAAGAGGAGTACAACACATGAGAACACCTGTTTTCCTCATTGTTCGTGTGTAAAATGAATGTAGGATGTCCCCAAGCAATGTAGGCACAGGATTCCGAGACATGAAGATTTTGACAGTGTTCACATCTATAAGCTGATCAGGATTTGGGAACAAGACCAACCCATAGACGAGGAGTGCAACAATCTCTTCAAAAGCTTGTAGATCTAGAGAATTCCAACAGTCTTGTGCCTTCTCAAACAAAAACTTTGCCAAGAAACCCTTGACACCAATTCTGGTTTCCCAATGACCTTTGATATCAGATGGTTGCAAGTGTAAGTCTTGAGCAACATCTTCAGGCTTTGGTTCTTTTTCCGTACCGTTGTAGGGTAGCTGATGAAGAATAGGAATCCTCAGGAGTTGAGAAAATTCCTCCAAAGTAGGTACTAGTTGGTAATCAGGGAATGTGAAATAGTGGTGTAGGGGGTCAAAGAACTGGAAGAGAACTTTCACCATATCTTCTTCAATGTTGGGGTTGACCAAGTTGAGAAGTCTACCATGTCTTTCACTAAAGAGAGAATTCTTTGAAATCCTGGAAGTAAGCTCCTAGAGCTGAGGAGGGATTCTCACAAGGTTGACTTGAATTGTTTTCCTGCGAAGAGATTCCATGACCTACAAAACAAGAACAAAGATGAAGATCCAAACCCTTGAAATGGTTAGTGGATGCATATGATGCTTTATGATGTTCATGATGTATGGATAAACACATGTACAAGCAAGTCACACAAAATCCTAGTTTCAGGCTTGCATGAGGTTTCATTGGTAAGTACCCTCTTGAAGTTAGTTGGCTCAACCTGTCCTATAAATAGTAACCGGGTTCTAAGGAGCTCAATATCACTGGATTATTTTCTGTGTTCATTGTTTTGGTTTAGCCACTTAACTGGCGACCAAAATATTCCAAGAAAACAACCCTCAATGAGTTTAGTATCGAGTATCTACCAACTTCAGACTGCACCAAAGCTGGTCATCTCACTACCCCTAAAAAAGGCCAAAATGGTCAAGTAAGGTGCTAAGAGTTCATTAGTGCTTCATGACATCACTCAGCGACCCCGTATTCTCTTTTATTGACTCAAAAGCTACCGGTACTCACAAATATGTCGCACTAATATAGCTATTGCTTCAACTGTGTCAGTATACCCCGTACAGTTTCCACAACGTATTGCTATTTACCTATGAATGTTTCCCAAAAATCTGGGTGAAGGATTCAAACCCAAACAAGACAACCAAATGTAAAGCAATCAAAGCAATCAAGACATGCAAAGGTGATCTAAACCCTAAGGTTACTCCACTTTTAAAGTTATTCCCCAGCAGAGTCTCCAGTTCTGTGATATGGTGGGAGAACTGACTTGAGGTTTTGCGTTTGTGTTCGCAAATGTTTCGGTTTAGCAAGAGTCGTCACCGACTTTTTATTTTATCCTAAGGAAAGGTCAAAAAGCACAGGAAAGACCTTTGAGATGTTTTCTTGGGTTCGAGGAGTAGATTATGAAAAGGGAAGGTGCAAGCACCCTTTTAATCCATGGTTATCCATGGGCTCTTAGTTACTTGTTTAGATCACTTGCTTTGCTTTTCAATTGTTTGAAATGGTGCTCTTCAATTGTTTGAAATGGTGCTTTGTGTGTGGTTTTGAAAGATGTTTTGAAAAGAGGCCATCATTGTGGCAACCTTTGTAATGATTCTTGTTTGAATGTATACAAAGATGTTTTTGTCTTTTGAAAAGTTTTCAATGTTTGAAAGTAGGGTTTTGAAATTGTGTTGTGAAGTGTGTTTGAAAATAGCAAGGATGTTTTGCAAGCTTTTGATCAAGTAACTAAGAGCTATCTACCCTATTTTACTCAAAGATCTTTCTTATATTTTTAACCCTTTTAACAGTGTTGTTTCACCATTGCATTTGGTGAACAACCTTGTGTTAGGATGTTTAAACGGGACAGGCGCGGGTCATCTTATAGACCATGATAGCAATTGTGTCAAGTATTTTTGGCAATTTTCTTGAGGGACTTGATCATTTTGTTTAGGCAACTCAGATAACGTCATCGAGGGACTATGATCCCTTTGTTTTGTTTTTGTTTTGCCAAAGTACTTAACATGCATACCATGACCCATTTTTGAAGGCAATAAGTGGATTGTAACCCTAGGGGTGCAAGTGTGCATTGTGTTTGTTTTTCATGCATTTTTGTCTTTGATTAGGTCAAACTATTTGTTAATTTGATTTTGCATACAAACCTTAATTCTCTAATCATGGCATAATTGAAAGCGTTAAGTGCGAGAATTTAAATTCTAAGCTATTACAACATGATTATGGGGATGGGGGTACAATTTTGAATAAGGGGATATTTGACAAGAAATATAAACCCTAGATTACTATTACATCCAAATTGAATTATAAATACATCAATATTTAAATGTACAATATTTAAATAAACAAGATAAATAAATATTAAATGAAATGCATTATGCAAAAAAGAAGTTTTTATGTATGTAAAAATATTTTCAATGCAAAGAAATATAAAGAAATAAATAAATAAAAAAGGATTAATTTTATTTATTTTAGGGTAAACCCTAATTTCTTTTAAGAAGATAAATATTATGTATTATTTATATACAAAAATATATTAATATGTACAAAAATGAAATATATTTTTAAAAAAGTGTTTTTTAGTATAAATAATAATAAAAATAAAATGTAATATTTTTGTATTTTTATTCTATGTTTTTAATAAAATAAAAGTATATATGTATATGTATATATATTAAATATATTAAGTATGTATAAAATAAAAATAAAATATTTACAAAAATAAAATATATTCAAGAAAATATTTTCAGTGTGAATAAAAATAAGAAATAAAAATAAAAGTTTTATTTACATTATTTTTAAAATTAGACAAATAATATAAAAGTATATATATAATGTTTTAATGTTAAAAAAAATAGAATAAAATGCCAAATAAATGTAAAAAAATGTGAAAATATTTTTAAGCATTTTTCATATTTGGAAATAAATAAACAAAGTCAAAAATGAAATTAAAATACAAAAATGACAAAATATAAAGAAAATGGGCCAGGGGGTGCATTTAGCAAAAGAGGGGTGCAGACAACAAGAAGGCCGGGCCCATCCCAGACTTCATCTTCAACCTCTAGAATATTTGAAAATACGCGCGCGCCTGTACAATCTGCTAACTCCTGTATTTGGGATCTTTTGCCAAAACTCAAAACATGAAACTTGTAGAGCATCAAACCACGATTCTAACCATATAAAAAACTTAATCTAACTCTCAAAGACCAGAGAGAATTTCTCTGGCCCTAAAATATGACCTAGTTTTTTTAGCATGTTCATGGATGAAATTCTCTTAGCACGCTTAATATAAATGAAAGCTGTGCATATGTACAGCTTCATGGCAATGAGTACTACATCTTTCATTCACAAACCTAAGGCTAAATATTCCTAAATAGAGAGATAGAAGTTTGAGAAATACCTGTTTCAGTCAAGCTCGAGTATGGCAATGCAGCAACTTTCAGTGAGGCCTGAGGTTCTTTTGAGCTTGCTTGATGTTCCCTGGACCTTTCTCAATGCTTAGTTTTCCTTGAATGTCCCTGAATCAACCTCTAGAAGTCAACCTGCACAAGCTTGAATTGAAAATGGTGAACACTGTAAATGGAGTTACAGTTGGCAATGGAGGTTTGGGATAGCTTGAGTGAGTTGAATGGAAGGTATTGGAACTGGTTTGGGGCAAAACGCACGAGGGATTTGTGTGATGGATGGGAATCTGCAGGGAGTGCCCTGTTTTGCAAGAAGAATGTGACTTGGTGTTTTGGAAGGCTTGAGGGCTCAACAAATCGTGTTTATGGCTCAAGGAAATGCATAAAACTTGTTTGAAATGTTGGCAAGAGTTGAATATATCAGATATGCAAGTTATGTCCTTTTGCATAATTACTTGGTTTTGAAGTAAAAAGTGAGAGTTGACAATGCTATGGTTGTACTGGCTTGTAACCTAGCTGCACAAAGTTGTTGAACTTTACCTGACATTAGGGAGCCTTGTTTGCAGAAAAGGGCTTGGTGTATGGCTCAAGAAATGAAATTTGACATAAAGCATGCTTTATGTAAATGGAAGTGCTACCTTTATGCCCAAAATGGATTTATTCATTGTGCCAAGCTGCATTGATCAGAATAATACCAAGGTTCAATGTATTTGCAATTAATTTTTGAGTGTGAATTGGTTTAGAGACCTGTAAACAAGTACAAAGCTAGTTTGGACAGATTTTGCAACTTGTATGAACATGTATTGGCCATGGATCAAAGTGAGTTTTTTTCCAAACTCAAGCATTCGATTCTCCCTAACCACAAATGTGTTTGAGGAGTTCTTGGACAATTTGGAAATCTTGCAACATGTACTATAATCCATCTTTGAAATGCAACTTTAGACTCCAAGTGGAACTATGTGAAAAATGGCCAAGAAGATGGGTCAAAATCCTGTCTAAACTAGGGCAAAATTTCTCTAAGTTAAAAGTTTTAGGGACCCTTGTTCCAAAAATCATAACTTGAGATCCAAGCTTCTTTTGAGAAAACTTTGTGAATTAAAGTTGTATACTTTGTGGAGTACTACAACTTTAATGTTGTACGTTTTGTTTGAATCCACTTGCATCATTGTGAAAATGTGGGGCAAAGTTAGGAAAAATTAAGAAAATTTCATAACTTAGAAAAATTCTAAGTTATGGAAATTTTCAATTTCAAACCCTAATTTGCAATTTTGGGTTTCTTGGTGAACAAGTTTCATAATTTGACATATATTGATGAAAAATGACCCTTGTCACTTGATTTTGACCAAAAGTCAAAGTTTGACTTTTCAGTATACAGTCAAATTTTGATCAGTTGACTGAAAAATTCATCTGTCAACCCTATGCATTTGAGATCTTTTGAACTTGTTGAATAGGTCAAGATAATGTCATTGAGTCCTTGAGTCCATGATTGAAATTGATTTGCCATTGGTTAGGTCAAACAGTCAAAAGTTGCCTTTGTACAATCAAAACCCTAAAAATGACCATTTTGCCCTTTTGGTGATCTGATCAAATTTCTTGTGGAATTGTAGTCCAAAATTGATCAAATGGTTCATATGAGCTCATAATGTTGATGTGGGTCAAAATTCATGAGGTTTGACTGTAAATTGGCCACAATTGACTTTTTCCCCAATACAGCTGATTTCTAGGTCAACTGTCCAATTGACTGGGCAAAAATTTGATTCAAGGCTTGAAACTTGGTATGGACAAACTTATGAGTCCAACATGAAGTATGAAAGTCAATTTGGGCATTGAAGGTCCAAAAATACCTGTGCAAACTCAAACCCTAATTTAGGTCAACAGTGCAAGGAGGTGTCTTGAGCAGAGCAAATCCTAGCCTGGTCTTGAGTTCCAAGAGCCTTGTGATGTTGATAAAATGAGAGGGAAAATTTTGGGGTACAACACCAGTCCTTGTAGGTGACTGTCATTTTCTGTATGATCTTTTTAATGTTTTTATTTGCAGCCTCAACAACACCATTCATCTTTGGCCGATAGGGGGATGAATTGTGATGCTGAATTTTGAACTGCTCGCACAAGGCGGTGATCAGAGTATTGTTAAGGTTTGTACCATTATCAGTGATGATCCTTTCTGGGATACCGTACCGGTAAATGAGATTTTGCTTGATGAAGCGGGCGACAACATTCTAAGTAACGGATGCGAAGGAAGCTGCTTCGACCCATTTTGTAAAATAGTCAATGGCCACTAGAATGAAACGGTGTCCATTGGAGGCTGTAGGCTTGATCTCCCCAATCATATCGATTCCTCACATAGCAAAGGGCCAAGGATCCGTCAAGACATTTAGAGGAACCTGAGGTACGTGCACCTTGTCTGCATAGATTTGACACTTATGACAGGTTCGAGAGTGTTGATAACAGTATGCTTCCATGGTAGACCAATAATAACCTGCCCGTAGGATTTTCTTTGCCATCGTATGCCCACTAGAGTGAGTGCCAAAGGTACCTTCATGTAATTCAGCCATTATCTTTTCAGCCTCAATCTTATCCACACACCGGAGCAGGATGGAGTCATCGTTGCGTTTGTACAGGATGCCATTACTCAGGAAGAACTTAGCAGAGAATCTCCTTAGGAACTTTTTATCATTGATTGAAGCTCCTTCTGGATATTCTTGAGCTTTGAGATACCTCTTGACTTCATGAAACCAAGGCTGGTCCACTATTTCTTCAGTATTAATCTTGTGACAGTGTGCTGGTTCGTCCATTTGTTCAATGGTGATCTGGGGAGCCTCGTTATCCCAATTAAGTTTAAACATAGATGACATTGTGGCTAGAGCATCTGCTAGCTGATTTTCTTCTCGCGGGAAATGCTCGAAGGTAATCCGTTCAAAATGTGGTAGCAATGTCAAAACATGTTCTTTATAAGGGATAAGGTTTGGGTGCTTAGTGGACCACTCTCCTTTGATCTGACTGATGACCAAAGCTGAATCTCGAAACACATCTAAAGATTTGATTCCCAAGTCTATGGCAGCCTTGAGACCAAAGATGCATGCTTCGTATTCCGCCATGTTATTCGTACAGTTGAAGCAAAGTCTGGCAGTAAACGGAGTATGACACCCTTCAGAAGATATGAGTACATCGCCGATACCATTACCAAGTGCATTGGATGCCCCATCAAAGAACAGGGTCCATTGGGATCCTTGTTCAGGTCCATCATATGGTCTGATCTCTTCACAGTTGTCTAATGTCATGATGTCTTCATCCGGGAATTCAAACTTCATGGATTGATAATCTTCTACAACTTGATGAGCAAGATGATCAGCTAGCACACTGCCCTTTATAGCTTTCTAGGTAGTGTATTTTATGTCATATTCTATTAGGATCATCTGCCATCTATCTATCCTCCCAGACAGAGTAGGTTTTTCGAAGATGTACTTTATCGGATCCATCTTAGATATCAACAAAGTGGTATGAGTCAACATATACTATCTTAGCCGGCGAGCAGGCCATGCCAGAGCGCAACAAGTTTTCTCGAGCAGTGAATATTTGGTTTCACAATCGGTAAACTTTTTGCTCAGGTAGTAAATAGCGTGCTCTTTTCGGCCAGACTTGTCATGCTGCCCCAATACACACCCCATTGAGTTCTCTAAAACGGTCAGATACATGATCAGTGGTCTTCCCTAGACTGGTGGCGTCAAAACATGAGGCTCTTGTAAGTACTCTTTGATCTTGTCAAAATCAATCTAGCATTCATCATTCCATCTGACTACTTGATCTTTCTTCAATAGTTTGAAGATTGGCTCACAAGTAGCTGTTAGGTGAGAAATGAATCTGGCAATATAGTTCAGGCGTCCCAAGAATCCTCTGACTTCCTTCTCAGTACGAGGAGTAGGCATTTCTTGTATCGCTTTAACCTTGGCAGGATCAACCTCGATGCCTTTGTTGCTGACAACAAAACCTAAGAGTTTACCGGACCGAACTCCGAATGTACACTTGTTTGGATTCAATCTTAACTTGTACTCCTTCAATCTCACAAAAAGCTTTTGCAAGTGATCAGGGTGCTCCTCTTCAGTTTGTGATCGGGCTATCATGTCATCTACATAGACCTCTATCTCATGATGTATCATATCATGAAATAAGGCTACCATGGCGCGTTGATAGGTTGCCTCAACATTCTTCAGTCCGAATGGCATCACTTTGTAACAGAATATGCCCCACTGTGTGACAAATGTAGTTTTCTCCATGTCCTCAGGTGCCATTTTAATTTGGTTATAACCTGAGAATCCATCCATGAAGGAAAATATCTTGTGCTGGGCTATGTTGCCAACCAGGATGTCGATGTGGGGAAGTGGAAAATCATCTTTAGGGATGGCCCTGTTTAAATCTCTATAATCCATGCATATTCGTACTTTTCTGTCCTTTTTAGGCACAGGAACAATGTTGGCAACCCATTGAGGATAGGAAGTGACAGCCAAGAATCCATCATTGAATTGTTTCATGACTTTCGCTTTGATCTTCTCTGACATGTCAGGTCTCATGCGGCGGACTTTTTGTTTCACTGGTGGATAGTCTTCTCTTGTGGGTAGACGATGTACCACGATGTCGGTATCAAGTCCTGGCATGTCTTCGTATGACCAAGCAAAGATCTCGACATAATCATGCAATAGCTGAATTAGACGTTCCTTGACACTCGGCTCTAGATTGGCACCCAACTTGATTTCCTTTTTATCTTCCTCGGTACCCAAGTTGATTGTATCCAACGGCTCCTCATGAGGCTGAATAGCTCTTTCCTCTTGTTGTAGTAGTTTGGCCAATTCCCCTGGTACTTCACAATCTTCCTCACCTTCGTATTCGGCTTGGTAGATTAGATCTTCAGAGTCACTAAAGGCCATAGTAGTATCCTTACCCATGGGATCCGAAATGGAGGGGTACCTGCATTTGTGAGTGTGGGTGTGTGTAAGGGTATAACCATCTTTAACCAATAAAATGTAAAAGAAAGACAATGAACACAAATGGTTTGTATGTGGAAAAACGTCCATGATTCATTGAATGTCATATGAAGATGAAATAAAAACCCTTACAAATGGACCATTGTGTCTCGGGTAAGACACAAGGTTTTTAATGTGCGAATTGTTTGTGAATATTACAAGTCCAACAGAAATGTAAAAGATAAATTACTGAGAGATGAAAGTTATTGGGACAAAGTCTCTGGCTTCCCAATTGCGAAGTCCTCCGTTGACAGTAGGAAATATCCAATCTTCCAAGCTTCCACCTTCTTCACCATCTTCCACTGCGTTGACCTCTTGGTTACTAATTTTCAAAGGTGGCCCTCCAGCACGGGCACGACGCACAGCCTTCCGAGCAGTTGAAGTAAACCCTAAGCCAAACTTGTCTGATTTATACGGAATGTCCGGAAGCTGCCCCCAGATGGTGCATCCAACCTCCTCTACTACTGCCTTGTCATCCTTTAGAGATGACATCCGAAGCGGAGGTCTTGTGATCTTTGGGATCGGGGATACCACCTTGGTTACCGCTACCTCTTGAGAGACCTCTTCGAAATTTTGAAAAGGAGTTTCAATGAACTCGCCATCCAACTCCACATACCGGAAATAATTTAGATGGCTAATAATGTGCTCCTCCTCTCTGTGGAAAGTGATAATCTTTCCATGGACTGGGTATTTCAACACCTGGTGTAGTGTGGAGGTGACAGCACCAACATTATGGATCCAGGGCCGTCCTAACAGACAGGAGTAAGAGGGGCGAATGTCCATTACATAGAAGGTTGAGCTGAAAGTCTGAGTTCCCACCTTTATGGGGATGTCCACTTCCCCGTGGACCATCCTCTTTGAGCCATCAAATGCTCTCACAACTATGTTACTAGGTTTCAAAGTCAGCCCTTCGCAATCCAATATGTCAAGAGCTTTCTTCGGTAAAACGTTCAAAGATGAACCCGTGTCCACCAAGACATGGGCCAGAGTTGCTCCTCTACACTCCACAGAGATATGTAACGCCTCGTTGTGCTTTCTCCCTCTTGGTGTCAAATCAGCATCAGAGAAGCCTAGGCCGTTATTAGATGTAAAACTGGCCACACAATCTTGGAATTGGTCAGCAAACGTTTCTTGTGGCACATGGGCTGTCTTCAGGAACTTTACCAGAGCTTTCGCATGTGCCTCAGAACACAGCAACAATGCTAGCATGGAGATCTTGGAGGGAGTTTGCCCCAACTGTTCAACCACGTCATAGTCACTCTTTTTTATTATCCTCAGGATCTCCTCCATTTCCTTCTTGGAAGTTTCGGGGATAGCTAGTGGTTGAGCCTTTGTCCGGACAGGCTCTTCTTGAATACTTTTTCCTCAATTTTCAGCAGTAGAAGTGTTGGTAAGGATAACAGCAGGGATTGTGTCGTATTTGTCGGTAGGAGCACTTGCAAGTATGATTATTGGTACAGAGGTAATCTTCGGAACGACCACGGGTCCAAAAACTGCCTTTGGAGGGGAAATCTCTGGAGAGAAGATTCTACCGCTACGGGTAATCTTACTAGTTCCGGAAATATTGCTAATGTCGTAATCTTCTTCTTTGGAGCTCACTTATTCAGCGGTCAGCCTATCTTGTTTAATACCATAGTAGTAGATTTCTCCACCGTAATTCCATGGTACTGTTTTATCTGATTCATATGGGACCGGCCCGAGCATTATAATTATAAGGGGAGTAGTCTTTGGAACTGATGTAATCCTAACGGGTCTTTTGGGGACCCTGGAAGGATTGGCGGAGATGGTTATGATTGAAACGTCTTCAACAGGAATAGGTGAAACAGGAGCATTTTCAAACAGAATCTCTTGGTTGTCTATCAAGCGTTGAATTCATGTCTTCAACAGAGGGCAATCAGTTGGCGAGGATAAGCAAAGATGGCAGTCTTCAATACAACCTGGGAATATACCATCTTTCAACAAGTTCATCTAAATGATCGGGAGCAGAGTCAAGAGTTCATCCACTGTAGTAACAAAAAAATCTTCTTCGATAGTGTTGGTGTTGTGGCCATGCCTAGGCATAGGAGCGGAAATGACATTTGGTTTTTTGGGCGCCTCAAACTCAATCTCTTTTGCATCTATAAGGTCTTGAATTTTGTTTTTCAAAGCCCAACAGTTGTTGGTGTCGTGACCCGGACTCTCAGAATGGTATGTGCATCTGGAATTCGGGTGATAATGAGGGGACGCCGTGTTGGGATTCTTTGGAGCTTCCTTCAAAGTTTCCAAATTAGATTTCAGAAGATGTGGTAAGACCTGGGCTAGAGTCATATTAATCCTGGTGAATTGTCGGACCGGCCTTTCCACCCTCGGTTGATTATTCCTTGGTTGATCAGATGTAAGCTTTGGGATCATAACGGCCCCTACCATTGGTCGGCGTTCAGCTCTCCCTTGGTTCCTTTGTGGATAAACAACAGATACCTCCTTTTTCCCGGTGAAAGGCTTTCTTACAGCTGTAGAGGCAGACGAATCCTTCTGAATCTTTCCACTTTTTATGCCAGCTTCCACCCTCTCTCCGGTTAATATTAACTCAGTAAATCCAGCAGATGAACTCCCAATCAAATGGTTGAAGAAAGGACCCGATAGAATGCCTAAGAACATATCCACCAACTCCCTTTCAGACAGAGGGGGTTGCACTCTCCCACCTAGATATCTCCATTTTTGCGCGTAATCTTTGAAACCCTCGTTTGAAGCCATAGCCATACTCTGAAGTTGAGTACGGGTAGGTGCCAAATCTGCATTATACTGGTCTTTATCGGCCCTTTCTAATTGGTAAAACCAATTGAGTTGTGTTTCGGATAAACTATCTTGGAAAAAATGCACCCACAGGTCTTTATCGGTAGAGTGCGGCTGAATCTTTCTCACGTATGATCGGAGGTGCATTTTAGGACATGACACCCCATCATATTTTACAAACAACGACACTTTGAACTTTGGTGGGATTACAATTCCCGACACTAGCCCCAATTCTTCAAAGTCTAGACCTAGTACCCTTTGTATTTCTATAGCGCTTAAACGCTCTTCAAGATGTCTATACTTATCATCAGCCGGAGGGTATTGTTCCTCAGAGTAGTCTTCCTCTTCTTCCTCCTCTTCAGATTCTGACGGAACCGCTGTTTCTTTTCCTTTTCCTTCTCCTTCCCCGGAAGTGGTTGCAAAATTCAATGTTCTTCTAGTCTGTCCCTGAAACCTTCTCCCCATGTTCAAGACCCCAGTGGCCTTCTTTGTTTTCTTCTTTCTTTCTTCAGCTAACAGAGTCTTCAACTCATCTTGCCTCTTGGCTAGGGTCATGAGTAACTGTTGAAACTGCAAGTTTTGAGCTTGAAGATCTTTGACCGTCTGTTCGGGATCCATCTTACTGAAATAAACAATAGAGAGATGAGGAAACTCGTTGCAAAAGACCTGTTTATGTCATGATGAATGATATGTGCATATGTAATGTTTTCAAGGATTTTAAAAGATTCAAGTTTGTTTTAAACAAAAAGAAACACACGTTATATTAATAAGATAGAGTTTGAGTACATCAATGCCCCTTGGGAAAAATAATACAATACTCTAAGATAAAAAAGTAGCGCGCATCCTCTTTGGT
Organism: Vicia faba; assembly: GCA_948472305.1. Taxonomy (NCBI): domain Eukaryota; kingdom Viridiplantae; phylum Streptophyta; class Magnoliopsida; order Fabales; family Fabaceae; genus Vicia; species Vicia faba. The sequence goes on from OX451736.1 coordinate 335,310,736, forward strand.
GCTATGTAGGTATTTAGAGTCTGCTCCTTATGAAGTAGCCTAGTGAGTTCCAAAACCTTCTTCTCGCTTGCATAGAATTGGGCTTCAAAAGTATCTCGATCTCCTTTGAGTTGTATCCAATCCCTTTGTAGATCTTCAAGAGATATGGGCATGTCAGGATGTAGGATATTGTATGGAACTTCTCCTTCCTTAACAGGCTCAATAATCACCGGGAGAATGGAAGGATAAGGCATCATAAGACTTTGAGCGCGGGTTCATACCCACTTGAGGTAAGGCTTAAGAGGGATGGAATTCTTGTGTCCCAAAGTCTTGCTATCCACCTTGTTTAGCATCCTCCAAGCTCGGATGAATCTCTGGCGAAGACCTTGATCGTCGTTGTCGTAGTCGAATACCAAGCCTTGAATCAGCATATCATGTGGGCCATCCCTTAGGGCATAACCAAACTGTCTTAGAGCCAAGCATGGGTTGTAGGTGATGCCTCCCATAATGCCAAGTAGAGGGACATTAGGGGATTCCCCATAATGGTCAACAATGATAACATTCTCTTTGGATTGAGAGCACCAATGAATATTTGAATGTTTGAGCGTCATTAACCTTTGGGACCACCTTAATCCTTGCTCATTCTTTAAGACTGATTGGGGAAGATGAGAAATAAACCATCTTGCCAGGAGAGGAGTGCAACACATAAGGACACCTCTTTTCCTCATTGTATGAGTGTGAAAAGAGTGTAGGATATCCCCTAGCAATGTAGGCACCGGATTGCGTGACATGAAGATTTTGACGGCACTCACATCTATGAGTTGGTCAGGATTTGGGAACAAGACCATCCCATAGATAAGAAGAGCTACAATCTCCTCAAAAGCTTGCAATTCTAGGGAATTCCAACAGCTTTGGGCCTTCTCAAACATAAATTTTTCTAAGAAGCCTTTGACACCACTTCTAGTTTCCCAATGAGTTGTGACATCAGATGAGTGCAAGTTTAGGGCTTGAGCAATCTCTTCTGGATTTGGATATCTTTCCGTACCGTTGAAAGGTAGTTGATTGAGAATAGGAACCCTCAAGAGTTTAGAGAATTCTTCCAAAGTGGGCACAAGCTGATAGTCAGGAAATGTGAAGCAATGATGCAAAAGATCAAAGAACTGGAAGAGAACTTTCATCATATCCTCCTCCGTGTTGGAGGTGACCAAGTTGAGTAGACGACCATGACTCTCAGTGAATGGAGAGTTCTCAGGGATCCTTGAAGCTAGCTCCTTGAGTTGTGGAGGAATTCTTACAAGGTTGATTTGGATAGTTTTCCTGCAGAGTGAATCCATATCCTACAAAACAGGAACAAAGATGAATCTCAAAAATCCTTGAAACGGTTAGTGAATGCATATGATGTTCATGATGTCCATGATGTTATGTACAAGTATGCATATACAAGAAAATCAAACAAGTTCTTAGTTTAGGCTTGCATGGGGTTTTATAGGTAAGTACCCTCTTGAAGTTTAGTTGGCTCAACCTGTCCTAATAATAGTAACCGAGTTCTAAGGAGCTCAATATCACTGGATTGTTTCCTTGGTCATTGTTTCAGCTCAAGCCTCTTTAATGGCGACCGAAATATCCCAAGAAACCAACCCTCAATGAGTGTAGTATCGAGTGTCTACCAACTTTGGACTACACCAAAGTCGGTCATCTCACTACATCCTAAAGGCTAAGTTGGTCAAGTAAAGGGTTCTAGAAGTTCATTAGTGCTTCATGACATCACTCAGCGGCCCCGTATTCTCTTTGATTGACTCAAAGGCTACCGGTACCCACAAATATGTCACACTAACATAGCTATTGCTTAGACCACGTCGGTATACCCTGCACAGTTTCCACAATGTATTGCTATTTACCTATAATGTTTCCCAAATCTGGATGGAGGATTCAAACCCAAACAAAGAACCATAATGTAAAGCAAATAAGTCAAACAATGTAAGCAAATAAATGTGATATAAAATCTAAGGTAACCCCACTTTTATAATATTCCCCAGCAGAGTCGCCAGTTCTGTGATACGGTGGGAGAACTGACTTGAGGTTTTTGCATTTTATCGCAAATGTTGCGGTTAGCAAGAGTCGCCACCGACTTTTCTTTTATCCAAAAGGAAAGGTGAAAAAGCACAGGAAAGACCTTTGAGATGTTTTCTTGAGTTCGGGGGGTAGATTATGAAAAGGGAAGGTATTAGCACCCTCTTCATCCATGGTTTTCCATGGGTTCTTAGTTACTTACTTAGATCACTTGCTTTTTTTGTTTGAAATTGTGCTTGGTGTGGTTTTAAAAGTATTTTGTAAAAGAGGCCATTCGTTTAGGCAATCTTTGTAATGATTCTCGTTCGTAAGAATGTATACAAATATGTTTGTCTTTTTGAAAATGTGTTCAATGATTGTAAGATGTTTTGAAATGTGTGTGTTTGTTTTAAAAATAGCAAGGATTGTTGTTTTGAAATAGAGCAAGTAACTAGAAGTAATCTACCTACTCAAATGTCTTTCTTGTGCATTTTCTATTCCTTTGACATTGTTGTCTTACCATTGATTTGGTAAGCAACCCTATCTTTGGATGTTAAACGGGACGAGCGCGGGTCATCGTATGGCCATGATTTGCAATGTTGCAAAGTATCTTAGCATTTTTTAGGGACCAAGATCATTTTGTAAGGAAACTTTTTGAATAGCGTCATCGAGGGACTATGATCTTATATTTGTTTGTTTTTGCCAAGATACTTCGCATGTGTAATATGGCCATTTTTGTTTTAGGCAACCAAGTGGAGAAACCCTAAGGACGCTTGTGTGCAAGTGTATCATTTTCATGCTTTGATTTTGTCTTGTATTTAGGGTTTTCTATTTTGCTTTGTTTTGATCTTGTCATACAAACCCTAATTACTAATCATGGCATATAAAGCGATAAATTGCATAATGTAAATATTTCTAAGCTATTACAACAATTTATGGGAGGGGGGAATACAAATTTGAATGGGGATTTGCAAAAATATAAACCTAAATAAATTATTACAATCAAATCGAATTTGTGCGAATTAGAATAAATAAAATACAATATTCAAAGATGTAATATAATGTACATGTAAGAAAAGATTTTTATTTTGTTTTGTTTTTATGTAAAAGAAATTTAAATCTAAACCTAAAATTATAAGGAAAAGAAATTAATTTTTTAAAAGGGAGGTTTAACCCTAATTATTATATTTTAAAAGAAAATAAAGTTCTTACATATTATTTCTTAAGTATTTTTTTATTAAAATAATAAATAATATTGTATAAAAATATAAAATTTTTATATATGCAAAGATACATATTTATAAGTATGAAATGAAAAATAAATAAATAAATATGTTTTAACTATATTTTACAAATTTATTAAGAAAATATATGATATCTATTAAAATAAAATATATTTTTATGTGCAAAATAAACTAAAACAAAATAAAAATGCAATATGATTAATTTTATATTTTTTGGATTTTTTATGTATAAAAGAAAATATTTAATAAACTATAAATGAAAATAAAACAAATAATATAAAAAGTTGGAAGGGAGTGATGTAGCAGATTAGAGATATCATGCAAGCAAAAAAAAGTCCATGGCCCAACTATGGAGGCCCAAACCTGCGCAAAGCCAAAAACTGGAAAAATGGGAAAAGTGTGAAAAATAAAAGTAGCGCCCAGGTTCGAACCCAAGACATGGGTCTTACCAGCGCGCTACTTTGCCACTGGGGTGGCTATACATCCATTGTCTTAAGGAAAGAAAAAACAATATAACACAAAACAAGTCCTTGCCATGTACTTCATCTTCTTCCTCAAGCTTGGTCGGTCATCCTGTAACTCTCTCATACTTCCATGAAAATGAAAACTCATAACATGAAAGTTGTAGTGTTTGAACTCACGATTCCAACCATATAAGTTATGTAAGCTAACTATCAAAGATCAAAGAGAATTTTAACAGCCCTAAATTTAAACCTAATATTTTCAGAAATTTCAAGTTCCAAATTCTCTCAACTCAAGTAAAATAAATGCAAGATAAAGATATGTACAGTTTTGTTGTGATGAGAACTACATTTTTATTCATAAATCATGGCCTATGATTTCCTGTACAAGGAGATAAAGATTGAGATTTTACCTCCTTCAGTTGGGATCGTGGATGGAACTGGAGTGTGTTTGATGGAGGCCTGATGCTTGCTTGAGCTTCCTTGAACTTCCTTGAATGTATTCCAACCCTTGCCTTGTTCTGAAAGTACCTGAAACTCCTTGGCCAAGTCAAACTGCAAGCTTGGAAAGCAACAATGGTAGATGATGGAAAAGTGGTTACAGAACAGGGATGAAGGTCTGGATTGGTTTGATATCAAGTAGGTAAGATGTTTTAATGATCAAGACTTGAAACGCACGAGCAAAATAGAAGATGGGTATGCTTATGCCGAAACTGCAAGTTTGGACAGATTTTTGGTGTTTTTCTGCTTATGAGTGTTTCAGGCCTTAACTAATCGTGTCTTGTGTTGCATAATGTTTGTATATTAGTATGGAATGGGTCTCATGTCAACCCTCTAACAGCTGTGCCAGTTCTAGCCTTTTTGCAACTTTTCTTGCATTTGAAGTAAAGTGAAGGGACAATGCTTTCCATGCTTGTACTTTCTCTCTTAGGGTTGGTATCAGCTTGTACAATTTGCTTTAGACCTGAGAAACTTGTGTGTACAATGGAGATAGGTCTAATGCTCAATAATTGGAAAGTGGCAAAAGTTGTGCTTTTCCAAAATGGCAATGGTCACTTTATGCCATTTTTGGAATTGCAACTTGGATAATGGTTCTAAGGCATGAATAAAAGCTTTGTCAACTGAGTAAGCATTAAATTAAGGAGTGATGAAAAAGTTTTGGACCTTTAAATCATGGATTAGGCAACATAGGTACTGATTGCAACTTTGTTCTTCATGAAATGGCTTGGACAAAAAGTGAGAAATTGCCAACTTCATCTCTATAATTCTCCATACTCAAAAATGATCTTGAGGAGTTATTGGACATTTTGGAAAGCTTGCAATTTTCTATATAACTCATATTTGAAATGAATTTTTAGATACCTCTTGGAACTAGGTGAAAAATTGCCATGAAGTTGGGTCCAAAACCTGCCTAAATTAGGGCAAAATTTCACTAAGTTATTTAGTTCATGACCATGTATTCAAAAATTTATATCTTGAGATCCAAGCATCTTTAGGGAAAAGTGTGTGAAGAAAAGTTGTATCTTTCATGGAGGTCTACAACTTTCATGTTGGGAACTTTCTTTGAATCATTATGCATCATGGTGAAAAAGTGGCCTAAAGTTGAGAAAAAATAGGAAATTTTCTATACTTAAGAAAAATTTCAAATTCAAACCCTAATCTTAAAACTTGGGTTTCTTGATGAACAAGTTTCACATTTTGACATGTTTTGATGAACTATGACCCTTGGCACTTGATTTTGACCAAAAAGTCAAAGTTTGACTTTTCAGTGTACAGTTGACTTTTGATCAGTTGACTGCAAATTTCATCTGTCAATCCAATGAATTTGAGATGTTTTGAGCCATGTAATTAGGTCAGGATGATGAAATTGAACCTTTGAAATCATGTCTTAACTCAATTGGTCATTTGCTAGGTTAAAAATCAGAAATTGCCCTTCCTCAGTCAAAACCTAATTTTGACCATTTTGCCCTTTTGATGATTTGATCAAATTTCTTGAGGAATTATGATCCAAACTTGACCAAATGACACATGTGAGTCTAAAATGTTGATGTTTATAAAAAATTATGATGTTTGACTGTAAATTGGCCATGGTTGACATTTTCCTCAATATAGCTGATTTTTAGGTCAACTGTCCAATTGACTGATCAAAAATGTGGTTCAAGGCTTGAAACTTGTCATGAGTGATCTTAGGGATCCATAATGATGTTTGAAAGTCATATGAATCATTGATAATCCAAAAATCCTTGTGCAAACTTAAACCCTAATTTTGGGTTATCAGTGCAAGATGAGATGTCTTGAGCTGGCCAAACCCTAATCCAGTCTTGAGTCAAGGAAATCTTGTGAGAAAAGTCTTGATAAATGAGAGGGAAAATTTTGGGGTACAACAGGTGCTAATACCTTTCCCTCGCATAACAGACTCCCTTACCCGATCTCTCAGTCATTTGATCATGATTTTACTCTTCTCAGGTTTACTCGATGTTTACCTTTCCGTTCCTGTGGGATAAAAAATTTTCGATGGCGAATTCATTTATTTCATCTCGATCATTTATTCAGGCAGTTGTTTCAGTTGGAGACTTCATTGGGGACAAATTGACCAAATGCTGGTCCATCCCAGAGTCGTTCCTAGCTCTTATTTTCTTTTCTTTAGGTGTTTGTTTTTATGCTTTCAGTTTAATTATTTGTACATGTTTATCTGAGCATATGTTTGCATTGCATTTAATTTCTTTCCATATTGTTTATTTGTTATGCTGGAGTCTAGTTTTTCCATGTTGGGTGGGTGTTACTATTGAGGTAAAAGGCCCAGTACCAGGCTAGAGTGTACTATCTAGGAAACCTACGAATAGAGTAGAACATGACAGCTATTGGACGAAGGTCCTACCAGCATGGATATGTCGTCTACGATCAAATGAGGTTCAAAATGGGTGTTATCATCATCCATATCTATGGCTTAATGGTAGTGCTTTCAGGCGAACCCGTGATTTTGAGTTACCATTGGCTTACCCTGACCTAGTCTTTACATGAGTGGGAAGGGGATAATCTTTACAGGTAAAAATGGTGACTTTGTTCTGATGGTGACTTTGTTTCATTGGTGACCATGTTCCGTTGGTGACTTAGTTTTCTATGGTTTATGTTTTGAACTATTGATTTTGGTATTTCTGGCACATCTAGAAATAGCACAACAGATTTCCGATGTTGGAAACCATGTTTCCATGAGTTATCGCACCTTGCATTATGGCATATTTATTTTTACAAAAGAAATGTAAAAAAAATGTATATTTCTAAAAAATTAACATGCATTTGCATTTCATTTCAAGGGTGTTTCAGAGTAGATGTCTGTATCAAAAATGGCAAACAACCATGATGCTATCAAGAGAGACACCAAATACATTTTTGGTTACAAGTTTAGTGATACTAGTTAGCCTCGTATGAAAGAGTTGAGTAGGGCGGTGGTTTATTCGAATTCATAAGCCTTTAGCAAATGGTACATAGATATTTTCCCTTGTTGGATGTTCATGTGGAGGATAAAGCTCTTCACACTTTGTTACACTTTTATGATCCGAAAATGCGGTGCTTCACATTCCAGGATTATCAGTTGGCTCCAAATATGGAGGAGTATTCTTATATCTTGGGGATCGAAGTCACTGATTATATTCCCTTTTCCTGTGTTCGAAACGAGCCTGATTATGAAGCCATCGCTAAGGCACTTTATTTGAGCCCGATCGATGTGAAAGGCAATTAGAGGAAGAGATGTGTGATCGGTGGATTTAGAACTGACTGTTTAACGCTGGATCGCGAAATGTCGCGGAAGCAAGAGTCGCCACCGTCTTTTATTTTCTCCAACATGGACAGGACAAAAGCACAACAAAATTCCTTATGAAATAGTTTCTCGGTTCAGGAGGTAGATTTATAGAAAGGGAAGGTGTTAGCACCCTTTCTATCCATGGTTATCCATGGGCTCTTAGATACTTGCTCTTTATGTTTTCAAAATGTTTGCTTTTCAATTGTGAGTGGGTTTGAAAAAGTTTCATTGAAAGATTTCTGAATGACTCTTGTATCTGTCCTCAAGAGTGTTTGAAAAATTGTTTTGAAAACTTTTGGAAAGTGTCGGTGTGAAAAGGTTTTTGATTTGTTTTTTGAATAGAGCAAGTATCTATGAGTCATCTACCCACCCTAAGGAATTAGGCTGTGTAAATGTCCTTAAGGTAGTGCCATCCCACCATTGAGAGGTAGGTAGCACCACCGTTGGAGGTGTTCGGGTCAATTCGAGTGTTAGGGACGTTGTGGTCACCGAAGCAATAGTAGGATACCTTAGAAGCTACCCTTATGTCCTTGATCCTTTTTTAATCTGAGGCAATCGTTTCGAGGCAACTATTCCGAGGCAACCGTTTCGAGGCAACTTTTTTCGAGGCAACCGTTTCGAGGCAACTGGATCATGGACATAAGGACTTACTAAAACGTCCTATACTTGACGACCACGTTTCGAAGGCAACAAGTGAGGCGTACCCTAGAAGTGGTGTGTCTATTTGTGTGTTGTTTTCAGTTTAACAGTTATCTTTGATCATGGCATTGTGAGCTACGCTTGTTTTTAATTAGCATACATTCTTTCATACAAAGTTTAGAAATTAAAAGTACGGAAAATTAAAGCGGAAAGATAAAAGCTACGCTATTACAAGGCGCAGGTCTATACATCGCCAAAGTACAAAGACCCGTTTTTGATAAAAGTGCGGCAAGTAAATAAGATACCTAATTACTATTACAATCCTTGAGTAGTTACATAATATTCGAAAAGAAAATAATGCGTGAAAAGAAATTAAAATTGAATGTCCGAGGGTGTTGGACCCTTTGCTTGAAATTAAATGAAATTAAAGTCTAATTATTATTTAATTAAAGAAAAGGAATTATTTTTTATGTTTTTTTTGGTATTTATGAAAATAAAGAAAATTAAAATCAAGATGAAACCCTAATTCTAAGTTATTTTAATTATTAATAAAAAGAAATATTAAAGTTACTCTAATTTACTAATTAATTAATGTACATGTTTATTTACAAAAATAAATAGTAATTATAATAATAAATAATGAGAAAAATTAATTAAGTAAAAGGTGAAAATGTTAAAAAAAACCCTAATTCTATGCATTTTTTATTTATTAAGAAAAAGATTAAAGTTTAAAACCTAAATTAACTAAGTTAATTATTAGAATTTATTTACAAAAATATTTTAATGACGAATTAATAATAATTAAATATATTTTACATTTTTTGATTTTTCTGTTTTTATTATGTAAATTAATTTATGGTAAAAATAAGAAAACAATTAAAACAATTAAATGATTAAAAGAAATTAAAAGAAAAGAGAATAAAAAAAAATAAAGCAAACCAAGGGGGGTGTCAGGCCCATATGGAGGTGTTATTGAGGAATTCAAGCCCATCAGCCAAGGGCCTTGTTTGACTTTTCTGATCATGCATATGCTGGTTGACTGGACCATATGATGGTCTTCATCTTCTGACTCTTGGATGGAAGCTCATGGCCATGTGGCAAGCTTGGACGTGAGGCTGCATGATGGACCCTGGGGCGTGCACTGCATGGGAATGGATTAGAAAAAATAATAACAATTGTATAGGGGACTTGGGAATCGAACCCAGGTCCCAGCACTTACCAAGCGTGTCCCTTGCCAATTGAGCTATTGTGCGCGTTTGTTAACATAATGGACAACAATTAATATATATGAAAAAAACTCAATTATGCTGAATCATTAAAAAACCGCGCCAAGATTTGAACTGCCCACCCATGTGATGACACGCCAGGCTTCTTCTTCGTTGTTCCTGCAAATATGAAACAAGTAGCGGGGGTTTTAAACCCCCACTAAATGGAATAGTGAATAATAGCGAATAGCACTATGCATTATATAAATTGAGCGCGAGTAGTTCAATCAATTCGTCTCGTTGCCACGATTCTATCCATATAGGTTTGGAAGTCTAATTTTTCCATACAAGGAAAGCCCTAATTTGGATGTTCTGAAACCCTAGGTTTCATCCATGGTGAATTTCGATTCAGGGGGCTATAATCCAATTGAATGGTACCAACAACTTCAGAAGGTCCCTATGAACATGAATCAATCCAAAATTTTTGATAAAAGTGCATGAATGATGATATACGAATTTAGAAAATATAGCAAACCGTGTGGTCTATGTTCTTCAATTCTTTGCATGTTTTGACTCGTTCTTGATTGTAAAAGTTTCCTAGCAATGTCAGCTAGGTGTTGGAATCCTTTAGAAGCTTTGAATTATCCTCCCACTATGAAATCAGTTTCAAGCTTTTTTATGAAAATTTGCAAATTGGTTCTGAGTTTGTGAGCAGCTTTTCGTGTCCCCCTCAATTAGGTTAGGTCTTGCATAAGTATATGAACGATTCTAGGTCAAAAAACAAGCCCATAAGTCCATGAATTAATGTTTTGAATCTTTGATTTTCATCATATCTTTTTCAATCTTTTTTTCATGGAAACCCTTGCCAATCATGGAAAATCTTCCCTTTTTGAATGTGAAACGACTTGCCAGCTTGCCCTAGTATGATTTGCTGCACAAAAAGATTTGAAAAAGCATTATTTGATATTTTCTCATAATTAAATCTAATTAAATGAATTAATATGAATAAAAATTAAATTAATTAATTAAAAATAAGAAAATAAATCCTTTTAATCTCAATGGGTCGTTCATAGGCTTTGGGTAATGATTCAAGGAAGAATTTGAGGCCCATTAGCAATTTTGAAGTGTTTTAGGCAAAGTTGACTTTTCAAAATTCCCAAAAATTTCCCAACTTCTCCAATGCATATCTTGCTCCATTTTGAAGCTATGAACATGTTCTTGGACATTTTGGAAAGGTCTTGAAGTCCTCTAACCAATGCCTTTGGTCCCATGTCATTTGGATTTACCAATCCCAAGTTATGGTCTTTGACTTAAAGTGCCTTTTTGTTGACTTTTGAAAATGACCTATAATGTTGAAATTGATAACTTTTTGTGAGAGCATTTCTTGGATTTGGAATGTGAATATGAGTTGTAGGAAATGTCATTCTATTCAAAATGAGATTTGGATGGAATTTTTCTGATAAACCATGAAGAAGTTATGCCTTGGTCAATTTGCAGTTGACTTTTCAGTTGTCCAAAAATAGAAACTTTTGCACCTTGAGACTTTTTGAGCCATGCTTTGAGAATCATGATCAAGAATTGATCAAATGATGATTGTGGCTTCAAAATAAGATGTTGACCAAAATTTTTGACTTTTGACTGTCAAATGACCATTTTGCACCTGTAGTTGATTGTGAAGCATTTAGGGTTTTTGACTGTGCAATTTGATGTTGTGAGTCTTGAAACTTGACATATGGATGCTTGACAATGTATATAGGCATGTGGGACTTGTTTGGACCCTTGGAAACCTCAATTTCTTTGCAAGAACCAAAACCCTAATTTTGACTGTGTTAGGAGGCAATTGGACTGTGCAACCCTTGAGGGATTTTGAATCATTTGGAGATTGGTCTTGCCAAATCTTGAAGAATATGGGAGGGAAAATTTTGGGGTACAACAGTTGCCCCTGTTCAATCTTCTTAGACCTGAGGATGTAGATTGGCTGGCGTGCCTTTCGTAATCCGAAGGTGGAAGATGATTGAACACTAGAGTGCCCAGAAATTTGCACTCACATAGTAGAGTATCAGCAGCGTGATGGCGGGAATGGGCTTACAGATGCCATTTGGAGACTGATGGATAGGAGGATGTGCTTATAGATGCCATCTTGGAGTGTGACGGAACTTTGTCGGGAATGGGCTTATAGATGCCATTTGGAACTGTAATGGTAGTTGTGGAGATGGGCTTATAGATGCCATCGGGGTGTCGATCGCGTAAGAGATTCCTTAGCGAGAATTTGCGTACCTGAGAAAGAAAATAATTACCTGGCCTGTTACAGGAGTTGATCTTCAAACTCTTTATGTAGATGTGCCCTGGCTGGATACAGGTATCGAATCTTTAAACTCTTCAGACGTGCCCTGGCAAGATACAGGAATCGAGTCCGGAGAATAGTCGTCAACAGATACACCCTGGCAAGATACAGGAATCGGATCTTCGAACTCTTCAGATGTGCCCTGGCAAGATACATGAATCGAGTCTAGAATTAGTCGTCAACAGATACACCCTGGCAAGATACAGGAATCGGATCTTCGAACTCTTCAGACGTGCCCTGGCAAGATACAGGAATCGAGTCTGGAATTAGTCGTCAACAAATACACCCTGGCAAGATACAGGAATCAGATCTTCAAACTCTTCAGACGCGCCCTGGCAAGATACAAGAATCGAGTCTGGAATTAGTCGTCAACAGATACACCCTGGCAAGATACATGAATCGAATCTTCGAACTCTTCAGACGTGCCCTGGCAAGATACAGGAATCAAGTCTGGAATTAGTCGTCAACAGATACACCCTGGCAAGATACAGGAATCGGATCTTCGAACTCTTCAGACGTGCCCTGGAAAGATACATGAATCGAGTCTGGAATATAGTCGTCAACAGATACACCCTGGCAAGATACAGGAATCGGATCTTCAAACTCTTCAGACGTGCCCTGGCAGGATACAGGAATCGAGTCTGGAATTAGTCGTCAACAAATACACCCTGGCAAGATACAGGAATCAGATCTTCAAACTCTTCAGACGTGCCCTGGCAGGATACATGAATCGAGTCTGGAATTAGTCGTCAACAGATACACCCTGGCAAGATACAGGAATCGGATCTTCGAACTCTTCAGACATGCCCTGGCAAGATACAGGAATCGAGTCTGGAATATAGTCGTCAACAGATACACCCTGGCAAGATATAGGAATCGGATCTTCAAACTCTTCAGACGTGCCCTGGCAGGATACATGAATCGAGTCTGGAATTAGTCGTCAACAGATACACCCTGGCAAGATACAGGAATCGGATCTGGAATCACGACAGTTGATAGTAATTATCTTTGTATTGACCTTTGTCCTGAAAAGACAAAATGTTAGTTGTATGTGATTTCATGATGTATGAAATGCGCGATGTTTTTAGAATAAATGAGATTGTATGTTCGTGATGCGTATGTGCATGCTATAATGTATGAAGATATGGTGTTCATGAATGTATTTTCGTCTAGGAAAGTAAATCCTTGACGGGTGCCGGGAAGTTAACTCCTGGGCTGATGTTGAGGAATAGAGCTTTTTTGTTTCCGCTGGGGATGACAGTTGCAGGAATACCGGTAGGAGAAGATGACTCCGTTGGGGAATAAACCTGGCAGATAGATCACTCTGCGGGGAGTGAACTCTGTGGGGAAGAGATGTACTTTGCTGAGGTTGATGATAACTCCGCTGGGGATTCCATTGTTGAGCTCTGTTGGAAGATTTGATGACTTCCGCTGGGGGATAGGAAGACTTCGCCGGGGACGATCTTTCCGTGGCAATTGGCTGAGGACAACCCAGTTTTACCCTGGTGGGGAATAACCTCTGAATAAAGCCGGGGGAGCGTTCATGCTCTGCAGGGGATAAGCTTCCAGAATCTACTGGGGATAAGCTTCAAGACCTGCTAGGGAGATTGATTGAGTTCTCCTGGGGAAACTTTTGAAATTGCACTGGGGAAGTGGCTCCACTGGATGTATGGTATACCGCCGGGGAACAATCTTAGATCAAGATTGCCGGGGATGCTTGTTAAGAATGTTTGTGTACTCCGTTGAGGAATATTGAGATTTTCTGGGGACGGTCCAACTTCCTTGAGGCTGACTGCAGGCTAACTCTGCTTGGAGAGAGTGTCGCTGACTTGCTGGAGATATTGTACCTTCTCTGCTCGGGGGGAGTATGGCTGAACCTTGGCTCACTCTCTGGGGAATTAAGGCATCTTGGTTACATTCTTCAGCCAAACTTACCTTGGTACCTTGGTGGACAGAGCAATTAGATCGCTTAGACAACTCATTATTGCCCCTGTTTCTGATGTTACCTGTAATTAATCCTTTGTTTCGCATGCAAATATTTATGAGTTAGCAATTAGTGTCAAATGCATATATCACAATCGAACATTGGACGTTCTTCGCAAAACAAAACGGAAAAAGGAAAAACAATTGGCAATTGGTCTGAAAAGTGAATTTGTTATTGATTTTTGAATTTGCCTGTAAATAGGCGTTTATGTACAAGAGGCTGACGTCCTAGTAAGAGAACGCCGCCGCACAACAGAGTTTATACAATTTTATGAAAAGGGAAAACAAAACAGCTATGTGAAAAGAATAATCCCACTGGGTTCCAACTCTGCTATCGCCTTTATATCTTCGAGCGTCTCATCACTTGGCTGCTCAGTTGAAGATGAAACTGACTGATCGATGTTGTCTGAACCTGACAGTTGATACCAAATTCTGGATGCAAGGTGATCCAATGAAACAATGTATTACGCTTTATCCCTAACATTTTCCTGGACCGCCCTTTCGGGTTTTCAGTCCACCGGGATACCCATTTTTGCCCAAGCCGCCTTTTCAGGTTTTCGACTTGTCGGGTGTACAGATTTTTTCATTTCATCCCTCATTTTGCCCGAACCTTTTTGGTTCGCCGGGAAGCCCTAATTTTTGCCTAGGTATGTCAACCTAGCGGGTCTTTTATCATTCGTAGTATCTTTTTATTATGTCTGCATTGGCGGGGTGAGGAAGGTCGTCACCATCCATGGTGGTTAGAATCATGGCTCCTCCTGAGAACACATGTTTAACCACAAATGGCCCTTCGTACGTAGGGGTCCATTTGCCCTTGGGATCACTCTGAGGAAGGATGAGGCATTTGATTACCAGGTCCCCAACTTGATACTCTTGTGGTCTGACTTTCTTGTTAAATGCCCTGATCATTCGTTTTTGGTACGTTTGACCATGACAGATAGCAGCGAGTCTCTTTTCGTCAATTAGGTTTAACTGATCAAGTCGAGTCTGGATCCAGTCATCTTCGCTCAGATCTGCATCCTTCATTATCCGGAGAGAGGGTATCTGGACTTCAATCGGCAAGACTGCCTCTATGCCATAGACCAAGGAAAAGGGTGTTGCCCCGGTTGACGTCCTTACTGAGGTACGGTACCCATGAAGAGCAAATGATAACATCTCGTGCCAATCTTTATAGGTCACTGTCATCTTCTGCACAATCTTTTTAATATTCTTATATGCTGCTTCTACAGCCCCATTCATCTTCGGCCGGTAAGGAGAAGAGTTGTGGTGCTGTATCTTGAATTGCTCGCAGAGCTCAGTGATCATCTTGTTGTTAAGATTGGTACCATTGTCCGTAATGATTCTCTCTGGTACACCGTATCGACAGATCAGGTTATGCCGAATGAACCGTGCCACGACGTTCTTGGTTACTGTAGCATAGGAAGCTGCTTCAACCCACTTTGTGAAGTAATCGATCGCTACCAGGATGAAGCGATTCCCGTTGGATGCCGTAGGTTTAATCTCGCCGATCATATCAATGCCCCACATTGCAAAAGGCCAAGGTGTTGTCAAGAAATTCAGAGGAACTGGAGGAACGTGCACCTTATCAGCATATATCTGGCACTTATGACATGTCCGAGAATGTTGGTAACAGTCGGCTTCCATTGTGGACCAAAAATATCCTGCCCGAAGGATTTTCTTTTCCATGGTGTGTCCACTGGAATGTGTTCCGAAGGTACCTTCATGAAGCTCTGCCATGATCCTTTCTGCTTCAGTCTTATCCACACAACGCAGTAAGGTCGAATCATGGTTTCTCTTGTATAGAATGCCATTACTGAGGAAGAACTTTGCTGCGAACCTCCTCAAAAACTTCTTGTCGTTGACAGATGCACATTCAGGGTATTCTTGAGCTTCCAAGTACCTCTTCACCTCATGATACCAAGGTTTTTCAGTTACTATCTCAGCCTCAAGATCACAACAATATGCAGGTTCGTCCAGTTTCTAGATAATGATCTGGGGAGCCTCGTTGTCCTATTTGACTTTGAACATAGAAGACATCGTAGCCAACGCGGCCGCCAGCTGATTCTCCTCTCTTGGGAAGTGTTCAAAAGTTATCTCTGTGAAATGGGGGATCAATGTCAACACACATTCTTTGTAAGGAATAAGATTTGGGTGTTTCGTATCCCACTCACCTTTGATCTGATTGATCAAGAGAGCGGAATCTCCGAAGACACTTAGAAACTTGATCCTTAAGTCAATTGCAGCTTGAAGACCCATGATGCATGCCTCATACTCCGCCATGTTGTTGGTGCAGTTGAAACATAGCCGGGCGGTAAGTGGAGTATAAGTGCCTTGAGGGGATTTGATCACAGCGCCAATACCGTTACCCAAAGAGTTGGAGGCTCCGTCAAAGTGCATAGACCATCGAGATCCTTCCTCAGGTCCTTCATCCGGTCCAGGTACTTCACAATCAGTCACTACCATGATGCTCTCGTCAGGAAACTCAAAGTTCATTGATTGGTAGTCGTCCACTGCCTGGTGTGCCAAGTGGTCTGCCAATACACTCCCCTTGATAGCTTTCTGAGTTGTATACTGGATGTCGTATTCCGTCAAGATCATCTGCCATCTTGCTATTCTTCCAGACAGAGCAGGCTTTTCGAATATGTACTTTATTGGATCCATCTTTGATATCAACAGAGTAGTGTGAGTCAGCATATACTGTCTCAGCCGGCGAGCAGCCCATACCAAAGCGCAGCAAGTTTTCTCGAGCAGTGAGTATCGGGTCTCACAGTCGGTAAACTTTTTGCTAAGGTAATAAATGGCGTGCTCTTTTCGGCCAGACTCGTCATGCTCCCCAACACACACCCCATTGAGCTGTCAAGTACTGTCAAGTATAGTATTAGAGGTCTCCCTTCAACCGGTGGCATAAGAATGGGTGGTTCTTGGAGATACTCTTTGATCCTGTCGAAAGCGGCCTGACATTCATCGTTCCAACGTACTACTTGATCTTTCTTCAGCAGCTTGAAGATTGGTTCACAAGTAGCAGTTAGGTGCGAGATGAATCGGGCAATGTAATTCAGACGTCCTAGAAAGCCTCTGACTTCTTTCTCTGTCTTGGGAGCTGGCATCTCTTGTATGGCTTTAACCTTGGCAGGGTCCACTTGAATACCTTTATCGCTCACGACGAAGCCTAGCAACTTTCCAGCTTTTACCTCAAAGGTGCACTTGTTTGGGTTCAACCTCAGCTTGTACAACTTCAGACGGTCAAACAGCTTTTGTAGATGGTCAAGGTGTTCCTCCTCAGTTTGGGACCTTGCAATCATGTCGTCGACGTACACTTCAATCTCATGGTGGATCATGTCATGAAATAAAGCAACCATGGCACGTTGGTAGGTTGCCCCAGCATTTTTCAACCCGAATGGCATGACCTTGTAGCAGAAGGTGCCCCATTGAGTAACGAAGGTAGTCTTTTCCATGTCTTCAGGAGCCATCTTGATCTGATTATAACATGAAAAACCGTCCATGAAGGAGAACACCTTGTGCTGAGCAGTATTGTCAACCAGAACGTCAATGTGAGGTAGGGGGAAGTCATCCTTGGGGCTGGCCCTGTTCAGATCCCTGTAATCGACACACATTCTGACCTTACCATCTTTCTTCGGTACCGGAACCACGTTGGCAACCCACTGAGGGTAAGAAGTCACTGCTAGAAACCCGGCATCAAATTGCTTCATAACCTCAGCTTTGATCTTCTCGGACATCTCTGGACGCATACGGCGGGCCTTCTGTTTATCCGGAGGGCAATCTTCCTTGGTAGGCAAGTGATGGACCACAATGTCGGTATCTAACCCAGGCATGTCTTCGTAAGACCAGGCGAAAATCTCCACATAATCACGCAACATCTGAATCAACCGTTGTTTTACGCTGAGCTCCAGATTGGCACCAATCTTAACTTCCTTTCTATCGGTCTCAGTACCCAGATTTATCGTTTCCACTAGCTCTTCATGTGGTTGAATGGCCCTCTCTTCCTGGAGTAACAATCTTGCAAGCTCGCCAGGCACTTCGCAATCATCTTCACCTTCGTCTTCGGCTAAGTTGATCGGATTTTCGAAGTCATAACTGGCAATAGCATAGTCGTTACCAGTGAGATCCAGAGTGGATTGAAACCTGTATGAGTGAGTGTGTGTAAATATAGCTGTTTTGCAATATATAAAGAAAGAAAGAAAGAAAGGGAGCACAAGATTTGAAATGCGAAAAACGTCCAATGTCTTTATTCATGATATATGGAAATGACAAGTAATAAGCCCTCACAAATGAAGCCAACGGTGCCCCGGGTAAGACACCGGGCCAGAAAGTTTCAATTTATTGTTTATTACAAATTAAAAAACAAAGGAATTCATTACTGCGTAAAAAAAGTAACAGGTATGTAGTCTTTTGCAGTCCAATTGTTCAGTCCACCGTCGGTCGTCGGGTAGATCCAGCTATCAAACTCAAATTCCTCCGCCTCGCCTTCAATAGCATTCACTCCTGGGTTGGTGATGAACACGGGAGGTCTTCTAATCCTTGCTTTGCGCACAGCCCTCTGAGCCTTTGCAGTGAAACCCAGCCCAAATTTGTCAGTTTTAGGAGTAAAATCAGGGAGCCTGCCCCAGTTTGCACATTCACCTTTTTCAATTACAACCCGGGCGTCCTTCAAGGAAGCCATCTTCAAAGGAAAGTCTTCTTCAATTACTGTCTCTGCTGACGCCAATGTTGGAGGTACCTCTTCAAAATGTTGAAAGGGGGTTTCAATAAACTCCCCGTCCATCTCTATATACCGAAACGAGTTCAGATGACTAAACATGTATTCCTCCTCCCCTTGCACAGTAACAATCTTCCCTCTGACAGGGTACTTGAGCTTCTGGTGTAGAGTGAAGGTCACAGCCCCAGCCTTGTGAATCCAAGGTCGACCCAACAAACAGGAATAAGATGGACGAATGTCCGTTACATAGAATGTTGAGTCAAAGACTTGAGAACCAACACGAATCGGAATATCCACCTCACCATGAACCATCCTCTTCGACCCGTCAAAGGCTCGGACCACGATGTTACTAGGCTTCAACTCCAGACCCTCACAATCCAACCTGTCCAAGGCCTTCTTGGGCAATACATTCAGCGAAGAACTGGTGTCCACCAACACGTTCGCGAGAGTAGTGCCCCTGCATTCTATGGAGACATGCAGGGCATCATTGTGGTTCTTTCCCTTAGCGGTCAGATCAGCATCAGAGAATCCCAACCCATTGTCAGCGGTCAAATTGGCCACACAATCAGTGAATTGATCGAAAGACGTCTCTGGTGGCACATGAGCCGTCTTCAGAAATGAAATCAGGGCCTTGGCATGGGCCTCTGTGCACAACAACAATGAGAGCATAGAGATCTTAGAGGGGGTATGCCCTAGCTGTTCAACGACGTTGAAATCGCTCTTCTTAATAATCTTAAGGATTTCCTCCATCTCTTGTTGGGACGCTTCAACATTAACAGTCTTTGGTGCCTTCATCCGGGCAGGCATATCAGCAATCCCTTTGCCCCGAGTGTCAGATGACTCGACAGCAGGGGTAGAAACTTGATCAAGAGGGGGAACAGGCGCACTTGTAGGCGTTATGATAAGAGGTCTTCGGATAACTGGTGGCGCAATGTCAGGCGAGAAGAGCCTGCCACTGCGAGTAACTTTAGCGGGACCAGTGATGTTACTGATACTGGTACTGGTGTTGAACTCCTGCTTTACTCCAAGTACATACACATCTGCCCCATAATGCCATGGGACAGCCTTGTCAGATTTATAGGGGAGGGGCCCCGGAACAGTAATGATAATAGGTGCAACAGACATGATTTTGACTGGCTTCCTCGGGGGAGACTTGGTAGGATTATTGAAGATGGTGACAACAGATACTTCTCCAGTGGGAACAAAAGGAACAACGGTCTTCTTGAACAAAATTTCTTTGCTATCCATCAGGCTTTGGATGCCTGACTTCAGCAACGGACAACCAGTAGGCAAACCAGCACAC
Source organism: Vicia faba (assembly GCA_948472305.1). Taxonomy (NCBI): domain Eukaryota; kingdom Viridiplantae; phylum Streptophyta; class Magnoliopsida; order Fabales; family Fabaceae; genus Vicia; species Vicia faba. The sequence continues at coordinate 335,330,459 of OX451736.1, forward strand.
AGAAGGCAACCCTTGCTACAACCCAGAAATAAACCGGCTAGCAATAGGTTCCTCTTAACAGTCAATAGAGGGGTAGAAACATCATCCACAGAAACTGCATACAAGTCTTCCTCAATGGCATTTACTCCATGCTGGGGCATAGGAGCAGTCACAACGCTGGGCCTCTCGGGCGCCTCAAACTGTATTTCCTTCGCATCGATAAGGTCCTGGATCTTATTTCTCAGGGCCCAACAATCATCAGTAGAATGCCCCGGGCTATCAGAGTGATAAGCACAGCGGGTATTGGGATTATACTTCGGAGAGGTTGTGTTCACCACCTTCGGAGCTTCTCTGACGGTTACCAAGTTGGTCGATAGCAGTTGCGGCAAGATCTGCGACAAGGTCATACTAAGCCGAGTATATTCTCTTCTGGGTCTCTCACCCCTTGGTTGGTTAGGTTGCCGAGGAGCGGCAGCAGGCTTTGCAATTACCACCGCGTTGATAGTTTGGCGGCGTTCCGGTTTGTTCTGCCTCCTAGGCCCATACACAGCACTGGCTTCCTTCTTGAAAGGCTTTTTCTCAAAACTTGAGGACGCACCTTTCTGTATCTTCCCCGATTTCATCCCAACTTCTATCCTTTCCCCAGTCAGAATGAGATCTGTGAACCCCGCAGACGAATTGCCAATGAGATGATTGAAGAACGGCCCAGATAGGGTGCCCAAGAACATGTCCACGAGTTCACAGTCGGTTAACGGTGGCTGCACCCTGCCAGCCAGGTCCCTCCACTTTTGTGCATACTCTTTAAAACCTTCTCCCGATCCTAGCGACATACCCTGGAGTTGGGTACGTGTAGGAGCGAGGTCGGCATTATACTGATACTGCTTGTAAAAAGAAGTAGCCAATTCCTCCCAGTTACGAACCTTGGTCCCATCCAGCTGATAGAACCATTCGAGATGAGTCCCTGAAAGACTCTCCTGGAAGAAATGGATCCATAAGTTCTTGTCCACAGTATACGGCTGGATCTTCCGCACATAAGATCTGAGATGTAGCTTAGGGAAGGACGCCCCGTCATACTTTGCGAAAGATGGTGCTTTGAACTTGTGTGGGATCACCACACCAGAAGATAGACCCAAGTCTCTGAAATCCAAACCAGGCACTTGTTGAATTTCCATGGCATTCAGACGGTCTTCTAACTGCTTGTACTTGTCTTCAGCTGGAGGATACTTCTCCTCATTGAAATCAGTCTCGTTGTCAGAGACCACCGGACTAGGAACCCTTCCCCCTTGGGGACTGCCTTTTCCCACAGACGAACCAGCTTGATCAACCTCATTCTGCAGTGTGTTACCAAACCTCCGGCCAGTGTTGAATAGTACCGTTCTCTTCTTTTTCTTCTTGACCAACAGAGCCTTCGGTTCCTCCTGTCCTTGGGCTAAACTCATGATCTGCTCTTGGAATTTGGCGTTCCGAGCCTGGAGGGCCTTGATGGACTGCTCGGTAGATGATTCAGGGTTCATGATGCTGAAATAAACAGCGAAGAACATTAAGCAACCTGAAAATAAGAGTACCTGTGATGCACATGATGAATGGAATGCGTATGATTTATGTTTTCAAAGACAATCGGGATTCAACTTTGTAAACAAAAAGGAACGCACTTTATTAGATTCAAACTTTGGAATTTAAATTGTTCAACAGATTGCCCTTAGGCGTTACATAAAATGGAAATACTGAAAAGGGAAATAAAAACTGTAAAAGAACATCCAAAGCTCATCATTGATCCCAGGGTCTCCTCTTCTCAGTCCGGATGTAGTCATTCAAGGCCCGCTCGCTCTCCAACTGCTTTGTCAGCTTCTGGATCTTCAATTCCTGCTCGTTGAACTTTTTCCGATAAGAATCCCGTTCTTCTCGTAGTTGGGCCCAAGACCTTTTTAGTGTATCAAGATCAGTAGGTATCTGAGGAGGGAGAACAGTCGGAGGAGCCCCATCTCTATCAGGATATTCAAGAATGATGGGTCTGACAGCTTCATATGGCATACCATACTTCTGAGCACGGATGCGGACCCATTTGTAGTAGGATTCCATAGGTAGAGAAGTCTTCGGTCCCAACTCTTGTGGGTCAGCTTTGTGAATTTTGTCCCAAGCTTTGATGGACCTCCGACGCAGCTCGTCACTATCTACCTGAAACTCGAAACTAATGTGAGGCACCAACATCTCATGAGGCCCTGCTCTTCTGGCTCTTCCAAACTGACGGAGAGCTAGACATGGATTATAAGAGATCCCTCCTTGGGTACCAATCAAAGGAACATTAGGATATTCTCCGCAACGATCAATAACAGCTACCTCATCCAAACCTCTGAGAGTCCAAATGATGTCCTTATCAGTGAGAGATATTAACCTGTGAGCCCAACCTCTTCCTTCTTTATTCTTCAGCACGAACTTAGGGAGGTGCGAAATAAACCACCTCACTAGTAAAGGAATACAACACCACAGAGTTCCTCATCTTCGGGCAGTACGAGCATAGAGTTATTGCAGCATATCACCCAAGAGAGTGGGCACAGGGTTCCGAGACATGAAGATCCTTATGGCAGTGATGTTAATGAAGTTATCCGAATTTGGAAACAGAACCAGACCATAGATTAAGAGAGCCAGAACATCTTCATACGCCCTAAAGTCTAAGTCATTCCAGAAACTGTTAGCTTTACCGATCAGAAACTTGGCCAAGAAACCCTTAACTCTGCTTCTGGTCACCCAGTTGTCCATTACCTCTTTGTGGGTCAAGGGAAGGGCTGCAGCAATCTCCTCAAGCCTAAGAGTCTTTTCCCAACCAGTGAAGGGGGTCTGGTCCAAGATAGGGATGCCAAGAAAATCAGAGAACTCTTCCAGGGTAGGGACCAGCTGGAAGTCTTGAAAGGTGAAGCAGTTATACAAGGGATCATAGAACTGGGTCAAGACACTCATCAGTTGTTGGTCCCACTTTGAAGTGACTAAACCGAGAAGAGAACCATGCCTCTGGATGAAGGAAGTGGTATTTGGAATTCTGCTAACCAATTCTTCAAGCAACTCAGGTGGGTGAACAAAATTGAACCGGATAGTGTTCCTTCGCACAGGCATCATGATGTCCTACAAAACAGAGCAAAGGTGAAACCCTCTTGTCTTTGAAATGGTCAGTCCTTATGCAGGATGCATGCAATGTCTATGATGGCATGATGTTATGATAAAGCACACCACAAATATTCACAAAGGCAAACATGATAAGGCACACAAGTCACACAAGACAGCCCTTAGGGTTTAGGCCAGCATGAAGTTCAGGTATTACCCTCTTTCAGTTTGTTGGTTAAGACCTGTCCTATCAGAAGTAACCGGGTTCTAGAGGATCCCAATATCACTGGCTACCCTCAATCAGTCATAACTCCAGCATCACAATCTTTTATTGCGGCCAGAACCATCACGAGAGTTTAGCCTCAATGGGTGTAGCATACTGCTACTGTTCTATTGGCCAAGTTGGGTCATTTTAAGGTTCTAAGGTCGGTTGGTGCTTAATGACTCCTCAGAAGACCCATATTCTCCTCGTTGCGACACAAGGGATATCGGTACAGACCAAGGCGCCACACCAACGTAGCCACTGCTTCACCCATGTCGGTCTACGCCGGACAGGTCCCTCACAGCTTATTCTACCTAACAGGGTATCCCAGATCCGGGTTAGGATCTATGTAACTCCGATGCAGCCCACAATAATAAAGCAAACAAACACAGCAATTGAAAACACAAGTATGAGCTATCCTAAGGTACACCTCACTTTATGGTATCCCCAGCAGAGTCGCCAGTTCTGTGATCGGTGGATTTAGAACTGACTGTTTAACGCTGGATCACGAAATGTCGCGGAAGCAAGAGTTGCCACCGTCTTTTATTTTCTCCAACATGGACAGGACAAAAGCACGGAAAAATTTCTTATGAGATAGTTTCTCGGTTCGGGAGGTAGATTTATAGAAAGGGAAGGTGTTAGCACCCTTTCTATCCATGGTTATCCATGGGCTCTTAGATACTTTCTCTTTATGTTTTCAAAATGTTTGCTTTTCAATTGTGAGTGGGTTTGAAAAAGTTTCATTGAAAGATTTCTGAATGACTCTTGTATCTGTCCTCAAGAGTGTTTGAAAAATTGTTTTGAAAACTTTTGGAAAGTGTCGGTGTGAAAAGGTTTTTGATTTGTTTTTTGAATAGAGCAAGTATCTATGAGTCATCTACCTACCCTAAGGAATTAGGCTGTGTAAATGTCCTTAAGGTAGTGCCATCCCACCATTGAGAGGTAGGTAGCACCACCGTTGGAGGTGTTCGGGTCAATTCGAGTGTTAGGGACGTTGTGGTCACCGAAGCAACAGTAGGATACCTTAGAAGCTACCCTTATGTCCTTGATCCTTTTTTAATCCGAGGCAACCGTTTCGAGGCAACTATTCTGAGGCAACCGTTTCGAGGCAACTTTTTTCGAGGCAACTGGATCATGGACATAAGGACTTACTAAAACATCCTATACTTGACGACCACGTTTCGAAGGCAACAGGTGAGGCGTACCCTAGAAGTGGTGTGTGTATTTGTGTGTTGTTTTCAGTTTAACAGTTATCTTTGATCATGGCATTGTGAGCTACGCTTGTTTTTAATTAGCATACATTCTTTCATACAAAGTTTAGAATTTAAAAGTACGGAAAATTAAAGCGGAAAGATAAAAGCTACGCTATTACAAGGCGCGGGTCTATACATCGCCAAAGTACAAAGACCCGTTTTTGATAAAAGTGCGGCAAGTAAATAAGATACCTAATTACTATTACAATCCTTGAGCAGTTACATAATATTCGAAAAGAAAATAATGCGCGAAAAGAAATTAAAATTGAATGTCCGAGGGTGTTGGACCCTTTGCTTGAAATTAAATGAAATTAAAGTCTAATTATTATTTAATTAAAGAAAAGGAATTATTTTTTATGTTTTTTTTTGGTATTTATGAAAATAAAGAAAATTAAAATCAAGATGAAACCCTAATTCTAAGTTATTTTAATAATTAATAAAAAGAAATATTAAAGTTACTCTAATTTACTAATTAATTAATGTACATGTTTATTTACAAAAATAAATAGTAATTATAATAATAAATAATGAGAAAAATTAATTAAGTAAAAGGTGAAAATGTTAAAAAAACCCTAATTCTATGCATTTTTTATTTATTAAGAAAAAGATTAAAGTTTAAAACCTAAATTAACTAAGTTAATTATTAGAATTTATTTACAAAAATATTTTAATGACGAATTAATAATAATTAAATATATTTTTCATTTTTTGATTTTTCTGTTTTTATTATGTAAATTAATTTATGGTAAAAATAAGAAAACAATTAAAACAATTAAATGATTAAAAGAAATTAAAAGAAAAGAGAATATAAAAAAATAAAGCAAACCAAGGGGGGTGTCAGGCCCATATGGAGGTGTTATTGAGGAATTCAGGCCCATCAGCCAAGGGCCTTGTTTGACTTTTCTGATCATGCATATGCTGGTTGACTGGACCATATGATGGTCTTCATCTTCTGACTCTTGGATGGAAGCTCATGGCCATGTGGCAAGCTTGGACGTGAGGCTGCATGATGGACCCTGGGGCGTGCACTGCATGGGAATGGATTAGAAAAAATAATAACAATTGTATGGGGGACCTGGGAATCGAACCAAGGTCCCAGCACTTACCAAGCGTGTCCCTTGCCAATTGAGCTGTTGTGCGCGTTTGTTAACATAATGGACAACAATTAATATATATGAAAAAAACTCAATTATGCTGAATCATTAAAAAACCGCGCCAAGATTTGAACTGCCCAACCATGTGATGACATGCCAGGCTTCTTCTTCGTTGTTCCTGCAAATATGAAACAAGTAGCGGGGGTTTTAAACCCCCACTAAATGGAATAGTGAATAATAGCGAATAACACTATGCATTATATAAATTGAGCGCGAGTAGTTCAATCAATTTGTCTCGTTGCCACGATTCTATCCATATAGGTTTGGAAGTCTAATTTTTCCATACAAGGAAAGCCCTAATTTGGATGATCTGAAACCCTAGGTTTCATCCAAGGTGAATTTTGATTCAGGGGGCTATAATCCAATTGAATGGTACCAACAGTTTCAGAAGGTCCCTATGAACATGAATCAATCCAAAAAATTTGTTAAAAGTGCATGAATGATGATATACGAATTTAGAAAATATAGCAAACCGTGTGGTCTATGTTCTTCAATTCTTTGCACGTTTTGACTCGTTCTTGATTGTAAAAGTTTCCTAGCAATGTCAGCAAGGTGTTGGAATCCTTTAGAAGCTTTGAATTATCCTCCCACTATGAAATCAGTTTCAAGCTTTTTTATGAAAATTTGCAAATTGGTTCTGAGTTTGTGAGTAGCTTTTCGTGTCCCCCTCAATTAGGTTAGGTCTTTCATAAGTATATGAACGATTCTAGGTCAAAAAACAAGCCCATAAGTCCATCAATTAATGTTTTGAATCTTTGATTTTCATCATATCTTTTTCAATCTTTTTTTCATGGAAAACCTTGCCAATCATGGAAAATCTTCCCTTTTTGAATGTGAAACGACTTGCCAGCTTGCCCTAGTATGATTTGCTGCACAAAAAGATTTGAAAAAGCATTATTTGATATTTTCTCATAATTAAATCTAATTAAATGAATTAATATTTATAAAAATTCAATTAATTAATTAAAAATAAGAAAATAAATCCTTTTAATCTCAATGGGTCGTGCATAGGCTTTGGGTAATGATTCAAGGAAGAATTTGAGGCCCATTAGCAATTTTGAAGTGTTTTAGGCAAAGTTGACTTTTCAAAATTCCCAAAAATTCCCCAACTTCTCCAATGCATATCTTGCTCAATTTTGAAGCTATCAACATGTTCTTTGACATTTTGGAAAGGTCTTGAATTCCTCTAACCAATGCCTTTGGTCCCATGTCTTTTTGATTTACCAATCTCAAGTTATGGTCTTTGACTTAAAGTGCCTTTTTGTTGACTTTTGAAAATGACCTATAATGTTGAAATTGATAACTTATTGTGAGATCATTTCTTGGATTTGGAATGTGATGATGAGTTGTAGGAAATGTCATTCTCTTCAAAATGAGCTTTGGATGGAATTTTTCTGATAAACCATGAAGAAGTTATGCCTTGGTCAATTTGCAGTTGACTTTTCAACTGTCCAAAAATAGAAACTTTTGCACCTTGAGACTTTTTGAGCCATGCTTTGAGAATCATGATCAAGAATTGATCAAATGATGATTGTGGCTTCAAAATAAGATGTTGACCAAAATTTTTGACTTTTGACTGTCAAATGACCATTTTGCCCCTGCAGTTGATTGTGAAGCATTTATGGTTTTTGACTGTGCAATTTGATGTTGTGAGTCTTGAAACTTGACATATGGATGCTTGACAATGTATCTAGGAATGTGGGACTTGTTTGGACCCTTGGAAACCTCAATTTCTTTGCAAGAACCAAAACCCTAATTTTGACTGTGTTAGGAGGCAATTGGACTATGCAACCCTTGAGGGATTTTGAATCATCTGGAGATTGGTCTTGCCAAATCTTGAAGAATATGGGAGTGAAAATTTTGGGGTACAACAAGATGTATAACCAATGGTCTCTCTGAGGATTTTCTGATATGAAAAGATGAAGAAATGGCAATAAGCGTCTGTGGGTCAAGTTCAACGCTCTACTAACTGTTTTGATTTATGGCCTAGTTATTTTCTCTGATGTTGAGAAGTTGGTAGATCTGGAAGCTATTTGCGTGATCATGAAACTGAATCCGGTACAGACTATCCTGGCCAACACTTACTTTGCTATCCATTCCAGGTACGGTAAGAAGGGAGTTATAATGTGTTGTGTGCCATTGTTATACAAATGGTTCATGTATCAGTTGTCGACCAAAGGACCATTCGTAGATACTCAGAGTACTTGTACTTGAGCCACGAAGCTCATGGCTCTCACCTCTTTTGACATAAATTGGTATAGGCATCAACTTGATAGTACTGTAGTGATTACCAGTTGTGGAGGCTTCTCCAACGTCCCACTCACGAGGACACGGGGAATGTATAACTATAACCCAGTTCTTGCCCTACGCCAGCTAGGGTATGCTATGCGAAGTCCTCCTAAAAGCAGTGAAATCAGTGAATATGTGTTTTGCAAGAAAGGGGAAGATTCTGAGATGCTATAGAGGGTAGGTTTGCTTGGACCAAGTTCTTCAAAAAAAGGTAAAGATTTCTTCAGGCAAAAGCAGCTGATAACCTATGGACCTTATGTTGAGTGGGTGGAAGAGAGGGCGAGAACACTTTGGTTACCATTCACAAAGCAAGATCCCTTATACCTGCAGCCTGACAAGTTGCATAATGATGTTACCAAAGAACGCTTCTACCAAGTGCAAAGCAAGAACCAACATCTTTGCATCAACTTGGGAGCTAAAGAGATGGAGCTTTATTTTCTAAGGGAAGATAAGAAAGATTTAGCATACAAACTCAAAGATTCTGAGAAAGATGGTACTTCTAAGAGATCCAGAGGCAAAGACGATTCAATTGCTTTTGAAGACCATAAAAGAGTTGTTGTTTATATTTAGAAGAAGTACAAGCAAAGTTGTCGAGACGATGATATACTCCGGGCATCAAAGGATGAAGTGGAGAAGCATTCTGAATCCAAAATAAAAGATCTAGAGAAGTTTCTCTGAGACAAAGATCCTTAGCTTAAAGCAGAAATCAACCAGAGAATCACAACAGAGGCCCATCTCGAAGGGCGTGGTACTCAGTTGTCATAAGACATTCAAGAAATCGCCAAGCTCATGGGCCAAATGAGAATATGATGTTTCCAAACTATTCATAATTTGGTGTTTGTTTGTTGTTTCATTTTTCTATAAAAGACCACCGCCAGGCTTGTTGGTCTTGGTTTTATTTTTATTTGTCGTATCTTGACTGATTATCTTGTATGAACTCAGTTGGCTTGAGATTTTATGAATGAAATCAGTCATTGTTGTTATTGTGCTCTTTCGATTATTTTTGTCTATCTCTTATCATGTTGTTTGATATTTTCATTACATGACAAAATTCTTGGGCACCCTGGAAATGATAAAATATTTCATGCATAACCATGCATTCATGCATATCTTATCATGACAGGTGGTTCCAACATGTTTTATTATATTTGATATGGTTTTTCTTTTCAGAGATTGCTACTATACACTCGCATTGTTACAACACTCGGAGTACTTATAAAAGACAGATGGAACAAATTTAGGCAAACGTTATTGCTATGGGTGTCAAGATGGACACTCATGTGGACCACCTGATGGAGATTATCCAGAACATGGCCCATCAACAAGAAGAGATGAGAGCCTTGATTGTGAGGCCTACTGAGACTGTGAATAATGAGAATGAGACTTTGATTGTCAATCCTCAAGGGATTTTTGTTAACAATCCAACTGGTAACCCAGGTGCTCAGAATCTGAATGGAAACCAAGGTGCTCATACCTCAAATGGTGGTCAGAATATGAATGGTAATTGTAATACGGTGGCAGAACCGACTGTTATACTGGTTTTGCGTTTGTATTCACAAATGTTGCGGTAAGCAAGAGTCGCCATTGACTTTTCTTTTATCCAACAAATGAAAGGGTGAAAAGAACAGAAAAGGACCCTTCGAGAGTTTTTCTAAGTAGAGGGGGTAGATTATGGAAAGGGAAGGTGTTAGCACCCTTTCCATCCATAGTTATCTACGGGCTATTAGATGCTAGCTCATTTGAAAAATACTTTGTGTTTTGTGTGTTTGAAAAAAAGTATTTTTGAAAGAAAGTGCCTTAGTACGACGAACTTTGTAATGTTTCTCGGATTGGTAGAGAACGTATACAAAATGTTTTGAAAAAAGTTTTTGAAATAAGTTTGGTGTATATGTAAAGGTTGTTTGAGCAAGCATCTAACAGCTATCTACTTTACTCGAAAGGTTATTCTTTTCCTCTTTTCCTTTAGACAGTGCTATTATACTATTAGTGAGTAGGTAGCCCTAGTCGTCGGATGTTTGAGGGATATTCGAAGGGATGTTTATACAGTCACAAAGACAACTGGGAAAGAAACCTTAGTAACTAACCTAGGGTTTTAAGATCATACCGAGGAAACATAGACAGGGTCATCGAGGGACTTATGATCTTTAAACCGGAGGATAGCCACTAAAATCTCTCACGTTTCGAGAGTTGTGACTGTTTTTCTGAAGGCAACCAAAGTAGGGATACCCTAGACGTGCGCATGTGCAATTGTGTTTGTATTCAGTTATTTGTCTTGTGTAAGGTTTGATAGCGTTTGATTATTACGTTCTTTCCATACAATCTTATTATCATGCATCTAAACAGTTTAAAAGTCACAGGAATTTAAAGTGCGGAAATGTAAAATCCTAGCTATTACAAGGCTTCGGGGAGGGGAATTATTTACAATCCAAAATCTGGGGGACAAAGCAATAAAGTAAAATCCTAATTTTAAGTTTATTACATCCCATAAGCAAGTACACTAATATGAAAATAAAAGGGAAATATTAAACACGCGCGTAATGGAAATAACGTCTAAACCCTAAAAATTATTAAGTAAAATTCTTTTTGTTTGTTTTTAATTTTATGTTACGAAAATAATTTAATTAAAAATAATTAATCTAGATCTATATTTAAAGGAAAAAAGTTAATTGTGAAAGAAAAATGAAATTAAAGAAAAGAAATTACTTACTAAGTTTTTTGGTAATTTTAATATGAAAAGAAAATGAATTAAAATCCTAAGTCTATTTAATTTTAAATTAAAGAATATGGTTTAAATAATTATTAATTAATTTACAAAATTAATTTAATTAATAAAAAAATATTAACCTAATTTTTTTGTGACATTTTTGATTTAGTGTTGATTAAATAAAAAAAAATAAAGCAATGAAAAGAAATAAACAAAAACAAAATAAAAATACAAATGGGCCAGGCAATGAAATGAATTTTGTAAAGCCCAGATCAGGGGGAAGCCTAGGCTGACGCTGGATTTAGTGAGGGAAGCATCTAGAGAGTCCATGGTGAGGCTGCACTCTGGAGGTGCTGGATCTAAGTCAACTGAGATCTGATGGTGTGAATTTGATGGCCTATGGTGCAGGCCTTGGATCTACGAATACTGGATTTGAAGGAAACTTGTTAGAAAAAACAAAATTCCAGACCTAGGTATCGAACCCAGGTCTCTCCCTTCGCACATGTTCCTCTTACCAATCAGCCACCATGTTAATCGTTTATACCAATAACAAAATAATAATATATTTGAAACTTAAAAAAAATGCTGAGGTGTACACGCGCGCGCTTCAGTGGGCCCTGGATGTTTAAATGGACTAATCAGAAAATGGCTCAAAGCCACACATACTCTCGCCTGAGTCAAACAGAGGCAAAGACGTCGGAGTCAAACTCCGTTCGTCTTCTCCGATCTATCAAAATATTGGAAACCTGCGAAATCGTTGGATTAAGGACAAACTAAAGACCCTATCCCACTTAAACTCATCCCTTGGTTTCAAATATGGACTTCTTTTAGTCTGAATCGATCTGAACCCTGCGTTTCAAAAGGAAACTCATATCGTGCCCTAACAATTGCATGATCTCCTCCTTGCGCTTATTCTCACATGTAACACATTAGTTTGAATATAAACATCATCAATAACATGAATATATACTTAGTATGGATTTAAATGGCATGTATTGAGAGTTTGAGATCAGAGAGAATTTACCAAACAAAGAGATAGTGTGAGAGAGTTCTGGCGTGTGTTGGGCTTGCCTCACGAGTGGGGATGGCTCCTGGGACCTTCAGGAGAAAGATGGGACACTTGGTTTGGATGGAGGAAACTTGCAAAGGTTGTTTCAACTTTTGACAACTTTGTGAAAATTGGAGAATTTTGGTGTTCTTTTTTGAGGCAATGTATCTGTGCCATGTCTTGCATATTGGCTCTGTATTTATAGAGGGAGGAGAGGGCTAGAAAAGATGGCAAGAATCCACCCATAATGGCCCTCTTTCAAATCAAAATCAAACAAATTAAAATATTTCCACAAACGAATATTCTTGCCAATTTTGAGGTGCAATGAACCTGGCCTCTTTTTCACGAAATTTTGGGCCTAAAACCAAACCAAACCATCAGTCCATGTGTCATGATCCATCACTCACTATTTTATACAATTTATCTTGTATTTATTTGAATAAAAACAAAATAAATATGCATAAAATAGATAAAAACTGTAAGGCAAATTAAGAATAAGTTTAGAGGTCCTTCATAAGGTCATAAATATGTTTGAAGCTCAAAAAGTTAAGCCATTGACCTAAAATTTCAAATTTTCATGTTTTGCATTTCATGAATTTCACCAAAATTTCCCAACTTGTACCACACATAACTTGCTCAATTTTCACCTTTTGAAGATGATCTTGGACTTTTTGGAAATCCTAAAATTTACTCTACAGTCTCTATGTTGACAATTTTTGAATTTGGATAAATTATCTTGATGTAAATGGTCTTGACAAAAAGTGTCTTTTGTTGACTTTCTGAAAATGACCTGTAATTTATGAGCTTGTATCTTCCAAATCATGTATTTCTTGGACTTGATGGAAAAAGAGAAGTTGTAGGGAATTGTATTCTCTTAAAAACGTGCTTTGGTTGGTAAAAAATGGATGAAGTATGAGAAAGTTATGCCTGGTCAAAGTTCAGTTGAATTCTCCTATAAAACCCCTAATTTAGCAATTCTGGACTTTTGATAAATTAAGAGCATTCCTTGAGGAATCATGATCAACCCTTGATAAAATGATGACTATCACTTCAAAATATTGATGTTGACAAAAAATATTGAAGTTTGACTGTATATTGGCCACAGTTGACTTTTAATCTAGTATAATTGATTTTCAAACACTTAAGCAGTTGACTGGGCAAACTTGTAGTGTAAGACATGAAATTTGGCATGAACAATATTTAAGACATACTGGGGACCATGGAAATCAATTGGAGCCTTTGCAACCCAAACATCTTGGTGAAAAGTGAAACCCTAGTTGAAGGCTCATTGCTTAGGAGGAGAATTTGTCTGATCAATTCTTTAGTCAACCTTGAGCAATTGAGGACCTCAATTAGAATGTCTTGAGTAAAATGAGAGGGAAAATTTTAGGGTACAACAACTTCCCCTGTTCAATCTTCTTAAACCTGAGGATTTAGATTGGCTTGTCAACCTTTCGTAATCTGAAGGTGGAAGATGATTGATCACTAAAGTGCCCATAAATTTGCACTCGCCTGTGCACGAAGTGATGCTGTTGGTTGATGATATCAGGAATGGTCTTACATATGCCATTTAAGGAAGATGACGGAGAGTCGTCAGAGATGGGCTTGTAGATGCCATCCATAATAAATGTTGACTTTGAACTGGAATAAACATCAGAATAAATCTTTGGTCGATTTACTCTGAGCCATACGAAGTCTCTTTCTGGGGAATCCTGTTCTTGTTGTTTGAGAAGGACTCCACTGGGGAATGTTGATTTCTGTTTGGGAAATAGAGTCTAGGAGCTTTAGTTGTCCATTACTCTACTGGGGAGTTATCTCTTGACTTGAGAGATGAAAGTTAGTCGTTATTTGGTCGAAATACAGGCTTCATAGTAACTTGCTGAGGATAATAAAGTTGACTGTTATCTGGCCGTATTCCAGGCTTCAAAGCGGCTTACTGGGGAAGATGAGATTAACTGTTATTTGGTCGTTTTTTACAGGCTTCATAGTAATTTTCTTAAGGTTAAACTATTATCTGGTCGAAATCCAGGCTTCAGTGACCTGAACTGTTATCTGGCCGGGTACAGGCTTCAGTGACTTGAACTGTTATTTGGTCAGAATCCAGGTTTCAATGACTTGAACTGCTATCTGGTCGGGTTTAGGCTTCAGCGACTTGAATTGTTATCTGGTCGGGTCTAGGCTCCAGTGACTTAAACTGTTATCTAGCCGAGTCCAGGATTTAGTGATTTGAAGAAATTAAGATGTTATCTGGTCGGGTCAAGGCTTCAACTTAATTTTGAGGTTAACTGTCATCTGGTTGGGTCCAGGCTTCACAGTATTGTAGATTATACTATCATCTGGTCGGGTCCAGGCTTCACAGTATTGTAGATTATACTGTCATTTGGTCGGGTCCAGGCTTCATAGTAATCGACAAAGTAAACTGCTATCTAGTCGGACTCCAGGCTTTGCAGCAACTTATACTATTATCTAGTTGGATTCCAGGCTTCACAATGTCTTGAATTTTAGATTGACTATTATTCGGTCGAATTCCGAGCTTCAGTAATGATATTAACTGCTATCTGGTTGGATTCCAGGCTTTGCAATAATTTGACAGAGTAAACTGCTATCTGGTTGTACTCTAGGCTTCACAGTAATTCAGGAGGTTTAACTGTTATCTGGTCAGATTCTGGGCTTCAGCAATGATGTTAACTGCTATCTGGTCGGGTCCAGGCTTCACAGTGTTGTAAACTGCTATCTGGTCGAATTCCAAGCTTCACAGTGATTGATGAGCTGTTACTTCAGATAGTTGCCCTGTCTTGTTTCAGGAATTAATCTGGAACTTGTTGAAAATTGATGATGATATTTGTTTGTTGATCTTTCCTGAAAAGGTAAATAATTAGTTGTATGTAATTTCATGATGCATGACACACATTGTGTAATGATGTTCTCAAAATATAAATGAGATTGTGCTATATGCATTTGTATGTATATGCTATGACGCTTGTAAAATGATGTATGAATGTAGTATGTGAACATATCAGTTGTTCTTTGCAGTGTCGTTGAAGTCGGGAAAATAAACCCCTAATTGTTGCTGGGGATGAGGAATGTGATTCTTCATTATTTGTTGAAGTTGAATTGCCGGGAGATGGATTTCCGTGGTTAGAGAAATAAACTCTACCGGGGAAAAAAACTCCGTAAACAGCTTGGAGATTTTTATGAAGCCCTGTTGGGGAAACCAAGAAGTTTATGAACCATGTTGTGGAATTCTTCAAGATGTTGGGGAGATGATTGGAGACTCTTGCTCTGCAGGGGATATCGGAACCCCTGACATCATTAGGTTGTATGCTGAAGCTATGGCAATGACTTTGCAGGTGGACGTCTCTGTCTATTGTGGGATTTATATGCGGGGATTTGTAGATGGCTTTCTGGACATTGTCCCATTTATTAAAGCAATAAGTAACTGTCTTTCTATTTTTTATGCGTGTATTTGTAAATAGTAATCACACTGAAATGCATATGTTCAAAAATAATCACTGTACGTTTTTTCAAACAAAACAGAAAAATAAAAAACAAGTAGTTTTGCACTTTCAAAGATATAATTTTGTATTAATTTGAATAAATTTTCCTATAAGAGGCATCTTTGTACAAGGAGACGAACATCCTAGTAAGAGAATGTCGTCGTAAAAATGAAAACTATACAAAGTGGTATACAAAGAGAAACTAGCTATGTGAAATAATCCCATTGGGTTCCTGTTCTACTATTGCCTTTATTTCTTTGGGTGTCTCATCACTTTGCTGCTTGGCCGAAGTTGACTGGATTGATTAGTACCATTTGAAATTGACAGTTTGATAATGAAGTCTGGCTGTAAGATGATCCAACGAGACATAGTTGTACGCTTTAATCCCTAATTTTTGCCTAGACCACCCTTTCGGGTTTTCAGTCCACCGGGATACCCTTTTTTACCCAAGTCGCCTTTTCAAGTTTTCGACTTGTCGGGTGTACAATTTTTTTTATAGATATATATCCCTAACTTTTGCCCGAACCATTTTGGTTCACCGGGATGCCCTTATTTTTGCCTAGGCTAGTCAACCTAGAGGGTCTTTGTTCATGTGTAGTATCTTTTAACTATGTCCGTGTTTGCTGGGTGCGGAAGGTCGTCCCGTTCATAATGGTCAATATCATAGCTCCACCAGAAAATATGTTCTTGATCATAATAGTCCTTCGTACGTAGGAGTCCATTTTACCCTAGGATCACCTTACAGCAGGATAATGTGCTTGATTACTAGGTCACCCACTTTATATACCTAACGTCTGACCTTCTTGTTAAAATCTTTGATCATACGTTTTTGGTACATCTGGCCATGACAAACAACTGCGAGCGTCTTCTTGTCAATCAGGTTCAATTGGTCAAGTCGAATCTGAACCCATTTGTCTTCATCCAAACCTGCATCCTTCATGATTCTCAAGAAGGGATCTGGACTTCAATGGGTAGGACAACTTCCATACTGTATACTAGAGAGAAAGGAGTTGCCCCTGTTGACGTGCGTACTGAGGTACAGTAACCATAAATAGAAAATGGTAACATCTCGTGCCAGTCTTTGTATGTCACCATCATCTTCTATATGATCTTCTTGATGTTCTTATTAGCAGCCTCTACAGTGCCATTCATCTTCGACCAGTAAGGAGAAGAGTTATGATGCTGAATCTTAAATTGCATACAAATTTTGGTGATCATAGTATTATTGAGATTGATACCATTATATGTGATGATTCTTTCTGGAACACCATATCGACAGATAAGATTATGCCTGATGAATAGTGCCACGACATTCTTGGTAACGGAAGCAAATGAGGCTGCCTCTACCCACTTTGTGAAGTAATCAATGGCGACGAGGATGAAGAGGTGTCCATTAGAAGAGGTAGGTATAATCTCTCCGATCATATCAATGCCCCACATTGCAAAAGGCAAGGGAGCAGTCAATATGTTCAAGGGAACCGAAGGCACATATACTTTATCAGTATAGATCTGGCATTTGTGACAAGTTCGAGAATGCTGATGGCAATTTGCTTCCATAGTGGACCTATAATATCCTTCCCGTAGGATCTTTTTAGCCATTGTATGCCCACCAGAATGGGTGCCAAAGGTACCTTCGTGCATATCTGCCACAATCTTCTCTTCTTCACTCTTGTCTACACACCGAAGCATAATAGAATCGTGGTTGCGCTTGTAGAGGATTCTGTTACTGAGGAAAAATTTGGCAGAGAACCTTCTTAGGAACTTCTTATCATTAACGGAAGCTCCCTCAGGATACTCTTGGGCTTCGAGGTATCTTTTCACTTCATGGAACCAAGGTTTATCCACTACTTCTTAGGTATCAACCTCATAGTAGTATGCTGGTTCATCCAATCTCTCAATAGTGATCTGAGGAGATTCATTATCCCATATGACTTTAAACATATATGACATAGTAGCTAGCGCATCCGCTGATTGATTTTCCTCCCGTGAAAAATGCTCAAAGGTAACTTCTTCAAAGTGTGGAATCAGTGTCAACACATGCTCTTGGTAAGGGATGAGATTAGGATGCTTCGTGTCCCATTCTCCTTTGATTTAACTGATTACCAGGGCCGAGTCTCCAAATACACTCAAGAATTTGATTCTCAAGTCGATAGCAGCTTTGAGACCCATAATGCATGCTTCATATTCAGCAATATTGTTGGTACAGTTGAAACATAGCCTGGAAGTGAAAGGAGTATGACAACCTTCAGGAGATATGATCACAACACCGATGCCATTGCCAAGTGCATTCGAAGCTTTGTCAAAAACCATAGTCCATCAGGATCCTTTTTCAGGTCCTTTATCCAGTCCAGGTTCTTCATAATCAGTTACTAGCATGATGTTCTCGTCGGGGAACTCAAAATTCATGGATTGGTACTCATCCACAGCCTGATGAGCCAAATCATCAGCCAATACACTTCCTTTTATTGATTTTTGGGTAGTGTATTGAATATCATATTCGGTTAAGACCATTTTCCATCTTGCTATTCTTCCGAAGAGAGCGGACTTCTCAAAGATGTATTTGATAGGATCCATTTTAGATATCAACAGGGTAGTGTGAGTCAACATATACTATCTCAGCCGGCGAGCAGCCCATGCCAAAGCGTAATAAGTTTTCTCGAGCAGTGAGTATCGTGTTTCACAGTCAGTAAACTTTTTGCTAAGGTAGTATATTGCATGCTCTTTTCGACCAGACTCGTCATGCTGCCCCCAGCACACACCCCATTGAATTCTCTAATACTGTTAAGTACATGATCAGAGGTCTTCCTTCATCCGGTGACATCAGAATTGGAGGCTCTTGAAGATATTAATTTATTTTGTCAAAGGAAGTTTGACAGTCATTATTCCACTTCACTACTTGATCTTTCTTCAGTAATTTGAAGATTGGCTCACAAGTAGTGGTTAGATGGGAACTGAATCTAGCAATGTAGTTTAGACGTACCAAGAATCCCCTAACCTCCTTCTCAGTGCAGGGAGTTGAAATTTCTTGTATAGATTTATCCTTTACAGGGTCTACTTTAATACCTTTTCCACTGACAATGAATCGTAAGAGTTTACCAGATATTACCCCAAAGGTGCACTTGTTCGGGTTCAGTCTTAACTTGTATTTTCTCAGTCTCTCAAACAGTTTTTGCAAGTAATCAAGGTGCTCTTCTTCAGTCTGAGACCTGGCTATCATGTCTTCGGCATAGACCTCTATCTCGTGATGGATCATATCATGAAACAAAGCTACCATAGCACGCTGATAGGTTGCGCCAACATTTTTCAACCCAAATGGCATAACTTTATAACAGAAGGTGCCCCACTGTGTGACAAAAGTTGTTTTCTCCATGTCTCCAGGTGCCATTTTAATCTGATTATACCTAGAGAAACCATCCGTGAAGGAGAATACCTTATGTTGCACGATGTTGTCAACCAGAACATCAATATGGGGAAGCGGAAAGTCATCCTTGTGGCTTTCCCTATTCAAGTCTCTGTAATCCACACACATACGTACTTTACCGTCCTTCTTAGGTACCGAAACCACGTTCTCAACCCATTGTGGATAAGAAGTAACAACTAAGAATCCGATATTGAATTGTTTCATGACTTCAACTTTGATCTTTTCTGAGATCCCAGGGTGCATACGACGAACCTTTTGCTTCACTGGAGGGCAATCTTCTTTCGTTGGCAGACGATGAACCACAATATCAGTGTCCAATCCTGGCATGTCTTCGTATGACCAGGAAAAGATCTCAACATAGTCACATAGCATCTAGATTAACTGCTCTTTAACACTATGCTCCAAGTTGGCCCCTATCTTGACTTCCTTTTTATCTTCTTCAGTACCCAAGTTTAAAAGCTCGACCGACTGTTCATGAGGCTGTATTGCTCTTTCCTCCCGTTGTAACAGTCTAGCAAGTTCTCCGGGTACTTCACAATATTCCTCACATTCGTCCTCGGCTTAGTAGATTGGATTTTCAAAGTCATAATTGACAATAGCAGAACTGTTATCAATGGGATCCAGAGTGGATGTGGATCTTTAGTTTGATATGTGGGTGTGTGTAAGAGAGCATATCTATTTTGACAAAAGTAAACAAGAAAGACAGAGAGCGTAAAATTTGTATGCAAAACTTCCAATGATTCATTAATGACATATGAATATGGAGTGATAACCCTAAAAAATAGATCATTGTGCCTCAGGTAAGACACAAGGCTTTAGAGTTTTAATTGTTCAAATATTACATATCCCAAAAAACAAAAAGACAATTACTCCTGGATGAAAGTAATAGGCACAAAGTCTCTAGCTGTCCAATAATTTAGTCCACCGCTGGTAGTTGGGAAGATCCAATTGTTCATGTCACAATCACTGTCACTGTCCTCCAAAGCATTGATTCCATGGTTACTGATGCATAGTGGTGGTCCTCCGACGCGAGCACGACGAACAAATTTTTGAGCTCCTGAAGTGAAACCCAAACCAAACTTGTCAGACTTGTAGGGGATGTTAGGTAGCTGGCCCCAGATAGTAACCCCACCTTCTTCAACTACAGCTTTGGAATCCTTCAGAGAAGCCATCTTCAATGGAGGTCTGGTAGTCTTTGGAACACTAGTAACAGTCTTGGTAGCAACAATTGTCTGAGGAACCTCTTCAAAGTTCTAGCAGGGGGTTTCAATGAACTCACCGTCCATCTCAACATACCTGATAGAGTTCAAATGGCTCACCATGTACCCTTATTCGCCATGGACTGTAACAATCTTCCCATTAACCGGATACTTCAACATTTGATGCAGAGTAGAAGTAACAGCACCAGTCCCATGGATCTAAGGGGGTCCGGAAAAACAAGATTAAGACGAGCGAATGTCCATCACATAGAAAGTGGAGCCAAAATTTTAGGAACCAACTTTAATAGGAATGTCCACCTCCCCGTGTACCATTCTCTTGGAACCATCAAAAGCCCTCACCATAATATTATTGGGCTTCAAAGTCAGTCCTTCACAGTCCAATCTATCTAAAGCACCCTTGGGTAGGACATTTAGGGACGAACCCGTATCAACTAGAACATGAGCCAGGGTAGTGCCCCTGCACTCAATAGAGACATGTAGGGCATCATTATGTTTTCTTCCCTTGGACGTCAAATCAACATCAAAGAAACCGAGTCCATTGTCAGCAGACAGACTAGCAACACCGTCCTTAAATTGGTCGGCAGAAGTCTCTTGCGACACATGAGCAGACTTCAGGAACTTCACCAAAGCCTTAGCATGGGCTTCATAGCATATCAACAAGGCCAACATTGAAATTTTTGAGGGGGTCTGCCCCAATTATTCTACAACATTGTAATCACTCTTCCTTATGATTTTCAAAATTTCCTACATTTCTCGTTTGGAGGCTTCAAGAATGGCTTCTTTAGGTGCCTCCATCCGGGCAGGCTCAACCAGTACTTCTTTGCCCCGAGTCTCAGTTGACTCAGTAGCAAGAATAACAACAGGAGTAATGACGGGAGTAGCAACATGGGTGATAGTAGGAGTAGCAACAGGAGTAATAACGAGAGTATTAGCAGGAATAACCAAAGAAGTGGCAACAATATTCAGAGAGATTTCAGGAGAGAAAATCCTCCCACTTCTGGTGATTTTACTGGTCCCAACAATGTTGTCGATGTTAGGATCAATATCTTCAGTAGTTTCATTCTTAATGGCCAGTAGGTCTTGCTTGACGCCATGGTAGTAGACGTAAGCTCCATAGTTCCAAGGAACAGCCTTCTCGGAGGAACATGGTATTGGCCCTGGAGAGGTGATAATTAAAGGAGAAACCTTAGGAGTTCATGTAATGCTAACAAGTCTTTTAGATGAGAACTTGGGAGGATTGTAAGAAATGGTAATAATTGACACATCTTTGCACAAACTTCTTGTAGAGGGAATCTTCTCAAAGAGGATCTCCCGATCGTTAATCATAACAAACAATCATTGGTCAGAGACGCACACAGGTGGAAACCTTCACCATAACCCGGAAATAAATCGGCTCGCAAGAGATTCTTCTTAACAATCGGAAGAGGAGTAGCTAGTTCATCAACAGAAGAGACAAACGGGTCATCATAAAAAACATTGATACTCTGATCATGCTTGGGTATGGGTGCAGTTATCACATTGGGTGTTTCAGGAGGGTCAAATTCAATCTCCTTCGCCTCAATAAGATCCTGAACTTTATTCTTCAGAGCCCAACAATCATTTGTATCATTCCCTGGACTGTTGAAGTGGTAGGCACACCGAGGATTCAGATTATCACAGGGAGATGCAGTGTTTGGATTTTGAGGAGGCTCCCTCAAAGCTACCAAGCTAGCCTTCAATAGATGCTGTAATACCTGAGATAAGGGCATGTTGAGTCTGGTGACTTGTCCTCTAGGCGCATCCTGCCTATGCTGATTGTTTTGTCATTGAGTTGATGCAGAGTTGGAGATCATTACAGCCCCTACCATCGGACGACGTTCAACTTTACCCTGATTTCTCTAGCCATAGGAAGCACTAACTTCCTTCTTCCCACTGAAAGGCTTCTTTACAGCACTCAAAGATGCAAGCCCTTAAATTTTTCCACTTCTGATGCTAGCTTATACTTGTTCTCCTATCAATATCAGCTCAGTGAACCCGACAGAAGAGCTTCCGATCAGATGGTTAAAAAATGGGCCTGACAAAGTACCCAAGAACATATCTACCAGCTCTCTATCAGACAGAGGAGGATGGACTCTTCCTGCAAGATCTCTCCACTTTTGGGCATAATCTTTGAAACCCTCACTAGAACCCATAAACATGCTTTGAAGTTGCGTATGGGTTGGAGCGAGGTCAACATTGTATTAGTACTGCTTGTAAAAAGCAGCATCCAGATCTTCCCAATTGCGAATGTTGGTTCCTCCCAGTTGATAGAATCATTCCAACTGCTTCCCTAACAAACTCTCTTGGAAGAAATGAACCCATAAATTCCTGTCATCTTTGTGGGGTTGGATCTTCCTGACATAAGACCTTAAGTGTAACTTAGGACAGGAGACACCGTCATACTTAGAAAATGTGGGAACCTTGAACTTAAGTGGGATGACCACCCCTGAAACCTGCCCTAACTCTTCAAAATCCAGACCAGGTACCCTCTGAATTTCCATTGCATTGAAACGGTCTTCCAACTGTTTATATTTGTCATCAACAGGAGGATATTGATCCTCAAAGTAGTCAGCTTCTTCTTCATCAGTCCCCGGGTTGTTGTCTTCTTCTTTTGTCTTCTCTTCCTGATTGTCCTCCTCATTTGACAGAGTGGCGAAGTCTAGAGCTCACTTTGCTGGTCCTATGAATCTCCTTCCCATATTCAGGACACCAATTGGTTTATTGGCATTTTTCTTCTCGTCTTTGAGAATGAGATCCTTCAAGTCTTCCTGTGCCTTAGCCAGTGTCAGGAACATCTGATGGAATTGAGCATTATGTGCTTGAAGATCCTTAACTGTTTGTTCGAGAGCCATTTCTTTTTGCTGAAATAAACAGTGAAAAGATAATAAACTTGTCCTTGAAATACCTGTTTATGTAATGATATGATATGTTTATGCAATGTTTTCAAGGATATCGCGGGGTAAACACAAGAAAATGTTAGAATCCGACTGCAGCTTTGATTGAAGAACTTTCATATCATTGAACATCCTTCTACGAGAATCAATCTCACCATGTCGAGTGGGTCATAGCCCCTGACTGAAGTTATTGTGCTTTGGTCTTTTGACGACATTGGCTAGAGGAAAATAAATCCCCTTGCCCCTTGCTAGACATCTAGTTCATCATAACCTGCATCACAGGCCCTAGAGATTCTTGAAATGGTTAGTGAAATGAGCATGGATATTATAATGCATGATGTTATATTTGAACAATTTAATCACACATAAGAAAAACACACAAGACCTTAGGTTTAGGCTTGCATGGGGTTTATAGGAAAGTACCCTCTTGAAGTTTAGTTGGTTCAACCTGTCCTAGAAAAGTAACCGGGTTCTAAAGAGTCTCAATATCACTGATCTTTATTTATCAGGCATTGTTTCAGCTCAGGCTATCTTTTCTCGCGGCCGAAATATCCTGAAAGTCCAATCTCAATGAGTATAGCATCGAGTATCAACTAATCCTCAGCTTTATACCGAGGCCGGCTATCTCACTACTTTTCTAATGGCCAAGTTTGTTCAACTATAGGTTCTAAGGTCAGTTAGTGCTTTATGACACCATACAACAACCCCGTATTCTCCTCGATTTAACACAAGGGATACCAGTATCAACAAATGTGTCACACTAACGCAACCATCGCTTTAACCATATCGATATATGTCGTACAATCTCCATGATCTATTGCTGCTTACCTAAAAGGTGCCCCAGATCCGAGTATAGGATCTTTAACAGTAACCCCAACAAACCCTTAAAATATAAAGCATACATAACACACAAAGAAAACAATTTTAAAATGATCTAACTCTAAGGTAACCCCACTTTTACATTCCCCAGCAGAGTCGTCAGTTCTGTAATATGGTGGTAGAACCGACTGTTATACTGGTTTTGCGTTTGTATTCGCAAATGTTGCGGTAAACAAAAGTCGCCACGACTTTTATTTTATCCAATAAAGGAAACAGTGAAAAGATCAGAAAAAGACCTTTAGAGAGTTTTTTTGAGTAAGTGGGGTAGATTATGGAAAGGGAAGGTGGTAGCACCCTTTCCATCCTTAGTTATCTACGGGCTCTTAGATGCTAGCTCATTTGAAAAATACCTTGTGTTTTGTGTGTTTGAAAAAAAGTATTTTTGAAAGAAAGTGTCTTAGTACGACGAACTTTGTAATGTTTCTCGGATTGGTAGAGAGCGTATACAAAGTGTTTTGAAAAATGTTTTTGAAAGAAGTTTGGTGTATGTGTAAAGGTTGTTTGAGCAAGAATCTAACAACTATCTACTTTACTCAAAAGGTTGTTCTTTTCCTCTTTTCCTTTAGACAATGCTATCCTACTATTAGTGAGTAGGTAGCCCTAGTCGTCAGATGTTTGAGGGACATTCGAAGGGACGTTTATACAGTCACAAAGGAAACTGGGCAAGAAAATTTAGCAACTACCCTAGGGTTTTAAGATCATATCGATGCAACATCGAGAGGGTCATCGAGGGACTTATGATCTTTAAATCGGAGGGTAACCACTAAAATCTCCCACGTTTCGACAGATGTAACTATATTTCCAAGGGAAACCAAAGTAGGGATACCCTAGAGGTGTCCATGTGAAATTGTGTTTGTATTCAGTTATTTGTCTTGTGTTAGGTTTGCTAGCGTTTTATTATTATGTTCTTGCCATACAATCCCATTATCATGCATCTAAACATTTTAAAAGTCGCAGGAATTTAATGTGCGGAAATGTAAAATCCTAGCTATTACAAGGCTTCGGGAAGGGGAATTATATACAAGTCTAAAACTTGGGGGATAAAGCAATAAAGTAAAATCCTAATTTTAAGTCTATTATATCCCATACGCAAGTACAATAATATGAAAATAAAAGGGAAATATTAAACGCGCGCGTAATGTAAATAACGTCTAAACCCTAAAAATTATTAAGTAAAATTCTTTTTGTTTGTTTTTGATTTTATGTTACGAAAATAGTTGAATTAAAAATAATTAATCTAGATCTATATTTAAAGGAAAAAATTTAATTGTGAAAGAAAAATGAAATTAAAGAAAAGAAATTACTTTCTAAGTTTTTTGGTATTTTTAATATGATAAGAAAATGAATTAAAATCCTAAGTCTATTTAATTTTAAATTAAAGAAGATGGTTTAAATAGTTATTAATTAATTTACAAAAATTAATTTAATTAATAAAAAAAACATTAACCTAATTTTTTATGACGTTTTGAGTTAATGTTGATTAAATAAAAAAATAAAGCAATGAAAATAAATAAACAAAAACAAAATAAAAATACAAATGGGCCATGCAATGAAATGAAACAAAGGGGGGGGGGGTGTAAGATTTGACTTTTGTAAAGCCCAGATCAGGGGGAAGCCCAGATCTAGAGAGTCCATGGTGAGGCTGCATGCTGGAGGCACTGGATCCAGGTCAACTGAGATCTGATGGTGTGAATTTGATGGCCTATGGTGCCACCTTGAATCTAGGAATACTAGATCTGCCGGAAACTTGTTAGAAAAAACAAAATTCTAGACCTGGGTGTCGAACCCAAGTCTCTCCCTTTGCACATGTTCCTCTTACTACTGAGCCACCCTGTTAATCGTTTATACCAATAACAAAATAATAATATATTTGAAACATAAAAAAATGCTGAGGTGTACACGGCGCACTTCAGTGGCCCCTGGATATTTAAATGGACCAATCAGGAAATGGCTCGAAGCCACGCATACTCTCGCCTGAGTCAAACAGATTCAAAGACGCTGGAGTCAAACTCCAGTCGTGTTCTCTGATCTATCAAAAAATTGCAAACCTGCAAAATCGTTAGATTAAGAACAAACTAAAGACTCTATTCCACTTAAAAATCGTCCCCTGGTTTCAAATCTGGACTCCTTTTGGCCTGAATTGATCTGAATCTTGCATTTCTAAAGTAAACTCAGATTGTTCCCTAACAATGACACAATCTCCTCCTTGCGATTATTCTCACATGTAACACGTTAGTTTGAATATAAACATCATCAATAACATGAATATATGCTTAGTATGGATTTAAATGGCATGTATTGAGAGTTTGAGATCAGAGTGAATTTACCAAATAGAGAGATAATGTGAGAGAGTTCTGGCGTGTGTTGGGCTTTCCTCACGAGTGGGGATGGCTCTTGGGACCTTCAGGAGAAAGATGGGACACTTGGTTTGGATGGAGGAAACTTGCAAAGGTTGTTTTGACTTTTGACAACTTTGTGAAAATTGGAGAATTTTGGTGTTATTTTTTTGAGGCAATGTATCCATGTCATGTCTTGCATATTTGTTCTCTATTTATAAAGGGAGGAGAGGGTTAGCAAAGATGGCAAGAATCCACCCATAATAGCCCTCTTTCAAATCAAAATAAACAAATTAAAATATTTCTAAAAATGAATATTCTTGCCCATTTTGAGGTGCAATAAACCTGGCCTCTTTTTCACGAAATTTTGGGCCTAAAACCAAACCAAACCATCATCCCATGAGTCATGAGCCACCACTCACTATTTTATACAATTTATCTTGTATTTATTTGAATAAAAACAAACTAAATATGCATAAAATAGATAAAAAATTCAAGGCAAAGTAATAATAATTTTATAGGTCCTTCATAAGGTCATAAAGATGTTTGAAGCTCAAAAAGTTAAGCCATTGACTTGGAAATCCCAATATGTCTTATACAATCTCTATGTTTACCAATTTTGCATTTGGAGAAATTATCTTGATATAAATGGTCTTGACAAAAAGTGTCTTTTGTTGACTTTCTGAAAATGACCTGTAATGTATGAGCTTGTTTCTTCCAAATGATGCATTTCTTGGACTTGAGGTTAAAATAAAAGCTGTATGGAATTAGGGTCTCTTAAAAATGAGATTTGGTTGGGGAAAAATTGATGAAGTATGAGAAAGTTATGGCTGGTCAAAGTTCAGTTGACTTCTCCTATAGAAACCTTAATTTATCAATTCTTGACTTTTGATAAATTAAGAGCATTCCTTGAGGAATCATGATAAAACCTTGATCAAATGATGATTATCACTTAAAAATGTTGATGTTGACAAAAAATCTTGAAGTTTGACTGTATATTGGCCACAATTGACTTTGGACCTAGTACAATTGATTTTCAAACACTTGAGCAGTTGACTGAGCAAACTTGTAGTGTAAGGCATGATATTTGGCATGAACAATCTTGAAGACATATTGGGGACCATGGAAATAAATTGGAGCCTTTGCAACCCAAACATCTTGGTGAAAATTGAAACCCTAGTTGAAGGTTCATTGCTTAGTAGGAGAATTTGTCTGATCAATTCTTTAGTCAACCTTGAGAAATTGAGGACCTCAATGAGCATGTCTTGAGTAAAATGGGAGGACAAATTTTGGAGTACCACAATAATCCTGCTGGTAATCAAGGAATTCCTTTGGTCCAAGTTGTGGGAAATAATTCTCCTCCACCCACTCCAATTGGGAAACATAATGAGCAATATTTTATTCAACCAAGGACTGTGCATATTCCTGCTCGTCAAATTAAGGAGGATAATTATGACGATTGGATGTCCAATGCTAATGAGCTAACTGAGGCAGACAAAAAGTTGTGTATCCTCGAGAAGCATATGAGAGCATTTGAGAATTAGGGTACTATGGGCCTTGACATGTCTGATTTGGGCTTGGTCCCGGGAGTGAAGATCCCTCCCAAGTTTAAAGTGCCAGATTTTGTCAAGTACAAGGGTAACTCCTATCCTAGGATACATGTCAAATCCTACTATAGGAGGATGCCCGCATACTCTGACGACAAAAAGCTTCTTATGCATTTCTTCCGAGACAGTCAAACTGGTGGACTTCTTGATTGGTATATGTAATTGGATGGTACTCGTATCCATACATAGAGAGAGCTGGCTGAAGCTTTTATCCAACACTATCGATATAATACTAATATGGCACCCACGAGAACTAAGTTGCAGAAATTATCTTAAAAACAAAATGAACCCTTCAAGGAGTATTCATAGAGGTGGCGTGAGATGGCTTCCAAGTTCCAACCACCCATGATGGAGCATGAGATGGTGGATATGTTCACTAGCACTTTACAAGGGCAGTATTACACGAGTTATAGTAATTTTGGTTCATTTGCTGAAATGGTGACATACGGGGAGAGAATTGAAATCAAAATCAAACTTGGAAATATTCAGGATGTCTCTAGTGCCGGTAATGCAAATAAATCTTTTGGTGGTGTCCATAAGAAGAAAGACAGTGAGGCCAGTGTGCTCTATGATCAGAAAGGTAATGGCAGGTCTCGTCAGGAGTCTGATCACCAAATTGTTGTAGTGACAATTCTAGTTGATGCGCCTCAGAGACAAGCATATGTGTATAGGAAAGGAAATCAACAAAGACAGAGGAAACCACCAAGGAAGTTTGATATACTTCTGATGTCTTATGATTAATTATTACCCCAGTTGATTGAGCGAAAATTGTCTGAGAAACATACTTTAACCATTAATCCTGAAAAGTTGCCACCAAACTTTGATGCCAATGCCCGATGCGATTTCCATTCCGGTGCACAGGGGCATTGGAAATTGCTATGCTTTTAAGCATAAAGTGCAAGATTTGGTTGCTTCTCAGGCTATTAACTTTGGACCAGCACCCGATATTACTAATCAGCCTTTGCCACCTCATGACAGTACAAATGTTAGTACCATTATTGAAGATGAAAATCTGAACTTGGTTATAGATGTCAATCAGCTAACTACACTTCTCTCAATTGTGAAAGAACAATTGTCACAACAAGGTATGTTCTTGGGTTGTGGTATACATTGTGCGGTTTGTTTGATTCAGCCAGAGGGTTGCCAGTGTTTGAAGGATACAATTCAGAATTTGATTACCAAAGGAACTCTCCAGTTTGGCCGCATGGTTATTAAGCCTAAGGTTAGTGATGGTGAAGTTGTTGTGATAACTATTCTAGTCAAGTCAAATACAATTCATGTGCCTGTTAGAATTCTAATATCTGCGAAAAAGTCACCAGTGCTTATCACTATACCTGGTCTAGTACCATATGTTAGTGATAAGGCCATCCCTTGGAGTTATGGTGGTGAGCTTTATTATCAGGGGCAAAAGCTTGTCACTCAAAAGCCCGAGGAAAACAAGTCTGAAGAAGAGAAGCCTGCAGTGCATGATATTATTAGTGAGAGTCGAATTACCCGCAGTGGTCAGATCTTCTCTCCATCTGAAAAACCTAAAAGTAGTGTAGATGCCGCAACTAAGGCTAAGGGTAAGCAGATTATGGTTAATGGTGCGAAACCGGGGTAGAATCCTCCTGTTCTGAGTGTTGATGGATATTTGGCCAAAGATATGGCATAATTGATGAGATACATAAAGAAAAGTGACTACAAGATTGTTAGAACATAATTTGATTCTACAACCCTCAGTTAGAGTTTTGATGATAACAAAGTACAAGATTAAATGAATTATGAGTTTTATATTTGACATAGATGCTACTTAAAATTATGCTATTTATTTGCAGGAAACTCTGATGGAATCAGCATCAGAATATCAACATCAACATCAGAAGATGTCAACCAGAAGATCAATACATATGCTACGCTGAAGTCTGATGAACAGAATCTGCGCTCAACATACTCTGACTCTGATCAAGATCTTAACTATGTCATCAGCACTCAGAAGCAATCAGAATAAGCTAAAGCCAAGAACGCTCAGATCTTCACTACGTAGAACATTCTGAAGTGTCAACGGTACTGCATTCAAGGCAGATTAATTACCAACGGCATTATTCCAAGACAAAGATATTCTCAATATGGAAAGAACGTAATGAGCATTGAAATGGAATAATTGGCATCGACGTATCTATTCCAAGAAGTATTTAAACAAATCAGTGAGAAGTGAAATGGCTAATGCTCTACAATACTCTACACGCCTAAAGTCAATCATCTTCATCCTCACTCATACAGTTTTCTAAATCTCTCAATTGCTTACTCTATAGTTCTAGCATTCTAGTTTCACATAAGCTTCATTTGTGTATTATCACAGTTGTGATATATAGTTTTTCCAGATAACATTCAACACACATATTGTTCATTTATCTGTAAGAGAGAATTTCCTTGAGAAACCGGTCTGTGGTTTAGACTCAAGAAGGCTTTAGCAGTTGTTAAAGTAGTTGTAATATTTAGTTGAATATAGTGAATTAAGTCCTCGTTGGAGAGAGGCAAAATCACCTTGACGGGTGGACTGGAGTAGTTTGAGATCAAACGAACCAGTATAAAAATAACGTGTTGTCTGCATTTGATTTCAAGTTTTAACAATTCAACCCCCCTTCTTGTGTTTTTCACTTCTTCAATTGGCATCAGAGCGCCTGGTTCTGAGTTCATAACACTTAACCGTGTCAGTACAAGATCCAGCGTTGAAAAATACTATGGCAGGACAACATCAAAACATCAGCAATGATCATAATGAAGAAAGAGACAGATTCAGTGGAAAACCTCCAGTCTTTGATAGAGAGAACTTTGATTACTGGAAAGACAGAATTGAAAGCTTCTTTCTGGCCCACGATGCTGACTTGCGGAATATGGTGACAAATGGATACACGCACCTAGTGAATGCAAATGGTCAGAAGATTGACAGGAAAGCAATGTCTGATCAACAGAAGCGTGATTTCCAAAACCATCACAAGGCCAGAACTATTCTTCTCAGTGTTATCTCCTACTCTGAATATGAAAAAATATCAAACAGAGACACTACTAAGAACATGTTTGATTCTCTCAGAATGACGCATGAAGGCAACCTTCAAGTGAAAGAAACTAAAGCTCTTGCGCTCATTCAGAAGTAT
The DNA here is from genome assembly GCA_948472305.1 of Vicia faba. Lineage (NCBI taxonomy): Eukaryota > Viridiplantae > Streptophyta > Magnoliopsida > Fabales > Fabaceae > Vicia > Vicia faba. The sequence continues at coordinate 335,361,253 of OX451736.1, forward strand.
GAGGCATTCAAGATGGAAGAAAGTGAATCCATTGAAACAATGTTCTCAAGATTTTAGATTCTGGTTGCTGGTCTCAAAGTCCTGGACAAAGGGTATTCTACTGATGATCATGTCAAGAAGATCATCAGAAGCTTGCCAAAACAGTGGAGGCCAATGGTCACAGCGCTGAAGTTAGCTAAAGATCTCAATACAATATCTCTGGAGGAACTTGTTAGCTCCCTCAAAAGTCACGAGATAGAGCTGGAAGCTGATGAACCTCAAAAGCAAGGTAAGCCTTTAGCTCTAAAATCTAACAGAAAATCTGACTCTAAGGTTTTGCAGGCTGTTGAAGAAACCTCTGATGGGTCCTCATCAGAAGAAGATGAACTGTCCCTCCTCTCCAGAAGGGTGAACCAACTGTGGAAGTAGAGGCAAAGAAAGTTCAGGACTCCCAGAAGATCTGAGAACCAGAACGAATCCTCCTCCAGATACAGAAGGTCAGAACCCACCTCTAGATACAGAAGATCTGAAGGCTCTTCAGGAAGCAGAAAGCCAAACAACAAGGACATCATCTGCTATGAATGCAACGAGCAAGGACACTACAAGAGTGACTGCCCAAAGCTTCAGAAGGAAAAGCCTAGAAGAAAGTTTGGCAAGGAAAAGAAGAAAAGTCTCATGGCCACATGGGATGACTCTGACACATCTGAAGCTGACTCAGAATCAGATGATGAGAGAGCCAACATAGCTCTCATGGCAAACATATCAGAAGACAGTGAAGCTTCTGAATCAGACTCTGAATCAGACACAAAAGAGGTATTTCCTGACTTTGCTATTAATTTTACTAAGGATGAACTTGCTGAAAGCCTTAATGAGATTCTGGAACGATATCAGCAGATCAGAGTCAAATTCAGAAACCTGAAAAGGGATCTTGCTTCTAACTCTGATAAAACTGAGAGTCTCAAGTTGGAAAATTCTGAGTTGAAAAATAAAGTTTCAAAATTAGAAAATCTTTTACAAAACTCTCAGAAGGAAACAATTATTGAAACTCCCAGTAGTGGTGATGAGATCATCAAGGAGTATGATCACAGCTTTCAGAAGTTTCTTGCTAAAAGCATAGATAGAAGCAAAATGGCTTCAATGATCTATGGAGTTAGCAGAAATGGCAGAAAGGGAATAAGATACCAAGGTAAGGTACCTACACCTAAGAATGCCATGGATTTAGTGATTAAACGAACTCCTCTTAAGTCACACTTTGTATATGGGCACACACACAACATCAAATATACTAGTAGCAATTATTTTGTCAAACCAAAATTCAACCAGAGTTTTGGTAAAACTAACAAATCAGGACCCAAGAAAATATGGGTACCTAAGGATAAAATAATACATGTTGCAAATATCTTTAGCAGCAAAGCAGAAACACCAGTCATGGTACCTAGACTCTGGCTGCTCGCGACACATGACGGGAAGAAGGCATATGTTCCAAATCCTGGAACTTAAGCCTGGAGGCCATGTAGGCTTTGGAGGCAACCAGAGGGGAAAGATCATTGGCTCTGGAACAGTAGGTAATGGAAATCTTCCCTCTATCAGTAATGTTATTAGTAGATGGATTAATGCATAACCTGTTATCCATAAGTCAATTAAGTGATAACGGTTATGATATAATCTTTAATCAAAATTCATGTAAAGCTGTTAGTCAGAAAGCTGGGACTATCCTTTTTAATGGAAAGAGGAGAAACAACATTTACAAAATCAAACTTTCTGAACTGAAAAGTCAGAATGTAAAGTGTCTTCTGTCTGTTAACAACGAGCAATGGATCTGGCACAGAAGATTGGGGCATGTTAGTATGAGAAGAATATCTCAGATTAATAAACTCAATCTGGTCAGAGGACTTCCTAATCTGAAGTTCAATTCAGATGCTCTGTGTGAAGCATGTCAGAAAGGCAAGTTTGCAAAACCTGCTTTTAAATCTAAAAACGTTGTTTCCACCTCTAAGCCATTAGAACTTCTACACATTGACTTATTTGGACCAGTTAAAACTGCTTCAGTCAGTGGCAAGAAGTATGGGTTAGTAATCGTAGATGACTATAGCAGATGGACATGGGTAAAGTTCTTAAGACACAAGGACGAGTCACTCTCTGTGTTTGTCACCTTCTGTAACCAAGTTCAGAATGAAAAGGGTCTTAGAATCGTAAAAGTCAGAAGTGATCATGGTGGAGAGTTTGAAAATAAATATTTTGAATCATTTTTTAATGACAAAGGGATTCTGCATGATTTCTCCTGTCCTAGAACTCCCCAGCAAAATGGAGTTGTAGAACGAAAGAACAGAACATTGCAAGAAATGGCCAGAACCATGATCAACGAGACTAACGTTGCTAAGATCATTTGGGCAGAGGCAATAAACACAGCGTGCTACATTCAGAATAGAATCTCCATAAGACCTATTCTGGAAAAGACTCCATATGAATTGTGGAAGAACAGAAAGCCCAACATTTCATATTTTCATCCATTTGGATGTACTTGCTTTATTTTGAATACTAAAAATTATTTGAACAAGTTTGACTCTAAAGCACAGAAGTGTATTATGTTAGGATACTCTGAACGCTCAAGAGGGTACAAAGTATACAATACAGAAACACAGATTGTGGAAGAATCAATCAGTGTTCATTTTGATGACAAGATTGACTCTCAAAAGTGAAAGCAGAATGAATTACTTGCAGGTATGGAAGTTGAATTCACAAGTACTGAAGACAAGTCATCAGAAGCTCTTAACAGAGACACTCCCTCAACATCAGAAAGAGGCACTGCAAGCAATCCAGCATCTTCTGTTGATCAACCTTAGAAAAGACCATCCAGAAGCAGCATGGATCACCCAGAAGAAACTATCTTAGGAAGAAAGGAAGATCCAATCAGAACAAGAGCCAGCTTCAAAAACTCTGAAGAATCCCTCATGGGACTTGTCTCTCTGATTGAACCATCTTCAATTGATAAAGCACTTCTGGACAACAACTGGATTCTAGCAATGCAAGAGGAGCTGAATCAATTCACCAGGAATGACGTACGGGATCTGGTTCCTAAACCAAAAGGATTCAACGTCATTGGAACAAAATGGGTGTTCAGAAACAAGCTGAATGAACAAGGTGAAGTCATCAGAAAGAAGGCACAATTGGTAGCACAAGGTTATATTCAGCAAGAGGGGATAGACTATACAGAAACCTTTGCTCCAGTCGCTAGGTTAGAATCTATCATACTTTTAATTTCTTTTGCTGTTAATAAAGGCATCACTCTGTATCAGATGGATGTCAAAAGTGAATTCTTAAATGGCTATATAGAAGAAGAGGTATATGTGCACCAACCCCCTGGTTTTGAAAGTTCAAAAAATCCATAATATGTTTTCAAACTGAAGAAGTCACTGTATGGTCTGAAACAAGCTCCAAGAGCTTGGTATGAAAGACTAAGTAACTTCCTGTTAGAAAAGGAATTCACCAGAGGGATGGTGGACACAACCTTATTCTGTAAGACAGTTAAGAATGACATTTTAGTCTGCCAGATTTATGTTGATGATATAATATTTGGATCTACTAATCCTTCTCTGGGAAGAAAATTTGCTAAGTATATGCAGGCAGAATTTGAGATGAGCCTAATGGGAGAACTGGAATTCTTTCTGGGAATTCAGATCAATCAAACCCCGGAAGGAACTTACATTCATCAGAGCAAATATGTCAGAGAATTTCTGAAGAAATTTGATCTCTCAGAATGTAAGCCATCAAAGATTCCAATGCATCCCACGTGCATTCTGGAAAGAGAAGAGGTAAGCAAAAAGGTAGAACAGAAAGTCTACAGAGGTATGATTGGTTCTCTTCTTTATCTGACAGCCTCAAGGCTTGATATCTTATTCAATGTATGCATTTGTGCAAGATTCCAATCAGATCCTAGAGAATCTCACTTAACAACTGTTAAGCGAATTTTCAAGTATCTGAAAGGTACTACTAATCTGGGTTTGTTTTATAGAAAATCTAGTGATTACAGCTTAGTAGGTTACTGTGATGCTGACTTTGCTGGAGACAGAGTTGAATGCAAAAGCACTTCTGGAAGCTTCCAGTTTCTGGGAGAAAATCTGATCTCGTGGTCCAGCAAAAGACAATCCACCATTGCTCTATCAACAGCAGAAGCTGAATACATAGCAGCAGCTGGATGCAGCACACAAATGCTCTGGATGAAAAGTCAACTTGAGGACTTCCAGATTTATGAGAGTAACATTCCTATACTCTGTGATAATACTTCTGCCATTTGCTTAAGTAGAAATCCTATTTTGCATTCTAAGGCTAAGCATATAGAAATAAAACATCATTTTTTTAGGGACTATATTCAGAAAGGAATTTTAAACTTAAAATTTATTGATACAGACCATCAATGGGCTGATATCTTTACAAAACCACTTTCTGAAGATAGGTTCAACTTCATTCTGAATCATCTCAGCATGAAGCTCTGTCCAGAATAAAACTGTTTTAATTTTATATATTAACCTTCAGAATTATGTTTATTACTCTGTGAACTTCTGATCAATCTTCTTCAGAGTATTTAGAAATGCAGATTGTATCAGATCTATCCATGAAGCTCTGAGCTCTTCAGTTCAAGGATGGAAGTGATGTTCACTCAAAGCAAACAAGTTTCATCCAGTCATCAGCTGGTTCCTAAGGCCGAACACGCGTTCACGCTTCTGAAAAGGCAACGCGCTGATTGGTTGCATTGAGACACATGTCACTGGTAACCGTTTAAATATCTTTCCTAAATCCCCTAAAATCAGCAATCAATTAATTCTATTAATCATTATTTATTTTTCTCTCTTAAGCGTTTATGTTTTCAAAAACTTTTTCAAAATCTATTTCAACACCATTCACACTATTCACAACGTTTACCCTTACTTTCGTTTTCAATCAATTTCTCTGATATCTGTGTTTGTGTTCTTACTGCTCAAGAAAACCCTTTCAATTTTTTTCTCTCAAAACCTCGTGTGAACAATGGCGTCTTCCAACAATATCTCTTCAAGTTCACAGAAAGACACATCAGCTGAGCAATATGAGGTTCCTCTCAGAACGCTACTCACTCCAGTCAAGAACCTAGAAGTTCTGTCAGAGATTATAGTGGATTTCAACAGCTTGAAGGAAAATGGTTTTGATTTATCAGAAGAGATTCAAGCTCAAGGATGGGAGAGATACTTTGACAGGTTGGTGGGTCCAACTTTCCCTATTTTGGTTAAGGAATTCTGGATTCATGCGTCTTCCTTAACTCACCAAGTCACTTCTTATATAATGGGGAAGAAAATTGTGATTACTGAAGACCTAATTGGAAAACTGATTGGATACAATGGTGGTGGCATTCGCTGTATAGACATGGATGAAAGGTGCTCAGATGTTACTGTTATAGCAAGGCAGATTTTCACGCTGGGGCTTTCCTCAAGCAAGATAAGGGATCTGAAAGATAAGCACAAAATTTTGGCAAAGATTATTCTGGGCTGTTTCAATCACAGGAAGCCTACAAGCTCTCCTGATTACATAAACATAGATCAGCAGTTTCTGATCTATTTTATTAATCAGAAGGTAAAGATTAATCTAGCTCATCTTCTGTTCAACCATTTGAGAACCAGCGTCAAGGAGACCAGAGAAGAAGAACACACTAAAAGGGATTGGATATCCCTGGGCAGATTGATATCAGATATTCTGATTGAGAATAGGTTGATTGAGCACTTGACAGAGGCACAGTCGATCAACACCCTGGAACCATCTGTTGGCAAGCAGCTGAATGCCAAGAATCTCAAGAAGATGAAGCTGATAGAGAACATTAAGAAGGAGCCCAGCATCACTCCTTTTGCTGAAATCTCCAGCAGAAGAGTTCCCCTGGACGACTTCCCTATGTTCTCAGAGATTGACTCCAAGCCTCAAATAGTTCTGAGATACTTGGATGCGTGCAAAGCTGATGGAACAGCTCCTAATCTAAACATTCAAGATCATCAGCAGAAGGCACCAGAGGTTGCTCTAAAGAAGACTAAGAAGAGAAAAGCTGCTCCAGAAGGATCATCACAACAGACTCTAAAGAAAAGAGGTAATCCTGTTTCTGTATCTATTTTTAGTTCAAGTGCTGTTTCCACATCCATTCCTACTCCAACTCCAATTCCATCTGATATTCCAACACCCCAAACCTTTGAACATTTTGAAGACTTTGACCCTTCTAAGTCATTAACTCTCAGAAGATCCCGCTCCAAACCACAAAATCCAAACACTACAACCATTCCAGAACCAGAACTTGCACAAGTTTTGTCTGATATAGAACAACATTCTTCCGCTCCCCACACAGTAAATCCAAATACACAACCAGAAATTCCCATTTCTCCACAACCTAACATTCCACTTTCACCCATTCCAGAAACTCCACCCACTCCAATACCAGAACCAGAAATTCCACAACCTTCCTCTCCCCAACCAGAAAATAATCCACCATCTCCTCCACATGCACAAACTCCACAACCTGAGACACAAAACTCTGAGGCTCAAACCTCTGAGTCTACTAAACCACAACCCTTGGCCATTCAATTGCCTTGTGGTACAACTGTGAACATGTCTCAACTACCATCCTCACCAGAAACAACTCCTCCAAACACCCCACATAGTCCAATCGTTATTTCTGATTCTCCTACTCCCTCACCCAAGAAAAATACAGAAAACCACAGCAAGACAGTCATTGACTTAACAGTCCTTGAATGCCTTGCTGCAATAAACCAGAAAACTGCTATTCCCAAACCGAAACAACCAGATGTTGGGTCCAGCATTTTGAATTTTGAAATAGATATGCAGAAATGGATATCTTCTTTGAAACAAGCAACTCTGGAAGTTGTTGATCCTGCTGTATCAGATCATCTCTGGACTCAATTCAGAAGATGGGTATGCACTGAAACCTTCAAGCTACAAGACCAGAGCTATGGACAGGTTCAGCAGAACTTCAGCAATCTGCTGAAGGAAATGGAAGGTCTAGTTCTGAGCAAAGTGCTGAAGGAAGAAGTTCTGCATCTGGACAGTGAGCCTTGGTCTGAAAAGCGTCTAGCATCTACAGTTCAAGCTGCAGAAGAACAGGTTATTCAAGCTGAAGACTTGGGTCAAGCAGAAGAAGCTACAGAAAGCTCTGAGAAGCAGTCTGTATCTGAAGATCCTCAAGCTTCCTCTGTTGACAGGCAAGCTCTGGAGGATTTGAAGAGATCAGATATGCTGATGAATGAACGGATGGACAAGCAGGATATCAAGATTGATTCTATAGCAAACATGGTAGCAAAGCAGAATAAAACCAACGAATAAATCAAGAGCATGTTGGAAGCCCTGTTCACACGACTTCCTCCTTCTTCTTAGATTTTTCTTATGTTTTCCTTGTTTTCTTATGTTTGTCTGTAATATTCCTACTTGTCTAAACTCTCATTGCTTCTGTTTTAATACAAACGTGTTTTTCTCTAATCTTTTTAACTCTGATTATATATGCTTTTTGATCGCTGACAAAAAGGGGGAGAAAGAACGATATTTTTCAATAACGGTCTACTGAGACAAAAGTCTCAAACATTCTAACATTCTTATATATTTGAATGTCTTTGCTGTTCTGAAAAGCTTACAGGTACAAGAATCTGAAGAACTCTGATGAAGCAAAATTCGGATGCTCAAAGAAAGGTTCAATAAAGTTCTGATGCTGAAGGTCTCAAGGAATCAAAGGGAATAATCAACTCAGGGGGAGTTTTTCTCATCATTACTCTGATACTTTTTATTCCTTACTCTCTTAGCTCTGATACTTTTTTCTCGTTAATGGATTATCTCTGATACTATTTCCTTTTTATCCTTAAACTCTGATACTTTCATCATTTTATTTAAATTGAAAAATCTAGTTTTTGTCATCATCAAAAAGGGGGAGATTGTTAGAACATAGTTTGATTCTACAACCCTCAGTTAGAGTTTTGATGATAACAAAGTACAATATTAAATGAATTATGAGTTTTATATTTGACATAGATGCTACTTAAAATTATGCTGTTTATTTGCAGGAAACTCTGATGGAATCAGCATCAGAATATCAACATCAGCATCAGAAGATGTCAACCAGAAGATCAATACATATGCTACGCTGAAGTCTGATGAACAGAATCTGCGCTCAACATACTCTGACTCTGATCAAGATCTTAACTATGTCATCAGCACTCAGAAGCAATCAGAATAAGCTAAAGCCAAGAACGCTCAGATCTTCACTATGCAGAACATTCTGAAGTGTCAACGGTACTGCATTCAAGGCAGATTAATTACCAACGGCATTATTCCTAGATAAAGATCTTCTCAATATGGAAAGAACTTAATGAGCATTGAAATGGAATAATTGGCATCAACGTATCTGATCCAAGAAGTATTTAAACAAATCAGTGAGAAGTGAAATGGCTAATGCTCTACAATACTCTACACGCCTAAAGTCAATCATCTTCATCCTCACTCATACAGTTTGCTAAAGCTCTCAATTGCTTACTCTATAGTTCTAGCATTCTAGTTTCACATAAGCTTCATTTGTGTATTATCACAGTTGTGATATATAGTTTTTCCAGAAAACATTCAACACACATATTTTTCATTTATCTGTATGAAAGAATTTCCTTGAGAAACCGGTATGTGGTTTAGACTCAAGAAGGCTTTAGCAGTTGTTAAAGTAGTTGTAATATTCAGTTGAATATAGTGAATTAAGTCCTCGTTGGAGAGAGGCGAAATCACCTTGACGGGTGGACTGGAGTAGTTTGAGATCAAACGAACCAGTATAAAAATAACGTGTTGTCTGCATTTGATTTCAAGTTTTAACAATTCAACCCCCATTCTTGTGTTTTTCACTTCTTCAATTGGCATCAGAGCGCCTGGTTCTGAGTTCATAACACTTAACCATGTCAGTACAAGATCCAGCGTTGAAAAACACTATGGTAGGACAACATCAAAACATCAGCAATGATCACAATGAAGAAAGAGACAGATTCAGTGGAAAACCTTCAGTCTTTGATGGAGTGAACTTTGATTACTGGAAAGACAGAATTGAAAGCTTCTTTCTGGCCCACGATGCTGATTTGTGGGATATGGTGACAAATGGATACACGCACCCGGTGAATGAAAATGGTCAGAAGATTGACAGGAAAGCAATGTCTGATCAACAGAAGAGTGATTTCAAAAACCATCACAAGGCCAAAACTATTCTTCTCAGTGCTATCTCCTACTATGAATATGAAAAAATATCAAACAGAGACACTGCTAAGAACATGTTTGATTCTCTCAGAATGACGCATGAAGGCAACCTTCAAGTGAAAGAAACTAAAGCTCTTGCGCTCATTCAGAAGTATGAGGCATTCAAGATGGAAGAAAGTGAATCCATTGAAATAATGTTCTCAAGATTTCAGATTCTGGTTGCTGGTCTCAAAGTCCTGGACAAAGGGTATTCTACTGATGATTATGTCAAGAAGATCATCAGAAGCTTGCCAAAACAGTGGAGGCCAATGGTCACAGCGCTGAAGTTAGCTAAAGATCTCAATACAATCTCTTTGGAGGAACTTGTCAGCTCCCTCAGAAGTCACGAGATAGAGCTGAAAGCTGATGAACCTCAAAAGCAAGGTAAGCCTTTAGCTCTAAAATCTAACAGAAAATCTGACTCTAAGGTTTTGCAGGCTGTTGAAGAAACCTCTGATGGGTCCTCATCAGAAGAAGATTAACTGTCCCTCCTCTCCAGAAGGGTGAACCAACTGCGGAAGCAGAGGCAAAGAAAGTTCAGGACTCCCAGAAGATCTGAGAACCAGAACGAATCCTCCTCCAGATACAGAAGGTCAGAACCCACCTCTGGATACAGAAGATATGAAGGCTCTTCAGGAAGCAGAAAGCCAAACAACAAGGACATCATCTGCTATGAATGTAATGAGCAAGGACACTACAAGAGTGACTGCCCAAAGCTTCAGAAGGAAAAGCCTAGAAGAAAGTTTGGCAAGGAAAAGAAGAAAAGTCTCATGGACACATGGGATGACTCTGACACATCTGAAGTTGACTTAGAATTAGATGATGAGAGAGCCAACATAACTCTCATGGCAAACATATCAGAAGATAGTGAAGCTTCTGAATCAGACACAAAAGAGGTATTTCCTGACTTTGCTATTAATTTTACTAAGGCTGAACTTGCTGAAAGCCTTAATGAGATTCTGGAACGATATCAGCAGATCAGAGTCAAATTCAGAAACCTGAAAAGGGATCTTGCTTCTAACTCTGATAAAACTGAGAGTCTCAAGTTGGAAAATTCTGAGTTGAAAAATAAAGTTTCAAAATTAGAAAATCTTTTACAAAACTCTCAGAAGGAAACAATTATTGAAACTCCCAGTAGTGGTGATGAGATCATCAAGGAGTATGATCACAGCTTTCAGAAGTTTCTTGCTAAAAGCATAGATAGAAGCAAAATGGCTTCAATGATCTATGGAGTTAGCAGAAATGGCAGAAAGGGAATAGGATACCAAGGTAAGGTACCTACACCTAAGAATGCCATGGATTTAGTGATTAAACGAACTCCTCTTAAGTCACACTTTGTATATGGGCACACACACAACATCAAATATACTAGTAGCAATTATTTTGTCAAACCAAAATTCAACCAGAGTTTTGGTAAAACTAACAAATCAGGACCCAAGAAAATATGGGTACCTAAGGATAAAATAATACATGTTGCAGATATCTTTAGCAGCAAAGCAGAAACACCAGTCATGGTACCTAGACTCTGGCTGCTCGCGACACATGACGGGAAGAAGGCATATGTTCCAAATCCTGGAACTTAAGCCTGGAGGCCATGTAGGCTTTGGAGGCAACCAGAGGGGAAAGATCATTGGCTCTGGAACAGTAGGTAATGGAAATCTTCCCTCTATCAGTAATGTTATTAGTAGATGGATTAATGCATAACCTGTTATCCATAAGTCAATTAAGTGATAACGGTTATGATATAATCTTTAATCAAAATTCATGTAAAGCTGTTAGTCAGAAAGATGGGACTATCCTTTTTAATGGAAAGAGGAGAAACAACATTTACAAAATCAAACTTTCTGAACTGAAAAGTCAGAATGTAAAGTGTCTTCTGTCTGTTAACAACGAGCAATGGATCTGGCACAGAAGATTGGGGCATGTTAGTATGAGAAGAATATCTCAGATTAATAAACTCAATCTGGTCAGAGGACTTCCTAATCTGAAGTTCAATTCAGATGCTCTGTGTGAAGCATGTCAGAAAGGCAAGTTTGCAAAACCTGCTTTTAAATCTAAAAACGTTGTTTCCACCTCTAAGCCATTAGAACTTCTGCACATTGACTTATTTGGACCAGTTAAAACTGCTTCAGTCAGTGGCAAGAAGTATGGGTTAATAATCGTAGATGACTATAGCAGATGGACATGGGTAAAGTTCTTAAGACACAAGGACGAGTCACTCTCTGTGTTTGTCACTTTCTGTAACCAAGTTCAGAATGAAAAGGGTCTTAGAATCGTAAAAGTCAGAAGTGATCATGGTGGAGAGTTTGAAAATAAAGATTTTGAATCATTTTTTAATGACAAAGGGATTCTGCATGATTTCTCCTGTCCTAGAACTCCCCAGCAAAATGGAGTTGTAGAACGAAAGAACATAACATTGCAAGAAATGGCCAGAACCATGATCAACGAGACTAACGTTGCTAAGATCATTTGGGCAGAGGCAATAAACACAACGTGCTACATTCAGAATAGAATCTCCATAAGACCTATTCTGGAAAAGACTCCATATGAATTGTGGAAGAACAGAAAGCCCAACATTTCATATTTTCATCCATTTGGATGTACTTGCTTTATTTTGAATACTAAAAATTATTTGAACAAGTTTGACTCTAAAGCACATAAGTGTATTATGTTAGGATACTCTGAACGCTCAAGAGGGTACAAAGTATATAATACATAAACACAGATTATGGAAGAATCAATCAGTGTTCGTTTTGATGACAAGCTTGACTCTCAAAAGTCAAAGCAGAATGAATTACTTGCAGGTATGGAAGTTGAATTCACAGGTACTGAAGACAAGTCATCAGAAGCTCTTAACAGAGACACTCCCTCAACATCAGAAAGAGGCACTACAAGCAATCCAACATCTTTTGTTTATCAACCTCAGAAAAGACCATCCAGAAGCAGCATGGATCACCCAGAAGAAACTATCTTAGGAAGAAAGGAAGATCCAATCAGAACAAGAGCCAACTTCAGAAACTCTGAAGAATCCCTCATGGGACTTGTCTCTCTGATTGAACCATATTCAATTGATGAAGCACTTCTGGATAACAACTGGATTCTAGCAATGCAAGAGGAGCTGAATCAATTCACCAGGAATGACGTATGGGATCTGGTTCCTAAACCAAAAGGATTCAACGTCATTGGAACAAAATGGGTGTTCAGAAACAAGCTGAATGAACAAGGTGAAGTCATCAGAAAGAAGGCACGATTGGTAGCACAAGGTTATAGTCAGCAAGAGGGGATAGACTATACAGAAACCTTTGCTCCAGTCGCCAGGTTAGAATCTATCAGACTTTTAATTTCTTTTGCTGTTAATAAAGGCATCACTCTGTATCAGATGGATGTCAAAAGTGCATTCTTAAATGGCTATATAGAAGAAGAGGTATATGTGTACCAACCCCCTGGTTTTGAAAGTTCAAAAAATCCAGAGTATGTTTTCAAACTGAAGAAGTCACTGTATGGTCTGAAACAAGCTCCCAGAGCTTGGTATGAAAGACTAAGTAACTTCCTGTTAGAAAAGGAATTCACCAGAGGGAAGGTGGACATAACCTTATTCTGTAAGACAGTTAAGAATGACATTTTAGTCTGCCAGATTTATGTTAATGATATAATATTTGGATCTACTAATCCTTCTTTGGGAAGAAAATTTGCTAAGTGTATGCAGGCAGAATTTGAGATGAGCCTAATGGGAGAACTTGAATTCTTTATGGGAATTCAGATCAATCAAACCCCAAAAGGAACTTACATTTATCAAAGCAAATATGTCAGAGAACTTCTGAAGAAATTTGATCTCTCAAAATGTAAGCCATCAAAGATTCCAATGCATCCCACGTGCATTCTGGAAAGAGAAGAGGTAAGCAAAAAGGTAGAACAGAAAGCCTACAGAGGTATGATTGGTTCTCTTCTTTATCTGACAGCCTCAAGGCCTGATATCTTATTCAATGTATGCATTTGTGCAAGATTCCAATCAGATCCTAGAGAATCTCACTTAACAACTGTTAAGCGAATTTTCAAGTATCTGAAAGGTATTACTAATCTGGGTTTGTTTTATAGAAAATCTAGTGATTACAGCTTAGTAGGTTACTGTGATGCTGACTTTGCTGGAGACAGAGTTGAACGTAAAAGCACTTCTGGAAGCTTCCAGTTTCTGGGAGAAAATCTGATCTCGTGGTCCAGCAAAAGACAATCCACCATTGCTCTATCAACAGCAGAAGCTGAATACATAGCAGCAGCTGGATGCAGCACACAAATGCTCTGGATGAAAAGTCAACTTGAGGACTTCCTGATTTATGAGAGTAACATTCCTATACTCTGTGATAATACTTCTGCCATTTGCTTAAGTAGAAATCCTATTTTGCATTCTAGGGCTAAGCATATAGAAATAAAACATCATTTTATTAGGGACTATATTCAGAAAGGAATTTTAAACTTAAAATTTATTGATACAGACCATCAATGGGCTGATATCTTTACAAAAACACTTTCTGAAGATAGGTTCAACTTCATTCTGAATCATCTCAGCATGAAGCTCTGTCCAGAATAAAACTGTTTTAATTTTATATATTAACCTTCAGAATTATGTTTATTACTCTGTGAACTTCTGATCAATCTTCTTCAGAGTATTTAGAAATGCAGATTGTATCAGATCTATCCATCAAGCTCTGAGCTCTTCAGTTCAAGGATGGAAGTGATGTTCACTCAAAGCAAACAAGTGTCATCCAGTCATCAGCTGGTTCCTGAGGCCGAACACGTGTTCACGCTTCTGAAAAGGCAACGCGCTGATTGGTTGCATTGAGACACATGTCACTGGTAACCGTTTAAATATCTTTCCTAAATCCCCTAAAATCAGCAATCAATTAATGCTATTAATCATTATTTATTTTTCTCTCATAAGCGTTTATGTTTTCAAAAACTTTTTCAAAATCTATTTAAACACCATTCACACTATTCACAACATTTACCCTTACTTTCGTTTTCAATCAATTTCTCTGATATCTGTGTTTGTGTTCTTACTGCCCAAGAAAACCCTTTCAATTTTTTTTCTCTCAAAACCTCGTGTGAACAATGGCGTCTTCCAGCAATATCTCTTCAAGTTCACAGAAAGACACATCAGCTGAGCAATATGAGGTTCCTCTCAGAACGCTACTCACTCTATTCAAGAACCTGGAAGTTCTGTCAGAGATTATAATGGATTTCAACAGCTTGAAGGAAAATGGTTTTGATTTATCAGAAGAGATTCAAGCTTAAGGATGGGATAGATACTTTGACAGGTTGGTGGGTCCAACTTTCCCTATTTTGGTTAAGGAATTTTGGATTCATACGTCTTCCTCAACTCACCAAGTCACTTCTTATATAATGGGGAAGAAAATTGTGATTACTGAAGACCTAATTGGAAACCTGATTGGATACAATGGTGGTGGCATTCGCTGTATAGACATGGCTGAAAGGTGCTCAGATGTTGCTGTTATAGCAAGGCAGATTTTCACGCTGGGGCTTCCCTCCAACAAGATAAGGGTTCTGAAAGATAAGCACAAAATTTGGGCAAAGATTATTCTGGGCTGTTTCAATCACAGGAAGCCTACAGCTCTCCTGATTACATAAACATAGATCAGCAGTTTCTGATCTATTTTATTAATCAGAAGGTAAAGATTAATCTAGCTCATCTTCTGTTCAACCATTTGAGAACCAGCGTCAAGGAGACCAGAGAAGAAGAACGTACTAAAAGGGATTGGATACCCCTGGGCAGATTGATATCAGATATTCTGACTGAGAATAGGCTGATTGAGCACTTGGCAGAGGCACAGGAGATCAGCACCCTGGAACCATCTGTTGGCAAGCAGCTGAATGCCAAGAATCTCAAGAAGATGAAGCTGATAGAGAACATTAAGAAGGAGCCCAGCATCACTCCTTTTGCTGAAATCTCCAGCAGAAGAGTTCCCCTGGACGACTTCCCTATGTTCTCAGAGATTGACTCCAAGCCTCAAATAGTTCTGAGATACTTGGATGCGTGCAAAGATGATGAAACAACTCCTAATCTAAACATTCAAGATCTTCAGCAGAAGGCACCAGAGCTTGCTCTGAAGAAGACTAAGAAGAGAAAAGCTGCTCCAGAAGGATCATCACAACAGACTCCAAAGAAAAGAGGTAATCTTGTTTCTGTATCTGTTTTAAGTTCAAGTGCTATTTCCACATCCATTCCTACTCCAACTCCAATTCCATCTGATATTCCAACACCCCAAACCTTTGAAGATTTTGAAGACTTTGACCCTTCTAAGTCATTAACTCTCAGAAGATCCCGCTCCAAACCACAAAATCCAAACACTACAACCATTCCAGAACCAGAACTTGCACAAGTTTTGTCTGATATAGAACAACATTCTTCCGCTCCCCACACAGTAAATCCAAATACACAACCAGAAATTCCCATTTCTCCACAACCTAACATTCCACTTTCACCCATTCCAGAAACTCCACCCACTCCAATACCAGAACCAGAAATTCCACAACCTTCCTCTCCCCAACCAGAAAATAATCCACCATCTCATCCACATGCACAAACTCCACAACCTGAGACACAAAACTCTGAGGCTCAAACCTCTGAGTCTCCTGAACCACAACCCTTGGCCATTCAATTGCCTTGTGGGACAACTGTGAACATGTCTCAACTACCATCCTCACCAAAAACAACTCCTCCAAACACCCCACATAGTCCAATCTTTATTTCTGATTCTCCTACTCCCTCACCCAAGAAAAATACAGAAAACCACAGTAAGACAGTCATTGACTTAACAGTCCTTGAACGCCTTGCTGCAATAAACCAGAAAACTGCTATTCCCAAACCGAAACAACCAGATGTTGGGTCCAGCATTTTGAATTTTGAAACAGATATGCAGAAATGGATATCTTCTTTGAAACAAGAAACTCTGGAAGTTGTTGATCCTGCTGTATTAGATCATCTCTGGACTCAATTTAGAAGATGGGTATGCGCTGAAACCTTCAAGCTACAAGACCAGAGCTATGGACAGGTTCAGCAGAACTTCAGCAATCTGCTGAAGGAAATGGAAGGTCTAGTTCTGAGCAAAGTGCTGAAGGAAGAAGTTCTGCATCTGGACAGTGAGCCTTGGTCTGAAAAGCGTCTAGCATCTACAGTTCAAGCTGCAGAAGAACAGGTTATTCAAGCTGAAGACTTGGGTCAAGCAGAAGAAGCTACAGAAAGCTCTGAGAAGCAGTCTGTATCTGAAGATCCTCAAGCTTCCTCTGTTGATAGGCAAGCTCTGGAGGATTTGAAGAGATCAGATATGCTGATGAATGAACGGATGGACAAGCAGGATATCAAGATTGATTCTATAGCAAACATGGTAGCAAAGCAGAATAAAACCAACGAATAAATCAAGAGCATGTTGGAAGCCCTGTTCACACGACTTCCTCCTTCTTCTTAGATTTTTCTTATGTTTTCCTTGTTTTCTTATGTTTGTCTGTAATATTCCTACTTGTCTAAACTCTCATTGCTTCTGTTTTAATACAAACGTGTTTTTCTCTAATCTTTTTAACTCTGATTATATATGCTTTTTGATCGCTGACAAAAAGGGGGAGAAAGAACGATATTTTTCAATAACGGTCTACTGAGACAAAAGTCTCAAACATTCTAACATTCTTATATATTTGAATGTCTTTGCTGTTCTGAAAAGCTTACAGGTACAAGAATCTGAAGAACTCTGATGAAGCAAAATTCGGATGCTCAAAGAAAGGTTCAATAAAGTTCTGATGCTGAAGGTCTCAAGGAATCAAAGGGAATAATCAACTCAGGGGGAGTTTTTCTCATCATTACTCTGATACTTTTTATTCCTTACTCTCTTAGCTTTGATACTTTTTTCTCGTTAATGGATTATCTCTGATACTATTTCCTTTTTATCCTTAAACTCTGATACTTTCATCATTTTATTTAAATTGAAAAATCTAGTTTTTGTCATCATCAAAAAGGGGGAGATTGTTAGAACATAGTTTGATTCTACAACCCTCAGTTAGAGTTTTGATGATAACAAAGTACAATATTAAATGAATTATGAGTTTTATATTTGACATAGATGCTACTTAAAATTATGCTGTTTATTTGCAAGAAACTCTGATGGAATCAACATCAGAATATCAACATCAGCATCAGAAGATGTCAACCAGAAGATCAATACATAAGCTACGCTGAAGTCTGATGAACAGAATCTACGCTCAACATACTCTGACTCTGATCAAGATCTTAACTATGTCATCAGCACTCAGAAGCAATCAGAATAAGCTAAAGCCAAGAACGCTCAGATCTTCACTACGCAGAACATTCTGAAGTGTCAACGGTACTGCATTCAAGGCAGATTAATTACCAACGGCATTATTCCAAGATAAAGATCTTCTCAATATGGAAAGAACGTAATGAGCATTGAAATGGAATAATTGGCATCAACGTATCTATTCCAAGAAGTATTTAAACAAATCAGTGAGAAGTGAAATGGCTAATGCTCTACAATAATCTACACGCCTAAAGTCAATCATCTTCATCCTCACTCATACAGTTTGCTAAAGCTCTCAATTGCTTACTCTATAGTTCTAGCATTCTAGTTTCACATAAGCTTCATTTGTGTATTATCACAGTTGTGATATATAGTTTTTCCAGAAAACATTCAACACACATATTGTTCATTTATCTGTAAGAAAGAATTTCCTTGAGAAACCGGTCTGTGGTTTAGACTCAAGAAGGCTTTAGCAGTTGTTAAAGTAGTTGTAATATTCAGTTGAATATAGTGAATTAAGTCCTCGTTGGAGAGAGGCGAAATCACCTTGACGGGTGGACTGGAGTAGTTTGAGATCAAACGAACCAGTATAAAAATAACGTGTTGTCTGCATTTGATTTCAAGTTTTAACAATTCAACCCCCATTCTTGTGTTTTTCACTTCTTCAAAGATTATTGACCAGCTGAGCCAGACGCTCTTAAAAATCTCGATTCTTGCTTTGTTCAAAGACTCTGAATCCTATAGAAATGCACTGATGAAGCTATTGGGGACTTTTTTTGTTCCTTAAGAGATCTCAGTGAATCAATTTGAAGGGATTGTGAATAGTATTTCTTCAAGTAATGGGCTCGGCTTTACAGATTTCGATCTACCTCCTGAGGGGAGGAAACACAATAAAGTGTTGCACATCTCCATGGAGATTGCGAAGACCACTCTACCCCGTATTCTTGTTGACATGAGTTCCTCTCTCAATGTGTTACCTAAGTCTGCTCTTATGAAGCCTGATTATGAAGGGGTCGTGCTAAGGCCAAGTGATCTGATTGTCAAAGCGTTTGATGGGTCTAAGAGGACTGTGTTTGGGGAAGTTCATTTTCCTATTAAGATAGGTCCTTATTTTTTTGACATCACTTTCTTCATCATGGATGCTAATCCTTCGTATTTCTTCTTGTTGGGCCGTCCATGGATTCATGGGGCCGATGCTGTCACTTCTACCCTGCATGAAAAGTTGAAATTCTTCTTGAACGGAAAGGTGGTCACCATTTATGGTGAAAAAGATTACATCGTCAGTCATTTAAGCACTTTCCACTATGTGGAAGTGGAGAGAGAAATACATGAGACTCCATGACTAGCATTTGAAACCGTGCAGGTTATCAGAACTCCTCGTCAAGAGGTTAAGAAGCCATAGGTCTCTATGGTATCCTATTGTCAAGCACAAGCAATTTTTCAATCTATTCATCTCGTGGGATGAGGCAGAGTGCTGGATCTCCCCACACAGATGAACAAGAAATGTTTAGGCTTCGTGGCTGGTCGAAACACATCTAAAGCTATTCTGAAGGTTCAAAGTATCCCTCCGCCGATTCAATTTGTCAATGGTTGTGTTATCCATGAAGAGGCTCATGTTGTAAGCGAGGAAGGGGATAATGACTAGGAAATGAACAAGTGGATCCGTCCTACCGTTCCCGATCAAGAGCTTGCTAACTGGTTTTCCGAAGATTTCATTGAAGTCACTCTCTTTGAAAAGTATTTTTATTTTATTTTTATCATGTAACAATCCCTATGTTTTTCCCAAGACATAATGAACATGCTGTAGGGCCACAATGTTTTCAATTTTCAAAATTATCATCAATAAAGGACGTCTTTTTGCATTCAAATATTCCGCTCCTTGTCTTTCTCTTTTATTTTCAAAACTTTTGGAAATATGTTTTTATATTTATTTATTTTTAATCTAAAACTAAAATAAAAATAAAAACATTCATGCAGATCATGTCCCCCATTAATTCTGAAATTTTTCAAAAACGAATATGTTATGGCTCATTATGACTTTGAAAGTACGATCTATCAAGCTGAAGAAGAAGTTTAAGAAGATTGTGAACTTCCTGATCAGTTAGTCAGATTATTGAGGCAAGAGGAAAGTGTCATTAAGTCGCTCCAAGAAACTATTGAAGTGATCAACTTAGGCACCAAGGAGATTCGAAAAAAAGTCAAGATTGGGTTTTCTTTAGAAGACAATGTCAAGCGAAGATTGTTGAAATGCTCCGTGAGTATGAGGACATATTTGCTTGGTCTTATGAGGATATGCCTTGGCTAGATACATATATTGTTGTGCATAAATTGCCTCTTAGAGAAGAGTGTCATGTTAAACAAAAGCTTCAAAGAACTCATCCTGAGATGTCTAAGAAGATCAAAGAAGAGGTTCAAAAATAGTTTGGTGTAGGTTTTTTGAAAGTGACTTCTTATCTGCCGTGGACTGCGAATATTGTGCCAGTGTCTAAGAAGGATGGTAAAGTCAGAACGTGTGTGGACTATAGGGACTTGAATAGAGCAAGTCCTAAATATGATTTTACACTCTCGCATATTGATATTCTGGTTGGCAATATTTCTCAAGCTAAAGTATTTTCATTCATGGAGGATTTTTCTGGATATAATTAGATTAAGATGGCCTGGGGTACATTTTGATACAAAGTGATGCCCTTTGGTTTGAAAAATGCAGGGGAAACTTATTAGCGTGGAATGGTCACTCTGTTTCATGATATGATACTGTTGCGACCAGTTTTTTGATCAAGAGTCGCCACTATTAATTTTTATCCTAGGGAAGGGAATCTAATAGAAAACCCTAATTTGCGGACAAAGATTCTAGGTTTCAGATTCAATTAGACGAAAGGAAGGTGTTAGGCACCTTTCATCCACCTTGTTCACAAGTATATTAGACTTTAGGTTTAGGTTTGGGGTAAACTGGATTTTAAGTTTTAATTAGAAAGACTCGCCACAATTTTAGATCGTATGCCTACGTATCCTCTTATGAGAAATCAGAGTCCCAATTCGTAGTTCGTATGGGTTGGTGTATTTTAGAGGGTTTGTAAACATATTTTGACTCACTTTGAACTCGGTCAGGAGTAGTGATTGTGGAGATTTTGACTGAGTACGCAGTGAGCCAAAATCGGTTTGAAACCCTATTTGCAAAAAGGAACTATTGATTAGCTTAGTTCCATTCGCGAAAATAGTTTGAGATTTGTTTGTGTTTTTTACTGTATTAATTGCAAAACATCTTGATTAATGCATGATTATAAATTTAATGCAAATATAAAAATATGTTCATGAGTCTCAAATAAAATAATTTATATGTGATAATAAATAATAATAATATAAAATAAAATAAAGTATTAATAATTATTATATAAAAATATAAAAATACTATACTAATAATTATTATAAAAATAAATAAATAATATAAAAAGAAATATAGGAAAAACATAAGGAAAATATAAAATAATTTAATTAGTTAAAGGGGGGTGCAATTTTAGTTTAGAAGTAAAAACAGGGGGGTGTGAAGAGTTAACCGGCCAAGCCCAAAATAATTCTGGGCAGGGGGTGTGTTGCGTTTGGAATTTCAGTAATTGTTAATAGAGGGGGGTGAATAGAAATAGGCTTAAGCTCTGCACGTTGGCAAGAGTTGGCTGTGCAATCCAGTGTGGCAGGGGTATACAAAGCTTAAGACGGACCTGGCCTTATGGCCGTCTGGTCAAGATTATACGATCCTGATTGAGGGGAGCACTATAAATATGGTAGGCGCACAGGTATGAGATAACACAGAATACAACTTAATGTTTTTTCATTTTCTACAGAGTCTATCTCGCTCACTCTTTCAACAAGAAGCTATTCATCTCCCTTTCTCTTTCTCTCGCTAATAATCAAATCCCTTCACCGCCCCTTTGTTAACCCTAAAATCGCGCCCACGGTGGCACCACCCAACCTTAATGGTTTACCCCAACCAAACCCATAGTCATGAAAGAAATAAAGCTAAGCGGATTTTTTACTAACTCTCGCGATCTTCTGACTTTCGTGCTTCCGGTCACTAATCCATTCCTTTTGTTCTTATTTTTTTGATCTACATGCTTTGAAGGTGACGAAGAGGACGATGATGGGAGCTCAAGCGATGATGTCAAGGGGCGATTAGGGTTTCTGATCTGGAAACTCTAATCTCTTTTCTTCTGGATTCAACTATAGGGATTCGTCTGAATTGAAGTTTCTATTTTCAAGCTTCCTTCTGTAAAACCCCTTTGTTCTTGTCTCTCCCCCTCCGACCCTGTGACTTTTTCTTCTCTCTTTGTATAGCTTAGAATTTTAGGTTTTTTCTTTTAATTTTTTCAGTTACCCTTTATGCCAATTAGGGATTTAGGATTTTTTGTAATTGACAGATTTAATTATGAGATTCTGTAATCTTGCAATGTTTGATTCTGTAGTTTGAATGAGAGATCTGTAATATTGATTTGAATGGATTCTGAATGGATTTGTCTTGCAGATATTGTGTTTTATTTTTGTTCTGTAATACATAATTTTAATTCAGTTTGATAATTTTCAGATTCTGTTAGATTTAATTGTTATTACATATTTGGTTTGATGTCAATCTGTACAATATCTGTTACTACAAACTTGCACAAATGATCTGAACAGTAGATATTGTTTGGTTGGACCGGGCTTTGCATATTTTATTTTAGTGATTTAATCCCATTCTTTGCAACCTAAGATTTGGTTCAAGATTTGGTTTACACAGTTGATAGTTAGTAAATTGGGCCCTAGTTGTATCTGGTAACAATAAGCGTGAAAATTCGTTTTTTTACAGCTAACCAATATTGCAAAAAATGCTACGTTGGTGATCTAGCAAAGAGTTAAATGTTATTATTTTTTCTTAATATGAATTGTTATATGAAAGTTTAACGAACATGCAAGATGAAAAAAATGATTTTTTTTAGTAATAACATTACAACAAAGATGTTTTCAGTAACCAGGCCCAATTGGCCCAATTCTAGCTTGTTTGTTTTCTAAACATTTTAACAAAAAAAAAAGAGAAAGAAAAAAAGTAATAATTTTTTTTTATGAAGCTGTTATTGTAAGAGCTTAATAGTAAAAGAGAAAACAACAAATGTATTCGTCTTAACCAAATCTTGATGGGCTTGTAATTTGTAACTACACCCCCTATTTTTTACTAAAATTAACTTAACCTACACAAGCTTATACAGTCTAAACTCGAGCGGGCTTAATTTAATTTCGACCTCCCTTTTATTAGCAACTATTTAATGATGTATAACTTTATGGTTACTCCGATAATTTCCATTTACGAATCGCATGGGCCAATGGCCAACATGCCTTGCGAACGGATACGCGAGTCTTTCTAATTTAGAAAGCCCCGTTTTCCTGAATTAAAGATACATCCCTGATTGACTTAAATTTTAAGCATGGGCCATCAGATATTGTTGTACCATCCTTAACTGAACGTTTCTTTATTATTTAAAACTTGAAAAATCGAATCATCGAGTTAGGACAAATTTAGGGTACGACAGCTGCCCCTATTAAATTATCTTTCATCGAATAGCGTGAGAAAAATCGGGTCTTGTGCATTCTGATTAGACGTTTATTGAGTACTTGAAGTATCCCGAAATTTGTCTAACAAACATAAGGTTACACCGATACAGCATACCCTTACGAGTCTCAAAGAAGTATGCGAAGCTGATGATGTATCGCTTACCCGAGTTTGATAACGAGACATATGGTTTTAAGAGCGCAATTTCATATGTCTTGGCTTATTCACCCATTTGGAGGGTGAATATAGCGATGATTGGTGATGCATGGCTGCTTGAAGACTGAGGACATGGACTACGTTTGCAAATCGCTGTATGACGCCTGAGGCGATGTTTTGAGCATAAATACATTGAGGCTCTGAGGCTTTGTATTTGAGTCTGATGTGATAAGCTAAATTTGGTTTCGAACATCGCTGCCTGAAGTCTGAGACGATGGTATGAGTTCAGGTGATGCATTGCGACTTAGAGGTAATATGCTGGTCTGGATAATATATTTCGGCTTAGAGGCAATATGTTGATCTGGAAAGACACATTACGGCTTAGAGGCAATGTGCTGGTTGGACAATATATTGCAGCTTAGAGGCAATATGCTGATCTTGAAAGATACATTGCGGTTTAGAGGAAATGTGCTGGTTGGATAGTATATTGCAGCTTAGAGGAAATATGTTGATATGGAGAGATACATTGCGGCTTAGATGCAATGTGCTCGTTTGGATAGTATATTTCGGCTTAGAGGCAATATGTTGATCTGGAAAGATACATTGCGTCTTAGAGGCAATGTGTCGAGTTTTTGCAAATACATTGCGGCTTGGAGGCAATGTAATGGGTTTTGAGGATATGTTGCAGCTTAGAGGCAACATACTTGGTTTTGAGAATACATTGCGGCTTAGAGGCAATGTAGTGGGACTTGTAAGGATCTCATCACTGCGGGAAGACCTAGGTGATGGGCTGAATGCGTCACAGCATGAAGATTGAGGTGACGAGTTGAACCGTAGGAGAAGTATTGCGTTGGTTAACCCTTAGATAGTTGAATCGAGGATGAAGTTGTTTGTCCGTTTTCTATGTGATACATATGTATGCATGCGTATTGAATGTTGTATGTATGCAAGAATGTTTAGTGTATATATGCTTTAGATATGCAAAATGTATGTGTGAAATATGTGTAAGATGCACGTAAGCCTCGAAATGTTATGCAGACTATTTCCGGCATTCTCTCCTTTAACCATTGGCTTAGAGTTACCAATTCCTGGCGTTGTATGTTGTGTCATTGTAGCTTTGTTGAACTTAAACGCGATGGACAAAATTAGCCAAAGTTGAGCATTGATTTTGTATTGTGGGTGTAGACGTAGACGTGGACGTATGTAGAATTGGCAGGAGTACATATATGCGTTGACGCGTGCGAACGTCGACCTCGTGTTGCAAGTTATTCATAGGTGCTGACATGGACGTAGCCGTTGCATAGAGATGCGTAGATATATGCATAGACTTTGTATTGTCGAGTGAAATCATAGGCACATACATGTGTATGGACATGGGCATAGATATGCGCAGATACAGGCGTATATATGTGTATAGATTTTTATGTTGCAAGACGTAAGAGTAGCTATGTGTGTGGACGTATACATGGATCTTCCTTCGTTATTTTTCTAACCCAAGCGTTTTTTGATATTTGTCAGATGCTTTTATTCAGTTAATTCCCCGAAATTATTTCAAGACAATATTCATGAGTAATAATCATAGTATTCTGTAAACAAATCTGAGAAGGTAAGAACATGATTTCATAGATATAATGAAAACAAAAGTTTTATTGATATGTCCCAGAGTGGGCGAGAATACAAGGTGCAATTCCTAGAAAGAGGTAATTACAGAAAGTCTTAAAACAGTAAATGGAAATGAAAGAATGATAATTGCTACTACCGTTCCCCCATATTTCTTTGATTTTCTTATCCCCTTGGCTTCTGAGTTGTATGATTTCAATCTATCCTTCCCTTCGTGGTTCGTAGTCGTAGATCCCAGATCGCAGTCTTTTTGTCCTTTATTTCTTTATATGAAATCCCTGACATTTTCCTGGATTGCCCTTTCGGGTTTTCAATCCACCGGGATAAAATTTTTTTGTGTGCCCCTAATTTTTGCCTGGATCGCCTTTAGGGTTTTCGATCCACCGGGACACTCCTTTTTTTGCTTATGTCGTACCTTTTGGAGGTTCGATCTTAGCGAGCTTTTTATACATAGTATTTTTTGACTGCGTCTGAGTTGGTTGGATGTGGTAGTTCTTCCCCATCCATTGTTGTGAGGATGAGACCACCTCCGGAGAATGCTATTTTGACTACGAATGGACCTTCGTAGTTAGGTGTCCATTTACCGCGTGAATCGAGGCGGGGTAGTAAAATCTTTTTGAGCACAAGATCCCCTTCTTTGAATGTTCGAGGGCGTACCTTCTTGTCGAAGGCCCTCTTCATTCTCTTATGATGTAATTGACTGTGACACAAAGCGGTTAATCGTTTTTCTTCAATGAGGTTGAGTTGATCGAGTCGAGCCTGTACCCATTCTGCCTCTTCCAGTTTTGTTTCCCTGAGGACTTGGAGTGATGGTATCTCAATTTCCACCGGGAGTACTGCCTCCATTCCATACACAAGTGAGAAAGGAGTTGCGCCTGTTGATGTGCGTACAGAAGTGAGATAGCCGTGTGTAGCGGTAGAAATGTTCAAGACTAATCCATTGGATTGACTAGACTTTATACAAATCAAAATAAAAATCGCCACCGCGCTTTATTGTTTCCAAAGGAATGAGAAAAGAGCGAATAACCCAAAAGAGGGGGAAAGATTCAAGGTAAGGGGGTTGGTTATGCAAAGGGAAGGTATTAGCACCCTAAACATCTACGGTACTCCGTAGGAACCTCTTTGTAAAATCTGTATATTTTGGCTATAAAAATGTGTTGTATATAAAATGGAGGGTGGAGGTGAGAAAAGAAATATATTTTTTATGATTTTTGCACCCGCCGCGGTTGCGAACCTTTAGTGCCTACGTACCACCTTTCGTGCAACAGGGGATCAGGGTACACGTAGTTCCTCTTTTAAAAATTTGAAACACAAGTGTGTTGGTTGATTTAAAGAGATAAGACATCATCGTCATTGTCCGTTGGAAAACATACTTACTACCCACAATCATGAGAAAGGAGAATTTGCATCATCTTAAAGTGGAGGACATCACTTAGATTTTAAAATCAACAATGCCTCACTCAACACCCAAGTGGAAAATATCTCACTTCACTACATATTGTAGAAGTATAGTTGTTTGCATCACTACAAGGATTGACAAGTGTCTAATATTTTGAGAAAAGTTTAAAGATAAAAGCCAAAGTGGCAAAAAGGTTTGAAATGAGGTTGATTGACTTTTAGTCTTCTCACAAAAAATGTCAAGGTATTATTAAATTGATTGAGGTTTATTTATGAAAAGATTTTGAAAATGCATGGACCTAGGTCCAAGTTTATTATGAAAGTGTCTCAAGTTTATAAATAAGAAGGGTTTTCAAAAGGAGGGAGAAGATTTTTGAAATTAAAGAAGATGGGAGGAGAAGAAGAGGCTATCCTAAAGCATAAGGTAAAAGCTAAGGAGAAGAATCATCTAACCAACAAGAAGCCAATACTTGACATTATGTGTCAAGATATAATTCCCATTCTTTGGATTGAAACCAAGCAAGCAAAGATACTAGACCTCTTGAGAGAACCAAACTTCAAGTGTATTACGTCTTCACAAAAATTGGGCAGAGTAACGGCTGTATACGGGTGAATTCCAGATTACAAACAAAGAATGTAATCACAAAAACCTGCACACAAAAACAAACAAGCAACCCAATGTCTTGAGGTAAACCTCAAGAACTCCAGACAAAATAATCAGATAAGATCACCAGGGTCTCCAAGATAGGCCAAAGTTTCTAATCCTAAGTCCAAGAAAAGTCCCCTGCTCCATAATGCCAAGGATAGTAACCAAATAGTCCAAGTACCATTAAGAGTTTTTTAGGGTTTATGTTGATTATTAAGTATCTTAAGAAAATAAAAGAAAAGCTCAAGTGAGAAAGTAAAAATGACAAGAAAATAAATGCTCAAATGAGCAAAGATGAAAATGGCATGAAATGTAAATGCTAAAAATAAATAAATAATACATAAAGCATAAAAAAGAATAAAAGCATAAGATAAAACAAGTCAATAATTAGTGGTTAGTTGGATGACCATCTTGAAACTTGCATTTGGAACTCATTAGAGGATTGGTAGAACCAAAGCCTCTACACAACAAGTTGTATTTGCTTTTTGTCAAGTATATCATCTATTTGGACTTATCATAAGTACCATTTAATGATCAATGATGTTTAAGTAATCTGCATTGACCAAAGGTGTTATATATACATTAGAGGATTGGTAGAACCAAAGCCTCCACACAATAAATCTCAAGGTTATTGGATCAAAGAGATCAAATTAATATACTTGGGCTTACAATCATAAGTTTGGGCCACGAATGATCATTTATTCGAATCGGGACAAAATTTAGCGCTATGTTAAGCAATCGTAAGTGGACCTACATAGAAGTCGCACCTATTTTGAGGCCGGTCAATAGCAATCTATGCACTGTTTGTTTTGAGACATGATATAGAGATCATGCTCTAACAACATTTAGTGTAATAAGAAGGGGATAAGATGAAGAGGATTAGGGCAAAAAGATGAATAAACCACTTTTGAATTAAAAATTTAATCAAACTATTGTTAAAATCATTCATCCATTTTGGTGGAGTTGAACTCAACACCCAAGATCCAATGATGTTAATAAAGTCATGATCAAAAAAATTAACTCAAGACAGCCAGAAAATAATCACAAAATAATATCATATTTAATATATACATTAAAAGGTTAAAAAATGTTTAAAAATAAAAAATAATGAGGAAAATATCAATTATGTTCAAATTAATCAAGAAATAAAAAATAAGGCCATAGAAAAATCAGAAATAGATCCAAACATTTTTATAAAAAATTTGGTACTTTTTAAAAGTCGAAAACTATTTTTAAACCATTTAAAATTGCTAAAACAAACATAAAATAGATCAAAAATAGTAAACCTCAACATAAAATTCCATAAATTTTTCAGAAAGTCAAAAATATGCAAAATAATATTTAAGAATTTTTTCAGAATTAAAAAATGTCAGAAAGTATTTTTTAAGTAATTCAAAGAAAGCAAATAATATAAAAAATATAAAAAATACCAAATGTTAAAATAAAAATGTGAAAAAATATTCATGAGATCAGAAATAATTCAAAGTATTTTTGTGAATTTTTTCATAATTTTTAGATAAAAAATAAAAGAGTTATGAATTTTTGAAAATTTAATCAAATAAAATATAAAATCAGAAAATAAAATAAAACCAAAAAGATGTGGACCATCAGATCATAGTCAAAACGCGTTAGTAAGCTAATCCAATGGACCAGACACACTGTGCTTGATATGGACCTTAGTGAAACACGCATGTGATCAGAAAAAGGGCAACCAATAAAATTAAAATGTTTGGCACGTTATCATTGGTTGAGACGAGACATGTCATTGTCTTCAATCTCCAAACACCCTGCAATGGGGATTTTGTGAGATCCTTCAAATGGAAAAATTAGGATCCCAGGCTAGCATCATTGAACTCGTCTCTTCAAGACGATTCTAACACAACCACCGCGCCAAATTTATATAATTATGGAGAGAGATATGAATCAAAAACTCAGAAAATAGCGAGCACCTTCAATTTGAGATTTCTCTCTCAATTCTCAATGGATTTAAAAATTGTAAGCAACATTAGAATTAGACAAAGGAGTAGAATAGATTAGTGCTTGATTTGGATCCAAATGGTGGAGAATTCTACCTTTTCGAAGTTCAAGTAAGAAGCTATAAAATTGGACTTCTGTAGCTTGAATTATGGGTCGTTTTGATTGGTTTAAGTACTGGAGAGTTTGTATGATGCTCAAGGATGATGAATGCGCAAAGAATTTTGGAAGAGGAAGCTTAAATTTCAGAAACTGAATTCAAAAAAAGTGGGTTCGTGTGAGGTTTTGGCAGGGTGTTCTTGGCTCTCTAAGCTTGGGAAAATTGATGGGGGATGACCCTCTATTTATAGGGAAGTGAATAGGATCAAAAGAAAGAGTGAATGATGCTTTTTGGAGGGAATTCGTGTGGGTCTGCATCATGAAGAAAGTGTGACTCAATTTTTATCAAAACTCATCTAAATCGTGCGTTTCAAAATGCTAAACACTTTTAGGAAGTTGCTAATCATGATTAGAAACAAAAACGCGTGGAAAACTTGTGTTTAGAAGCCAAAACAAAGATTTCAAAAACTGACTTCTGATGAAACTTTAGTTTCAAGTTACCAAATTCAAATCCATGGCATTTCCAACTCAATGGGTCTTAGGGCATAATTCTTGATGCTTTGGAAAGATGAAGTTACAAGCTTTGAAATGGAAAAATAATGGAATCAAATGGATGCTTGAGCTGAAAGTTACATGGAGTCAAAGTTGAAGAAAAAGAGTTGACTTTCCATACTTAGAAATATTTCAATTTCTTCTTCAAAAATGACCTATAATCGTTTGTATCCAAACATGGCCTTCCACTTAGAATTTGCTCTTGACCAAAAAAGATGGAATGAATTAGATCTCTTGAATGACAATTTGAAATTTTAACCACTCAAAATATCCAAAAATTGAGCAAGTTATGACTTGTTGAAGTTGACCAAAAATCATGAAATAACCTATAATCTTTTGCATTCTTAAGGAAACTTTCATCCATTTTCTCACTTTGAACATGAAAGAAGGCATAAAGTTAACATCATTATGATCATCATGGAAAAAGAATGGGCTCAAGGTGATAAAAATTGACCAAGTTATGACCATTTTAAGGCATATATGGAAAATTGGGGATTCATCTGGATGACTTGTAATCTTTCTTCTTCACCAAGTTCCTTCCACATGAAAACTCCTTGAAACTTTTGAAGTGATTTGTTGGTAACTATTTGAAGAGAAGGATGTCTTTGGAATCACTCAAAAATACAAAAAGGTGAGAAAGATATGCTCCTTTGAAGTTCAAAACCCTAGCCTCTAGATCAAGAGAATGCTTTGAGGAACTTTGACAAGTTTGAACAAACTTCTTGTGCCAAAATTATTTCTTTGTGAATAGAAGTTGTTGAGGATGATAATGAGGACTCATAGTCACCAAAACCACTTCCATATCTTGGAATTTGAGAGAAATGTGCTCTTGTGACCAATAGGAACAAGACCTTGTCCAATCATGACAACTTCTTCCCTCATTCCCTTGTACTTTTGAATCAATTTTGATAGATTTGAAATATGTTGAACCAAAATAAGCCTTGTCATGACATTTCTTCAAAAACAACTTCAATGGTGAGGTTTGAATTTCTCAAGATTTATTGACTAGGGTATGGAAATAAACTCATGGACCCATGAAGCAACTTGTTAAACCTCATTGCCTTTACCTACATTATTAACAAGTAAGACAAACCAACATTGCATTTTATTAATTAGAAAGAAAATCAAAGCAAAAATATTCATGATCACAAAAGAAAAAAATGAAGGTGCTTGGTAACTCCTCAAAAGAGCAAAGTTAAATATAGGGAGAAGAACCAAAAGCCTTAATATGATCTTGTTGTGATTGAAACAATATGGTATGATGAAGGGATCTTAGGGGCGAAAATTGGGGTACAACAGCTTCCCTTATTTAAGTTTCTTCTATCTGGAGATACGAAGGTTGAAAATCTTCGTGTCGACGTGATCGAAGATACTTAAATATAAAACAAACCCTATTTTTGGCCTTAAGATGCCATGCAAATGCTTATGCATATGAATGCATATGAACAATACCAAAGAGACGCAAAGTATCACTGGGGATGCAACAAAAATGAAGAAACAAAGGAGCAACCCCACCAGGAAAATAAATCACTGGTGGGTCAAAAGAACTGAATCAAAGAGGAAGATAACAAGCATCAACGTTCATTGCCGATGGTCTACCAACTTTCACTGAAGGTAGAAAGATAATATCATATCACCTCCGTTCACTGACGATGAACTATCAACGTTCACTGAAGATAGCAAAAAGATAATAAACACTGACGTTCACTGTCGATGTCCTACCAATATTCAGTGAAGGTAGAAAGAGAAAATATATCATACCACTGCTGTTCACTGACCATGAACTTTCAACGTTCACTGATGATAGCAAAAAGATAATAAACACCGACGTTCACTGCCGATGTCCTACCAACGTTCACTGAAGTTAGAAAGAGAAAATATATCATACCACTGCCGTTCACTGATGATGAACTATCAACGTTCACTGAAGATAGCAAAAAGTTAATAAACACCGATGTTCACTCCCGATGTCCTACCAACGTTCACTGAAGGTAGAAAGAGGAAATATATCATACCGCCGCCGTTCACTGACGATGAACTATCAAAGTTCACTGAAGATATCAAAAAGATAATAAACACCGACGTTCACTATCGATGTCCTACCAACATTCACTGAAGGTAGAAAGAGAAAATATATCAAACCACCACCGTTCAATGACGATGAACTATCAATGTTCACTGAAGATAGAAAAAAGATAATAAACACCGACGTTCACTGCCGATGTCCTACCAACGTTAACTGAAGGTAGAAAGAGAAAATATCATATGTTTTCCCCAAAATTCTGGTGTTTCGCCTAGAACGGGTTTCAACTTCTTCTTTAACCAAGGAAATTTTCCTAGAAAAGATCAAACATGAGCTGTCTCAAATAAAGAGACTTGTTACTTGTTGTCATGGAGAATTGCAAAAAGAAATGACTTGTCTGGAGATAGAAAATGACTTCCCGGGGAAATGCCACGATATTCCTGCTGAGGTGATAAAGTCTTCTTGTGAAAAATAAATGCACAAACTAAAACTCAAAGTTTTCAGAAATCCAAAGTAAATAATATTGTCATGCTACCACAGATCCAAATCAGAAATAAACTGGAGTAAGACAGTCAACAAAGATACATCCTTTGAGAAATAAACTCAAGAGGGAAAAACAAATCCATCTAAGCAAGGAGCGCTGCAGGAAGGTCAGAACACAATATCAATGAACAATGATTTGTCAACTTTAACCATGCATGATGTATGTATGAATGTATGAGTGCTATCGTGCGTATGCTGGTAAAACAAATACACAGTCAGTAGGAACAAACAAACAAAACCGCCTCAGGTACTAACAACACTTGGCTAAACTTCAACCAGAAATATCATTCCAAGAAAGGAAAAAGCCAACTGCAGAAACCAAACCAATTACATGCCTTTAACTTTACTAAAGAGAAACATAATTCAGAGGTAGACAAATTAAACAGATACCGGGATAGAACATCCTTCTTCCGGCTTCATCAGAGAAACAGTTTTCCAAAAGTAACACGCCTACTGGAGATTGCAAGACTAGCCTCAAATAAAGCAGACTGACGCTGAAACAATCAAACCTCACTGGGGGATTCAAGCCTTCCTCCCTGGAGAAAGATGCGTATTGAAACTTTACATCATGAAAACTTATTTCAACAAAAGATGCCCTGGGATAGCCTTCCCGAGGAATCAAGAAGTCAACATTAGTGCCAATACTGCAAAAAGAGCGACATCTCACTGCACCAAGGTGTGATCGGTGGATCTGGAACTGACTGTTTAACGCTGGTTCGCGAAATGTCGCGGAAGCAAGAGTCGCCACCGTCTTTTATTTTCTCCAAATGGAAAGGACAAAAGCACAGAAAAATTCCTTAAAGAGATTGCTCTCGGTTCGGGAGGTAGGTTATAGAAAGGGAAGGTGTTAGCACCCTTTCTATCCATGGTTATCCATGGGCTCTTAGATACTTGCTCATTGTGTTTTCAAAAATGGTTTGTTTGCTTTTCAAATGTGGGTTTTAAAAAAAGGTTTCTTTGAAAATTCCAGTTCGACTCTTGTATCAGTCCTCAAGAGTGTTTGAAAAATTGCTTTCGAAAGCTTTTTGAAAATGTGTTGGTGTGAAAAGTATTTTGTTTTGTTTTGAAATTTAGAGCAAGTATCTAGAGTCGTCTACCTACCCTAAGGAATTCGTCTGTGTAAATGTCCTTTAAAGTAGTGCCATCCCACCATTGAGACGTAGGTAGCACCACTATTGGAGTTGTTCGGGTCAATTCGAGGTTCGGGACATGGTGATCACCAGAGCCATGGGAAGACACCTTAGAAGCTACCCTCATGCCAGGTTCCCGGATCATGAGGACTTACTAAGACATCCTCTACTCGACGATCACCTTTCGAGGCAAGGCAACAGTGAGGCGTACCCTAGGGGTGGTGTGTGATTTGTGTGTCAGATTCATTTATTTTTGTCTTGTCAGGTTATGGGTAATCTATGCGTTTGTTTTTTATTTTTTTGTCATTTATTCTTGCATGCATTTATTTAACAGTTAAAATATTGCGAGAAAGATAAAATTCTAAACTATTACAAAAGGCGCGGGTCCACATCGCCAAAATTTCCAGAACCCGATTTGACAGAAAATAGAGAAATAAAGGTAAAGTGCGAGAAATAAAATGTCCGAGTTTACAAGGCTTTGGGATAAAAACATAAATATTTAAACGAAATAAAATAAATATGCGAATTAAATGGGAATTAAAAACGAGGGCGTTGGACCCTTTTTGCAAAATTAAATTAAATGGTGACATTAATTAATTAAAAAAAGAAAGGAAATTGTTTTTTGGTATTTTATGATTTTTAGGATTTTAATGAAAAAGAATTAATTAAGATAAATGCTAACCCTAATTCTAGTTATTTTAATTTATTAAAAAAAAGAAGATTAAATTTTTACCCTAAAATCAACCCTAATTAATTTACATGCAATTTTAATCACAAAAATAAATATTTAATTATTTAATTATTATGGGAGAAAAATAAAAAAGGATAAAAAATTAATATGAACCCTAGTTCTATGTTTTTTTAGATTTTTATTAAAAGAATTAAAATTAAAACCTAATTTAAAACTAAATTTAATTATATGCAATTTAATTACAAAAATACTTAAAATAAAATATTTATCATTTTTTCATCTTTTTCTAATTTTTTTATGTATTTTTTATATTTTATGAAAACATTAAATTAATTAAACAAACAATAATTAAAAGAAAATAAAAATTATAAAAATAAAGAAAGTTAAGAAAATTTGCAAACCAAGGGGGTCTGCCCCTTAATATGGAGGTTAAGTCCAATAATTCTGGCCCATTTGGAGGCCTTGTTGACCTTTCCATGACGCGTGTACACGCGTTGACTAGGGTTTATGGTGTTCTCCAGATTCTAGACTTCTGATTGATCTTGAGATGGACGTGGCAAGCTTGATTTGGAGGATGCACGGTGTTCCTTGGTCACGAAATTACATACAAACGCGTTAGTAAAAATAACATGAAAGGGATGGGGGACCTGGGGCTCGAACCCAGGTCCTAGAGATTACAAGTTTTATGCCTTGCCAACCGTACTGAACGCGCTTCTTGTATATTAAATAACTGAAGAATAATATAATGAGAAAATAATGGTTAATGGGAAGTCAGCGCGCGAAATTTGAATGCTCCAATCATGGACAGCCACCTTGCCTTCTTCTTCCTTGGCCTGATTTTTCCTGAAACATAAACAGAATAAGCAACGGTTTTGAAACGTTGCTGTAGGCACTATACAAGAAAATAGCGATTAGCACATGAGCATTCATAAATTGTTCAGACTAGGGCCATTAGAATCGTCTCTCTCTCGTGATTCCAACTATGTATCTCTCATGGCCTAATTATTCCAGGTTTGAAAACCCCCAACTTGATTTCCACAGAAACCTAATATGCTTTCATGGTAGATTCTTCGTTTGGGCATGAAACTTCAATCAAACTATGCAGTTAGCTTGCAAACATCATTCTAAACACAAAAACAACAACGAAACATGTTAAAAATGCATGAATAATGGAAAACAATTTTGGAATTTTCTCTACCAACTTCAATGATGATTTCGCGTTTTCTTGAGTATGGGGCTTAGGGAATGATTGGAATACGTCCTATGATCCTCAAGGAAGCTAATGGAGTAGCTATTTGGCCCTGAATCGCCCTAGAATTAGGTTTTCAGAATTGAATTTTCTTGATAAAATTTCAAGTTTGTGCAAGGGTTTTCTGCGCAGCTTAGTGGTCCCATGTCATTTTGATTTACCAATCTCAAGTTATGGCCTTTGACTTAAAGTCCCTTTTTGTTGACTTTTGAAAATGACCTATAATGTTGAAATTGATAACTTTTTGTGAGAGCATTTCTTGGACTTGAAGTATGAAGAGGAGTTGTAGGAAATGTCTTTCTCTTCAAAATGAGCTTTGGATGGAATTTTTCTGATAATCCATGTGAAAGTTATGCCCTGGTCAATTTACAGTTGACTTTTTCAACTGTCCAAATAAGGAAACTTTTGCATCTTGATGATTTTTGAGCCAAGCTTTGAGAATCATGATCAAGAATTGATCAAATGATGTTTGTGGCTTCAAAATGAGATGTTGATAAAAAATTTGAACTTTTGACTGTCAAATGACCATTTTGCCCCTACAGTTGACTGTAGTGCAATTAGGGTTTTGACTGTGCAGTTTTGTGCTGAAAGTCTTGAAACTTGATATGAGGATGCTTGACCATATTTGTAGGCATGTGAGACTTGATTGGACCTTTGGAAACTTCATTTTCTTGATCAGAACACAAACCCTAATTTTGACTGCTTAAGAGGCCCTTGAACTGTGCAACCCTTGGGGAATTTTGAAGCTTTGACTTGGCAAATATTTGAAGAATATGGGAGGGCAAATTTTGGGGTACAACAGTTGCCCCTGTTCAATTTTCTTAGACCTGAGGATGCAGATTGGCTGACGTGCCTTTCGTAATCCGAGAGTGGAAGATGATTGAACACTAGAGTGCCCAGAAATTTGCGCTCACATAGTAGCAGTGATGGTGGAAATGAGCTTACAGATGCCATTTAGAGGTTGATGAATAGGATGATGGGCTTATAGATGCCATCTGGATGTTGATCGCGTAAGAGATTCCTTAGCGAGAACTTGCGTACCTGCAAAACAGAAAATGATTACCTGACATGTTGCAGGAGCTGTTTTCAGATGCTTGGTATAGATGTGTCCTGACTGGTTACAGGAGCTGGATCTGGAGCTTCAAACGATGATGAATGAACCAGGGGTGGTTACTACCTCAGCATGAACGGTGAGAGAACCTTGGGTGACTTTAACTTCAACAGCAATCATTGAGTAAAATCTTGGGATTACCACCTCCGCAGGATCGGGAAGAGAACCATAGGCAATTATAATCTCAACAGCGGACGTTTGAGAAAATCCTGGAATGGAATTATCGTCTCTGCAACATTGGGGAGAGAACCATAGGAAATTATAATCTCAACAGCGGACGTTTGAGAAAAACCTGGGTTGGAATTATCATCTCCGCACCGCTGGGGAGAGAACCATAGGAAATTATAATCTCAAAAGCGGACGTTTGAGAAAAACCTGGGATGGAATTATCATCTCCGCACCGCTGGGGAGAGAACCATAGGAAATTATAATCTCAAAAGCGGACGTTTGAGAAAAACCTGGGATGGAATTATCATCTCCGCACCGCTGGGGAGAGAACCATAGGAAATTATAATCTCAAAAGCGGACGTTTGAGAAAAACCTTTGATAACTTCTACTGAGTCTTCATCAGAAAAATCTGTTTGGGGTCGATTTAGCTGGAATAGAGAAGGCCTTGGACTGGATAAGAAATCTTTGGAGTCGATTAACTGAACCGGTCTAGGTCTTGAAATATGATTGAGAATTTAGCTGAATCTTTCCTGAAAGGTAAAGGTCAGTCATATGCAATGCATGATATGGATCAAGCAATGATGTTCTCAACATAAATGAGATTTGTAAGATATGATGCGTCTATGCATGCTATAATGATTTATGTGATGTGCGATGTTTATGAATGTATGTTTTCGTCTAGGAAAGTAAATCCTTGACGGGTGTCGGGAGGTCACTCCTGGGCTGATGTTGGAGAATAAGCTTTTACTTCCGCTGGAGATGATAGTTGCAAGAATACCGGTAGGAGAAGATGACTCCGTTGGGGAATAGTCTTGGCGAATGATTACTCTGCGGGGAGAAAAGTACTCTAACGATCTTGCTGGGAAGTAATACTCTGTGGGGAGAGAGATACTTTTGCTGAATTGTTGATAGTAACTTGCTGAGGATACCCTTGTTGTGTTGGAAGTGCTAATAGACTTCACTAGGGATAAGAAGACTTCGTCGAGGACGCTGTTTCCATGGCTTTTGGCTGAGTATAACCCAGTTATATCCTGTTAAGGAAATAACTCTTTAAATAAAGCCGGACGACGCGTTCGTGCTTGGCGAGGGATAAGCTTTCAGAATCTACTGGGGATAAGCTTACTGCCTGGGGAGGTGAATTCCAGCTTTCCTGGGGAAACTAGATTGGACTCTCTTGGGGAAGTTTTGAATTGCGGGGGAATTAGTTCCTTTGAATGTTGATATGCTGCCGGGGAACAATCTTTAGACCAAGATTGCTGGGGATGCTTGTTAAGAATATGTGCTGCTGGGGAATGTTGGGATCTGCTGGAGGATACCCAATTTCCTTAAGATTTGATAGCTCTGCTTGGAGAAGAATGCACTGACTGCTGACTTACTTTCTGGGGAATTAAGATATTTGGTTATGTTCTTTAGCTGAACTTACCTTGGTACCTTGGAGGACAGAACAATTAGATTGCTTAGACAATTCTTTTATTGCCCCTGTTTCTAATGTTACCTGTAATTATTCCTTTGTTTCGTATGCAAATATTTATGAGTTAGCAATTTATTGTCAATGCATATATCACAAATTGAACCTTGGACGTTCTTCGCAAAACAAAAACAGAAAGAGAAAAACAATTGGCACTTTTAACTGAAAAGTATATTTGTATTGATTTTTGAATGGCCTGAAAATAGGCGTTTGTGTACAAGAGGCTGACGTCCTAGTAAGAGAACGCCGCCGAACAAAAGAGTTTATACAAATTTTGTACAAAAGAAAATAAAACAGCTGTGTGAAATGAATGATCCCACTGGGTTTCAACTCTGCTATTGCCTCTATGACTCCGAGCGTCTCATCACTTGATGACCTAAACGAAGATGAAGCTGACTGATCGATGCCGTCTGAACTTGATGTAGATACCGGATTCTGGATGCAAAGTGATCCAATGAGACATAGTATTATGCTTTTATCCCTAATTTTTGCCTGGACCGCCCTTTCGGGTTTTCAGTCCACCAGGATACCCATTTTTGCCCAAGCCGCCTTTTCAGGTTTTCGACTTGCCGGGTGTACAGATTTTTTTCATTTCATCCCTTCATTTTGCCCGAACCCTTTTGGTTCGCCGGGAATCCCTAATTTTTGCCTAGGCATGTCAGCCTAGCGGGTCTTTTTCATGCGTAGTATCTTTTTACTATGTCTGCATTGGCGGGGTGAGGAAGGTCGTCACTATCCATGTTGGTCAATATCATTTCTCCTCCTGAGAACACATGTTTGACCATAAATGGCCCTTCGTACGTAGGGGTCCATTTGCCCCTTGGATCACTCTGAGGAAGGATAATTCGCTTGATTACCAGATCCCCAACTTGATATTCCTGCGGTCTGACCTTTTTGTTAAGTGCCCTGATCATTCGTTTCTGATACGTCTGACCATGACAGATAGCAGCAAGTCTCTTTTCATCAATAAGATTGAGCTGATCAAGTCGTGTCTGGATCCAATCATCCTCGTTCAGATTTGCATCCTTCATTATCCGGAGAGAGGGTATTTGCACTTCGATCGGTAAGACTGCCTCCATACCATAAACCAGAGAGAAAGGAGTTGCCCTGGTTGACGTCCTAGCTGAGGTACGGTACCCATGTAGAGCGAACGGTAACATCTCGTTCCAATCTTTATAAGTCACCGTCATCTTCTGCACGATTTTCTTGATGTTCTTATTTGCTGCTTCTACAGCCCCATTCATCTTCGGTCTGTAAGGAGAAGAATTGTGGTGCTGTATTTAGAACTGCTCGCAGAGCTCAGCGATCATCTTATTATTCAGATTGGTACCGTTGTCTGTAATAATTCTCTCTGGGACGCCGTACCGACAGATCAGGTTATGCCGAATGAACCGTGCCACAACAGTCTTGGTTACCGTAGCATAGGATGCTGCTTCAACCCACTTTGTAAAATAATCAATCGCCACTAGGATGAAGCGATGCCCATTAGATGCCGTAGGTTTAATCTCGCCGATCATGTCTATACCCCATATTGCAAACGGCCAAGGCGCAGTCAGAACATTCAGGGGAACCGGAGGAACATGCACCTTGTCTGCATAAATCTGGCACTTATGGCATGTCCTAGAATGTTGGTAGCAGTCAGCTTCCATTGTGGACCAGTAATACCCTTCCCGAAGGATCTTCTTAGCCATTGTATGTCCACTGGAATGTGTACCAAAGGTCCCTTCATGTAGCTCTTCCATGATCCTTTCTGCTTCAGTCTTATCCACACAACGTAGTAAGGTTGAATCATGGTTTCGCTTGTACAAGATGCCGTTGCTAAGGAAGAACTTGGCCGCGAACCTTCTTAAGAACTTCTTATCATTGATAGATGCACCTTCAGGGTATTCCTGAGCTTCCAGATATCTCTTCACCTCATGGTACCAAGGCTTCTCAGTCACCAATTCAGTCTCGAGATCACAACAGTATGCCGGTTCGTCCAGTTTCCAGATGATGATCCGGGGAGCCTCATTATCCCATTTGACCTTGAACATAGAAGCCATTGTAGCTAACGTGTCCTCCAGCTGATTCTCTTCTCTTGGAAAGTGTTCAAAGGTTATCTTCGTGAAGTGGGGGATCAAGGTCAATACACATTCTCTGTAAGGAATAAGGTTCGGATGTTTCGTATCCCACTCTCCTTTGATCTGATTGATCACAAGAGCGGAATCTCCGAAGACACTCAGAAACTTAATCCTTAGGTCGATCGCAGCTTGAAGACCCATGATGCACGCCTCATACCCTGCCATGTTGTTGGTACAGTTGAAACATAGCCGGGCAGTGAGTGGAGTATGAGTACCTTGAGGTGATATGATTATGGCGCCGATACCGTTACCCAAAGCATTGGAGGCTCCGTCAAAGTGCATAGACCATCGGGATCCTGGTTCAGGTCCTTCATCCGGTCCAGGTACTTCACAGTCAGTCACAATCATGATGCTTTCATCCGGAAACTCAAAGTTCATTGATTGATAGTCATCTACGGCCTGATGTGCCAAGTGGTCCGCCAATACACTTCCCTTGATAGCTTTCTGGGTCGTGTACTGAATGTCGTATTCCGTCAAGATCATTTGCCATCTTGCAATTCTTCTAGACAGAGCAGGTTTTTCAAATATGTACTTTATAGGATCCATCTTTGAGATCAACAAGGTAGTGTGAGTCAGCATATACTGTCTCAGCCGGTGAGCAGCCCATACCAAAGCGCAGCAAGTTTTCTCAAGCAGTGAGTATCGGGTCTCACAGTCGGTAAACTTTTTGCTAAGGTAATAAATGGCATGCTCTTTTCGGCCAGACTCGTCATGCTACCCCAGCACACACCCCATTGAGTTGTCAAGCACTGTTAGATATAGTATCAAAGGTCTCCCTTCAACCGGTGGCATAAGGATAGGTGGTTCTTGGAGATACTCCTTGATTCTGTCGAAAGCAGCCTGACATTCATCGTTCCAACGTACTACCTGATATTTCTTCAGCAGCTTGAAGATTGGCTCACAGGTAGCAGTCAGGTGTGAGATGAAACGAGCAATGTAATTCAGGCGTCCTAAAAAGCCTCTGACCTCTTTCTCTGTCTTGGGAACTGGCATCTCTTGAATAGCTTTGACCTTGGCAGGGTCCACTTGAATTCCCTTATCACTGACCACGAAGCCTAGCAACTTCCCAGATCTTACCCCGAAGGTGCACTTGTTCGGGTTCAATCTCAGCTTGTATAGTTTCAACCGGTCAAACAATTTCTGCAGATGATCTAGGTGTTCTTCCTCAGTCTGGGACCTTGCGATCATGTCGTCAACATACACTTCTATCTCATGATGGATCATGTCATGAAATAAAGCAACCATGGCACGTTGGTAGGTTGCCCCAGTGTTCTTTAGTCCAAAAGGCATGACCTTGTAGCAGAAGGTGCCCCACTGAGTAACAAATGTAGTCTTTTCCATGTCTTCAGGTGCCATCTTGATTTGATTGTAACCTGAAACCCATCCATGAAAGAGAACACCTTATGCTGAGCAGTATTATCAACAAGGACATCAATGTGAGGTAAAGGGAAGTCATCCTTGGGGCTGGCCCTGTTCAGATCCCTGTAGTCGACACACATTCTGACTTTACCGTCCTTCTTTGGTACCGGCACCACGTTAGCAACCCACTGAGGGTAAGAAGTCACTGCAAGGAACCCAGCATCAAACTGTTTCATAACCTCGGCTTTAATCTTCTCAGACATCTCTGGACGCATACGGCGG
Source organism: Vicia faba (assembly GCA_948472305.1). NCBI lineage: Eukaryota > Viridiplantae > Streptophyta > Magnoliopsida > Fabales > Fabaceae > Vicia > Vicia faba. Next base: position 335,402,996 of record OX451736.1, read on the forward strand.
ACCTTTTGCTTAACTGGAGGGCAATCTTCCTTAGTTGGCAAGTGATGGACCACAATATCAGTATCCAACCCGGGCATGTCTTCGTAGGACCAGGCAAAGATCTCCATATAATCATGTAGCATTTGAGTCAACCGTTGCTTCACGCTGAGCTCTAGGTTGGCACCAATCTTTACCTCTTTCCTGTCTTCTTCAGTACCCAAGTTTATTGTTTCCACTGGCTCTTTATGGGGTTGAATTTCCCTCTCCTCCTGAAGTAACAGTCTTGCAAGCTCGCCACGCAATCATCTTCACCTTCGTCTTCGGCTAAGTTGATCGGATTTTCGAAGTCATAACTGGCAGTAGCAGAGTCGTTATCAGTGAGATCCAGAGTGGATTGAAACCTGTATGAGTGAGTGTGTGTGTAAATACAACTGTTTTGAAATATATGTAAAAGAAAGAAAGACAGAAAAGGAGCATAAGATTTGCAATGCGAGAAAACGTCCAAGATTTTCATTCATGATATATGAAATGACAATTTATATGCCCTCACAAATAAAACCACGGTGCCTCGGGTAAGACACCGGGCCAAAGAGTTTATTATTGTTTATTACAGATACCAAAAACATAGGAATTCATTACTTAGTAACAAGAGAAACAGATAGATTGTCCTTTGCACTCCAATTGTTAAGTCCACCGTCAGTTTCCGGGTAAATCCAGCTATCAAACTCAGCTTCATCCACATCCTCTTCGTCCCCAATAGCATTCACTCCATGAGCAGGCAGGGGAGCTGTCACTACATTGGGCTTCTCAGATGCCTCAAACTGTACTTCCTTGGCGTCAATAAGGTCCTGCAGCTTGCTCCTTAGTGCCCAACAGTCATCAGTGGAGTGCCCCGGGCTATCAGAATGGTAAGCACAACGAGCATTCGGGTTGTACTTAGGAGATGTAGTATTGGGGAACTTCGGAGCCTCTCTAACAGTTACTAAGTTGGTTGAGAGCAACTGTGGCAAGATCTGCGATAAAGTCATGCTCAAACGGGTGAACTCTCTCCGGGGTCTTTCAGCCCTTTGAGGATTGGTTGGCCGAGGAGCGGCAGCAGGCTTAGCAATCGTTACCGCACTGACAGATTGGCGGCGCTCAAATCTTTCTGATCTCCGGGAGCCATATACAGCACTAGCTTCCTTCTTGAAGGGTTTCTTCTGGGAACTAGATGATGCACCCTTCGGAATCTTTCCAGACTTTAACCCAGCCTCAATTCTTTCTCCAGTCAGAATCAAATCAGTGAACCCTGCAGAAGAATTCCCGATAAGATGGTTGAAAAATGGCCCAGATAGGGTCCCCAAGAACATGTCTACCAATTCCCGATCAGTCAACGGTGGCTGCACCCTGCCAGCCAGGTCTCTCCACTTCTGAGCGTACTCCTTAAAACCTTCGCTTGAACCTAACGACATACCCTGGAGTTGGGTACATGTAGGGGCAAGGTCGGCATTATATTGATACTGCTTGTAGAAAGCAGTAGCCAACTCCTCCCAGTTACGAACCTTGGTCCCATCCAGCTGATAGAACCATTCGAAATGAGTCCTTGAAAGACTCTCCTGGAAGAAGTGGATCCACAAATTCTTATCCGCTGAGTACGGTTGGATTTTCCGAACATATGACCTGAGATGTAGCTTGGGACAAGACGCCCCGTCATATTTAGTGAAAGATGGTGCTTTGAACTTCCGAGGAATGATCACACCAGTAGACAAACCCAGATCTCCAAAATCCAGCCCAGGTACCTGTTGTATTTCCATAGCATTCAGCCTGTCTTCCAGCTGCTTGTAACGGTCTTCTGCCGGAGGATATTGTTCTTCATCAAAATCAGTCTCGTTGTCGGAGACTACCGGACTAGGACCCTTTTCTGTCTGAGGAGTACTCTTGCCAACAGAAGAACCAGCCTCTTCATTCTGCAAAGTGTTGCCAAACCTTCGGCCCGAGTTGAACAGAACAGTCCTTCTCTTCTTCTTCTTTTCCTTTTTCAGAAGCAGAGCCTTCAGCTCTTCTTGGCCCTGAGCCAAACCCTTGATTAATTCCTGGAATTGCGCATTCTGCGCCTGAAGAGCCTTGATGGATGTCTCAGTTGATGACGAGTCGGGATTCATGATGCTGAAATAAACAGCGAAGAACTATAAGCAACCTGAAAAGAAGAAACCTGCTATGCACATGATGAATGGAATGCGTATGATTTATGTTTTCAAAGACAATCGGGAATCAACTTTGTAAACAAAAAGGAACACACTTCATTAGATTCAACTTTGAAACTGAAATTATTCGACAGGTTGCCCTTAGGCGTTATATGAAAGGAAATACTGAAAAGGAAAATCAAATTGTGAAAGAACATCCAGAGCTCCTTATTGATCCCATGGTCTCCTCTTCTCAGTACGGATGTAGGCATTCATAGCTCGCTCATTCTCCAACTGCTTTGTCAGCTTCTGGATCTTTAATTCCTTCTCATTGTACTTTTCCGGTAAGAATCCCGCTCTTCTTGCAGTTGTGACCAAGATCTCTTCAATGTATCATAGTCAGTAGGTACCTGAGGAGGAAGGACAGTTGGAGGAACACCATCTTTGTCAGGACCCTCAAGAATGACGGGTCCGACAGCTTCATACGGCATACCTAACTTCTGAGCACGGATGCGAACCCATTTGTAGTAGGCTTCCATAGGTAAAGAAGTCTTTGGCCCTAACTCTTGTGGGTCAGCCTTATGAACTTTGTCCCAAGCCTTGATGAACCTACGACGCAGCTCGTCACTATCCACCTGAAACTCGAAACTGATGTGAGGCACCAACATCTCATGGGGGCCTGCTCTTCTTGCTCTTCCAAACTGACGGAGTGCTAGACATGGATTGTAAGAGATCCCTCCTTGGGTACCAATCAGAGGAACATTATGGTATTCCCCGCATCGATCAATAACAGCTATCTCATCCAAACCTCTGCAAGTCCAAATGATGTCTTTATCGGTGAGAGACATTAACCTGTGAGCCCAACCTCTTCCTTCTTGGTTCTTTAATACGAACTTGGGGAGGTGCGAAATAAACCACCTCACCAACAAGGGGATACAACACCATAGGGTTCCTCGTCTTTGGGTAGTACGAGCATGAAGTTGTTGCAAGATGTCACCCAAGAGAGTGGGCACAGGATTCTGAGACATAAAGATCCTTATGGCAGTGGCATTAATGAAGTTATCAGGATTAGGAAACAAGACCAACCCATAGATTAAGAGAGCCAAGATGTCTTCATATGCCCTAAAGTCCAGGTCATTCCAGAAACTGTTAGCTTTACCGATCAGAAACTTGGCCAAGAAACCCTTAACTCCGCTTCTAGTTACCCAGTTGTCTGTTACCTCTTGATGGGTCAAAGGAAGAGCTGCAGCAACATCCTCAAGCCTGAGGGTCTTTTCCCAACCAGTAAAGGGAGTTTGATCCAAGATAGGGATACAAAGAAAATCAGAGAACTCTTCCAGGGTAGGGACCAGCTGGAAGTCTTGAAAGGTGAAGCACTGGTACAGAGGGTCATAGAACTGGGTCAGAACACTCATCAACTGTTGATCCTGCTTTGCAGTGACTAAACTGAGAAGAGAACCATGCCTCTGAATGAAGGAAGTGGTATTTGGAATTCTGCTAACCAACTCATCAAGCAACTTAGGTGAACGAACAAAGTTGAACCGGATAGTATTCCTTCGCACAGGCATCATAATGTCCTACAAAACAGAGCAAAGGTGAAACCCTCTTGTCTTTGAAATGGTCAGTCCTTATGCGGGATGCATGCAATGCTCATGATGTTATGATGTATGATAAAGCACACCACAATAGATACAAAGGCAAACATAGTAAGGCACACAAGTCACACAAGGCAAGCCCTTAAAGTTTAGGCCAGCATGAGGTCTAGGTACTACCCTCTTTCAGTTCGTTGGTTCATACCTGTCCTATCAAAGTAACTGGGTTCTTAGAGGATCCCAATATCATTGACTACCCTCAATCGGTCATAACTCCAGCATCGCAATCTTTTCTTGCGGCCAGAACCATCACGAGAGTTTAGCCTCAATGGGCGTAGCATACTGCTACAATTCTAAAGGCCAAGTTGTGTCAATTAAGGTTCTAAGGTTGTTGGTGCTTAATGACTCCTTAGAAGACCCATATTCTCCTTGTTGCGACACAAGGGATATCGGTACAGACCAAGGTGCCACACCAACATAGCCACTGTTTCACCCGTGTCGGTCTACGCCGGACAGGTCCCTCACAGCTTATGCTACCTAAACAGGGTATCCCCAGATCCGGGTTAGGATCTATGTAACTCCCATGCAACCCACAATAATAAAGCACACAAATCAATACAAGTGAAAACACAGTTATGATCTAACCCTAAGGTACACCTCACTTTAAATTTACTTCCCCAGCAGAGTCGCCAGTTCTGTGATCGATGGATCTGGAACTGACTGTTTAACGCTGGTTCGCGAAATGTCGCGGAAGCAAGAGTCGCCACCGTCTTTTATTTTCTCCAAATGGAAAGGACAAAAGCACAGAAAAATTCCTTAAAGAGATTGCTCTCGGTTCGGGAGGTAGGTTATAGAAAGGGAAGGTGTTAGCACCCTTTCTATCCATGGTTATCCATGGGCTCTTAGATACTTGCTCATTGTGTTTTAAAAAATGGTTTGTTTGCTTTTCAAATGTGGGTTTTAAAAAAAGGTTTCTTTGAAAATTCCAGTTCGACTCTTGTATCAGTCCTCAAGAGTGTTTGAAAAATTGCTTTCGAAAGCTTTTTGAAAATGTGTTGGTGTGAAAAGTATTTTGTTTTGTTTTGAAATTTAGAGCAAGTATCTAGAGTCGTCTACCTACCCTAAGGAATTCGTCTGTGTAAATGTCCTTTAAAGTAGTGCCATCCCACCATTGAGAGGTAGGTAGCACCACTATTGGAGTTGTTCGGGTCAATTCGAGGTTCGGGACATGGTGATCACCAGAGCCATGGGAAGACACCTTAGAAGCTACCCTCATGCCAGGTTCCCGGATCATGAGGACTTACTAAGACATCCTCTACTCGACGATCACCTTTCGAGGCAAGGCAACAGTGAGGCGTACCCTAGGGGTGGTGTGTGATTTGTGTGTCAGATTCATTTATTTTTGTCTTGTCAGGTTATGGGTGATCTATGCGTTTGTTTTTTATTTTTTTGTCATTCATTCTTGCATGCATTTATTTAACAGTTAAAATATTGCGAGAAAGATAAAATTCTAAACTATTACAAAAGGCGCGGGTCCACATCGCCAAAATTTCCAGAACCCGATTTGACAGAAAATAGAGAAATAAAGGTAAAGTGCGAGAAATAAAATGTCCGAGTTTACAAGGCTTTGGGAGAAATACATAAATATTTAAACGAAATAAAATAAATATGCGAATTAAATGGGAATTAAAAACGAGGGAGTTGGACCCTTTTTGCAAAATTAAATTAAATGGTGACATTAATTAATTAAAAAAAGAAAGGAAAATGTTTTTTGGTATTTTATGATTTTTAGGATTTTAATGAAAAAGAATTAATTAAGATAAATTCTAACCCTAATTCTAGTTATTTTAATTTATTAAAAAAAAGAAGATTAAAGTTTTACCCTAAAATCAACCCTAATTAATTTACATGCAATTTTAATCACAAAAATAAATATTTAATTATTTAATTATTATGGGAGAAAAATAAAAAAGGATAAAAAATTAATATGAACCCTAGTTCTATGTTTTTTTAGATTTTTATTAAAAGAATTAAAATTAAAACCTAATTTAAAACTAAATTTAATTATATGCAATTTAATTACAAAAATACTTAAAATAAAATATTTATCATTTTTTCATCTTTTTCTAATTTTTTTATGTATTTTTTATATTTTATGAAAACATTAAATTAATTAAACAAACAATAATTAAAAGAAAATAAAAATTATAAAAATAAAGAAAGTTAAGAAAATTTGCAAACCAAGGGGGTCTGCCCCTTAATATGGAGGTTAAGTCCAATAATTCTGGCCCATTTGGAGGCCTTGTTGACCTTTCCATGACGCGTGTACACGCGTTGACTAGGGTTTATGGTGTTCTCCAGATTCTAGCCTTCTGATTGATCTTGAGATGGACGTGGCAAGCTTGATTTGGAGGATGCACGGTGTTCCTTGGTCACGAAATTACATACAAACGCGTTAGTAAAAATAACATGAAAGGGATGGGGGACCTGGGGCTCGAACCCAGGTCCTAGAGATTACCAGTTTTATGCCTTGCCAACCGTACTGAACGCGCTTCTTGTATATTAAATAACTGAAGAATAATATAATGAGAAAATAATGGTTAATGAGAAGTCAGCGCGCGAAATTTGAATACTCCAATCATGGACAGCCACCTTGCCTTCTTCTTCCTTGGCCTGATTTTTCCTGAAACATAAACAGAATAAGCAACGGTTTTGAAACGTTGCTGTAGGCACTATACAAGAAAATAGCGATTAGCACATGAGCATTCATAAATTGTTCAGACTAGGGCCATTAGAATCGTCTCCCTCTCGTGATTCCAACTATGTATCTCTCATGGCCTAATTATTCCAGGTTTGAAAACCCCCAAATTGATTTCCACGGAAACCTAATATGCTTTCATGGTAGATTCTTTGTTTGGGCATGAAACTTCAATCAAACTATGCAGTTAGCTTGCAAACATCATTCTAAACACAAAAACAACAACGAAACATGTTAAAAATGCATGAATAATGGAAAACGATTTTGGAATTTTCTCTACCAACTTCAATGATGATTTCGCGTTTTCTTGAGTATGGGGCTTAGGGAATGATTGGAATACGTCCTATGATCCTCAAGGAAGCTAATGGAGTAGCTATTTGGCCCTGAATCGCCCTAGAATTAGGTTTTCAGAATTGAATTTTCTTGATAAAATTTCAAGTTTGTGCAAGGGTTTTCTGCGCAGCTTAGTGGTCCCATGTCATTTTGATTTACCAATCTCAAGTTATGGCCTTTGACTTAAAGTCCCTTTTTGTTGACCTTTGAAAATGACCTATAATGTTGAAATTGATAACTTTTTGTGAGAGCATTTATTGGACTTGAAGTATGAAGAGGAGTTGTAGGAAATGCCTTTCTCTTCAAAATGAGCTTTGGATGGAATTTTTCTGATAATCCATGTGAAAGTTATGCCTTGGTCAATTTACAGTTGACTTTTTCAGCTGTCCAAATAAGGAAACTTTTGCATCTTGATGATTTTTGAGCCAAGCTTTGAGAATCATGATCAAGCATTGATCAAATGATGTTTGTGGCTTCAAAATGAGATGTTGATCAAAAATTTGAACTTTTGACTGGCAAATGACCATTTTGCCCCTATAGTTGACTGTAGTGCAATTAGGGTTTTGACTGTGCAGTTTTGTGCTGAAAGTCTTGAAACTTGATATGAGGATGCTTGACCATATTTGTAGGCATGTGAGACTTGATTGGACCTTTGGAAACTTCATTTTCTTGATCAGAACACAAACCCTAATTTTGACTGCTTAAGAGGCCCTTGAACTGTGCAACCCTTGGGGAATTTTGAAGCTTTGACTTGGCAAATCTTTGAAGAATATGGGAGGGCAAATTTTGGGGTACAACACAAGGGAATAAACCCTTTCATCATAGGATGGAAGACTTTGCTGGGGAATCTAGGACAGAGGCTTCTGACCATGCAAACCCAAAATCAAACATGAACCAATACCTGACTGGAGACAATAAGATCACAAACCCAATACTGCATTTTACACCGATTGGTATCGTCTTTAACTATCTGAGAAACATACAAAGATCGTGCACTTACCAGCAAAATGACCTGAGAGAATCTTCATGAAGGAAGTAAATCTTCTTAAAACAACTGGAGTTTGTTCATTCCTGGGATCACCATTTTTTGTTGTCATTGTGTCATCACAAATTTCAAAGTAAATTGAATTGTAAAGATCTCTTTTTTGAAAATTCAATTTTGCTTTTTAATCTTTTTTCTTTGAAAGTTATCATCAGTAATAAATGGAGTCTTTGCAAGCTAAATAAAATAAGAACACAAAGAATTGGGTAAAAGCTCGAATTTCATTAATAGAATGGTAGTCTGCGAATGGCGAGACTCCATGGATGATTACAAAGTTTGGGAAATGATAATACATAATGGAAAAGATAAATTGAGATACAATGACCACTATTCCCCCTAACAACTTTTGAAATCCTGAGCAGCAGCTTTTGTTGAAGTATGGTGAGGATCCGAGAAGATTGTTGCTTCAACAATCAAGTCTTGTCTGACATAGTTACTTGCCAAGAAAATCCCTAACTTTTGCCTAAGCTTCCCTTGCGGGTTTTCAACTTAGCGGGAAATTTATTCTGTTTATGTCTCTAATTTTTGCCTAGACCGCCCTTTCGGGTTTTCGGCCTACCGAAACGCTCCTTTTGCCTAAGCCACCCTTTCGGGTTTTCAACTTAGAGAGTTGTTCTTTTATTTCTTTAGGCGAAGTATTTCTTGATTGCGTCATCATTCATGGGACGTGGAAACTCCTCGCCATCCATAGTTTCAAGAATTAATGCACCACCAGAGAAGGATATCTTGACAACATACGGGCCTTCAAAATTGGGAGTCCACTTGCCCCTAGAATCAGCTGTTGAAAGACATGATCTTCCTGAGCACGAGGTTGCCTTCTCTGAATTCACGAGTTTTGACCTTTTTATCAAATGCCTTTTTCATTCTTTTCTGATGTAACTGCCCATGACACAAAACTGCCATTCTCTTCTCTTCAATCAAATTCAATTGGTCAAACCTGTTCTGGACCCATTCAGCCTCTGTCAACTTGGCTTCTATTATCACACGCAACGAGGGAATCTCTACCTCGACAGGGAGTACAAATTCCATTCCATACACCAGGGAGAACGAGGTTGCTCTTGTTGAAGTGCGAACAGATGTTTGATATCCATGTAGAGCAAAAGGGAGCATTTCATGCCAATCCTTATAATTAACAACCATTTTCTGGATAATTCTCTTGATATTCTTATTAGCAGCTTCAACAACCCCATTTATCTTTGGCCTGTATGGAGATGATTTGTGATGGACAATCTTGAATTCTTCACACAGTTCTATCATCATCTTGTTGTTCAAACTCAAGCCATTGTCGGTGATGATTCTGCTCGGCACACCATACAAACATATAATATTATTTTTGATGAAGCGCACAACCACCTGTTTGGTAACATTGGCATATGAAGCAACCTCTACCCATTTGGTGAAGTAGTCAATTTCTACCAAGATAAAACAATTCCCATTCGAAGCTTTGGATTCTATCATACCGATCATGTCAATACCCCACATAGAGAAAGGTCATGGGGAGGAAATCACATTGAGAAGTGTCTGAAGCACATGGACCTTATCTGCATAAACCTGGCATTTATGGCACTTCTTTGAAAATTTGTAACAATCAGACTCCATTGTCAACCAATAATAACCTAGCCTTAGCATCTTTTTAGCCATCGAGTGTCCATTAGCATGAGTGCCAAATGAACCTTCATGAATCTCATGCATCAAAATGTCTCCTTCATGTCTATCCACGCATCTAAGCAAGACCATGTCATAATTTCTCTTGTATAACACATTTTCACTGAGGAAGAAACTTCCTGCCAATCTTCTTAGTGTCTCTCTATCTTTCCTCGACGCACCAATAGGGTATCCCTGAGTCTGAAGAAAATGCTTGATATCATAGTACCAAGGTTTTTCATCTACTACCTCCTCTGTCGTAAACACATGAGCGGGCCTATCTAGTCGTCGAACTGTAATTCAGGGTATATCATTCCAAGTATTCACTTGGTACATGGAAGCCAGAGTTGCCAGAGCATCCTCCATTTGATTTTCATCTCTAGGGATGTGATGGAATTCAACTTTATTGAAGAAGGGTAATAATCTTCTAGCATAATCTTTGTAAAGGATCAAGCCAGAGTGACGAGTGTCCCATTCTCCTTTAATCAGATTTATTACCAAAGCAGAATCACCATACACATCCAAAATTTTGATTCTAAGATTAATAGCTTCCTCAAGACCCATGATGCAAGCCTCATATTCTGCCATATTATTAGTGCAATCGAATGTTAAGCTTGCAGTAAAAGGAATGTGCGATCCATGAGGAGTGACAATCACAACACCAATTCCTTTACCATAAGCATTCACAGCTCCATCAAAAATCATACTCCAACGAGATTCAGGGTCTGGGCCTTCCTCAGGCAATGGTTTATCATAATCTTTCACTTTCAGGAACATCACATCCTCATCAGGGAATTCATACTCTACAGACTGATGATCCTCCACTGTTGGTGAGCAAGATAATCTGCCAACACACTGCTTTTAATAGCTTTTTGAGTGCGGTATTTAATATCATATTCAAATAGAAACATCTTCCAGCAGGAAATTCTCCCAGTAAGAGCAGGCTTTTCAAAAATGTACTTGATTGGATCCATTTTGGAGATCAACCAAGTAGTGTGATTCAACATATACTGCCGCAAATGCTTTGTCGCCCAGGCCAACGCACAACATGTCTTTTCCAGCATGGAATACCGTGACTCACAATCAGTGAACTTTTTACTGAGATAATAAATGAAGAACTCTTTCTTCCCTGTTTCATCCTGTTGTCCCTGAATACAACCCATGGAATTATCTAACACTGACAGATACATAATCAATGGTCTTCCTTCGACAGGAGGGAGCAAGATAGGAGGTTCAAGCAGATATTCTTTAATACTTTCAAATGCCCTTTGGCAGTCATCCGTCCATACACAACCTTGATCTTTCTTTAACAACTTAAAGATCGGTTCACATGTTGCATTCATGTGGGAAATGAATATGGAAATATAATTCAAACGCCCGAGGAAACCTCTGACTTGCTTTTCAGTCCTTGGCGCTGGCATTTCTTGAATTGCTTTGACTTTATCAGGGTCAACTTCAATTCCTATCTAGATAATAATGAAACCCAACAATTTCCCTGATCGAACACCGAAGGTGAATTTATTTGGATTCAAGCGGAGATGATACTTCCTCAAATGCTGAAACAACTTCAACAAATCTTCTACATGTCCTTCTTCATCCTGGGATTTGGCAAACATATCATCAATATATACTTCGATTACCTTGTGCATCAGATCATGGAATAAGGTTGTCATAGACCTCTGGTATGTTGCACCAGCGTTCTTCAACCCGAAGGGCATCACTCTATAACAAAATGTTCCCCAGGGTGTGATAAACGTTGTTTTTTCCACGTCCTCGGGCGCCATTCTTATTTAATTATACCTGGAAAATCCATCCATGAACGATAATACTTTGAATTTTGTTATTCTATCCACTAACATATCAATGTGTGGCAATGGAAAATCATCTTTTGGACTAGCTTTATTTAGATCTCTATAATCTACGCACATGCGGACTTTTCCGTATTTTTTCGGTACTGGGACAATATTTGCAATTCATTAAGGATACACTAATGTCACAAGAAAACCAGCATTAATCTGCTTTAGAACATCCTCTTTGATTTTTACTGCCATATCTGTGTGAGTTCTTCTCAACTTTTGTTTGATTAACAGACACTCTGGCTTCAACGGTAAACGGTGCTCCACAATATCTGTATCTAGACCAGGCATATCTTGATAAGACCAAGCAAAAATATCCACATACTCTTTCAACAGCTCAATCAACCTGCTCTTCACATCAAGATGCAAGAATGCTCCAATCTTGACTTCCTTCAGATCTTCTTCTGAACCCAAATTGATCACTTCCAATGGCTCTTTATATGGCTGAATGGTATTTTCCTCGTGCTCAAGCAACCACGAGACCTCTTCTGGAATCTCATCATAATCTTCTTCTTCACCCCTATACACAGGACATTCAAAGTTGGGAGAGGGTGCAGGGTCATTGTATTCAACAGGTTTTTTAATTAATTTTGAAACATGTATTCAAGAAGGAACATCAATGGTGATCCAGTTCTGGACCCTAACTCCGTGCGTCACATAATTCGGCCTTTCCTGCTCTGCTTCATCTTCCACAATGGCATTGATCCTGGAAACAGTTGGATGAAGATAACCCCCGCTACAGAAGATGTCTTCATACTTGCTTGCAGCAGACTTCGGCTTCATGCCCTTATCTTTGTCATTCTTCAAAGAAAACCCCAAGCCAACTCTATTCTTGTTCACAGGTGGATCCATAATCTGTCCCCACACTTCACTATGACCCTTACGCATAACCTGCTGTGCATCCTTAAGCGAAACCATGGAATTCTCATTTCCTCTTATATTTCCAATGGATAAGGCTTGGAACTTGGTTCCAACAGCAACTTCATCCGCCTCCACAATGCTGAAAGAGGACAAATGAGATATCAATATTGCCTGTTCCCCATTTACGATCACTACTTTCCTTTCACGTACAAACTTCAGTTTCTGGTGTAAAGTTGAAGTGACAGCCCCTGCCTCGTGTATCCATGGTCTTCCTAGAAAACAGCTATAAGCAGGTACAATATCCATTACCTGGAAAGTAATTTGAAACAAATGTGATCCTATATGATTAGGCAAGTCCACCTCACCAATAAAAGATTTCCTTGATCCATCAAATGCTTTCACAATGATGACACTCGGGAGCATAGGTGTTCCTTGATATTTCAACTTCATAAGTGTACTCCTTGGTATAACGTTCAAAGAAGATCCATTATCAATCAACACATTGGATAGTGAATCATTCTTGCAGTTCATAGAGATGTGGAGGGCCAAGTTGTGATTTCTTCCTTCATTTGGTAATTCATCGTTGCAGAAGCTCAAGTTATTACATGATGTAATGTTCCCTATTACACTGTTGAATTGTTCTATTGGCATATTACTATCCATAAAAGCTTGGTCCATTACCCTCATTAAGGATCCTCTGTGAGCAGAGGAGTTCATCAATAGAGCCAAGATAGATATTTTTGAAGGAGTCTGCAGTAGCTGATCTGCAATTCTGTAGTCGCTCATCATGATTATCTTCAAAATATCATCTACTTATTTCTCTAACGCAACCCACTAGTCTCACCCGTAGCCTTCTTGGGTCCAAAATTCTCACCAATTTTCTTTCCAGCAACAACATCTCTCCGAAAAACTGGCACAAATACACGACCGCTACGGGTCACTCTGCTATTTTCAGCTATATTTCCAACATTAGGCATTGGCTGGATGGGAACTTCCACCCCATCTTCTAAGATTGTGGCATTGTATTTATAAGGCACAACCTTATCTGATTTGTAGGGAATAGGACCTGGCAGACTAATTACCAATGGGGTAATAGCTAATTTGCTATGGTACTCCACTTCAAGATGAGAGGGTGCACTAAAACAAGGCACAATGACGTTTACCCCTTCCTCAAAACAATCAGACATCAAAAAGTCATTTCTTGCAAACAAATCTTCGTCTGAAGAGAAATACTCATCCACAGAGGCATACTCTTCCTCTGACTCTTCTTCCATTAAACAAACTTCAACCATATCAATCTCATGATAATCATCCCTCTGACCTGTGATCTTGATAGTTCCATTGTCTAATAGAAACTGAACACCCTCTCTCACAATTTGAACATCCTCGGGGGTCTCGACTGCAAATTATGCAAAATCCATATTGGTGTTCCACCTGACCAGCCGTACGACAGAAGGTAGCATGCAACTGCACGAGATCCTCGTTTAAATACTCCACATCAAAAATTCTGAATTCACCATGACATCCAAAAACCATATTCACTTCCTCTTCATACTCTGCCCTAGGCCTGATTATATGGATTAAACCCTCATCCATCATCTCCTGTAAATCAACCTTTATCTTCTCGCAACCTTGTATGTCTGTACTGCAAACAGCACAACCGGCATGGTCATGCGTATAGTAGCTGAATTCACAGAGGTCTGTGTGCATCTTCGCCAAATCTCCTCTAACCATATTAATGTCAAAAATCTGGAAGTCGCCTGGACAACTGGCCACCATATTTATATCATTTACTCTCCCATGCTTGGGTAGAGGATTATCTTTCACATTAGGTCCCACGTATTTGAAAGATAGAATTCCAGACTTCACCAACCTTTGCACTTCATTCCTCAAAGGATAACAATTCTCAACACTATGCCCTGGTGCTCCCTGATGAAAAGCACACGTTTGGTCTTCTTTGTAATACCAAGGCAACAGTGATGGTATAGCGGGAGGTGGTCATGTCTGGACCAACTTCTTCTGAATCAATGCTGGTAGTAGCTCTGCATAGCTCATGAGAATAGGGTCATAGTTCTCCTTTCTATGATTATTCCCTTGGTTCCCCTGCTGGGGCCGTCTTTGATAAGCAACAGTAGTCGGAGCAACACTCATCACAGGAGTGACTGAGGCGACTTACCGGTGACACTGATAATTCCTTCTAGGAGCGTTTACCCTCCTCTCTTGTATAACGACATTTGTATCCCCCTCTTTCTTCTTGGTAAACCCATAAGATGGCTTCTTCACACCTCTGGATCCTTCACTCTTCGTCAAAAAACCTTCTCTTACAGCCTCTTCTAGGCGGACACCCATTCCTGCCATCTTTGTAAAATCACTTGGTGCGCTTGCTACCATCCTTTCGTAGTAGAAAGCACCCAGCGTCTTCAGAAAAATCTTAGTCATTTCTTTCTCTTCCATGGGAGGAATCACTTAGGCAGCTACTTCGCGCCATCTCTGTGCATACTCTTTGAACGATTCCCTGTCTTTCTGAACCATGGCCCTAAGTTGGTCACGGTCGGGCGCCATGTCCATATTGTACTTGTATTGTTTGATGAATGCTTCTCCCAAATCATTAAAAGTATGGATGTTAGCGCTGTCTAAACTTATATACCACTTCAACAATGCGCCAGTTAAACTATCATGAAAAAAGTGAATCAGCAGACGTTGATCATCAATGTGGGTAGACATTCTCCTTACGTACATCACCAAGTGAGCACGAGGGCAAGTGTTGCCCTTGTACTTCTCAAATTCCGGGACCTTGAACTTAGAAGGTATTTTAACATTCGGGACCAAATACAGCTCATTCACATTCTGCCCAAATAGCTCTTTTCCCCTAAGAGCCTTCATCTCTCTTTGCATTCTATCAAACTGCTCTTAAAAATCATCCATTTTGTCATAAAGACCCAAGTCTTCACTCGGTGGAGGGAAAGGACGACACAAATCTTCATTAACAAACGAAACCAAATTCACCGAAGGAGGTGCAACAAGAACAATATGCACCACAAGAGGTGCCGGAGTAACAACAGTTTGAACAACTGGAGGATCTTGAGGACAAAGATTGAAACTTTCAGGTGCAAAATTCTCTGGCATTCCCCATGGATAACCTTGAGGCATACGGTTTTGAACAACAGCCAGAGTAGCGGATACAGGAACAGTAGGAACTTCAGTATTTGCCCTTGTTGGTTGAGGTTGAACACTCGGTGGCTGATTCTGAGCAACCACCAGAGCTTCCATCAGAGTAGTCAAATTGGCCAAGCCGGCCTTCAAAGCATAAACTTCTTTGCGCAGCTCGCGATTCTCTTGCTCTAAGTTGTCCATCTTCTTTTTGAAATTAGCCCGAGTGTTGTAGTGATGAGTCAGCTTGCTGAATGAAGTAAAAAGCTGGGTAAGGCACCTGTATATGCATAATTAATGCAAGAAATATGTGCAATATGATTCATGACATGCAATGCACATGATTATTTTTACTTCATTATTTAATATTTCAAGGGATTTAAGATTTATAGGTATATTGCAAATATCAAAGTAATAAAGCTTTTGAAATACTGAAAATTTTTATTATAATAACTTCAAAATGGATTACAAGTTTCAATGATCCCAAGTACAAGATGAAAAAAAATGTAAAATCCTGAGCAAAAGAATTGATGGAGATTAATCTGTACATTGGTGCTTCCCTGTGAGCCTGGCAATCTGAGCCCTCAACCTCTGGTTTTCTTCCACGTGTCTGATGGAAACCTCTTTCCAATCATCTGGATCAGGAAGTGAGTAATCAACACCTGTTTGAGGCTTAGGGGAAAATAAATCCCCTTGCCTCTCCATAGACTCCACCGCTCGACTCTCAAGGATCTCAATCAAATCGTCTTTCTCCTTCAGGTCTGCTCTATAGGAACTCTCTAAAGTATGGACCTTGTTCTTCCAAGCATCCCTTTCCTGTTGCATCCTAACCAAAGCGAGTTGCAACTCTTCTAGATCATCTAATAAGGGAGGAGTGGTCTTCACAAATAGGTCAGGCATGGGTGTCTCTCGAGTATACGGCATCTTCAACTGAATGGCTCTCGATCGGACCCACTAAAGATATGGCTCCAAAGAAAAAACACCCCTAGGTCCCAAATCCTTCCTACTCTTCTTATGAATGTGACGCCAGACCTTCACAATCTTCTCCCTAGCTTCCCTGTGGTCTTCTCCTTCCTTCAGAAAGAAACTACTCAAATGAATACTATTCGGTTTATCCCTCATCGGGTAACCAAGTTGTCGTCGTGCAAGAATATGGTTATAGTTAATTCCTCCTTTTGTACCAAGAAGAGGTACATTGGGGAAACTACCACAATTGTCAATAATCTCCACATCCTGATAAGCTCGAGGATACCAATCAATATCCGAGTGAGTAAGTTCCATGATCTTAGGAGCCCACCGGGGTTCCTTCTTGACATCCCAAAAAGCATCAGACTAAGGTATATGAGAGATGAACCACCGGTACAACAAAGGCGTTCAACAGATAATCACCCCCCCCCCCCCCCCCCCCATGATAAGAACTCCGAAGATGAACAAAGTAATAAGCATCACCCAACAGTGTAGGAACCGGGTTTTCAATCATTAAAATCCTGATAGCGTTAATGTCGACAAACTTGTCCACATTAGGAAATAAGAACAATCCGTAAGCAAGTAAAGCAAAGATGGCCTCAAAAGCAACCATACTCTTCATTCTAGCAAAGTAACGAGCTTTCTCCAATAAGAACTGAGCTGGTAATCCTGTAATCCCTCCTTTGGTAGTCATATGGGCTTCCACCCCAGACTTCCCTAGATGAATCAAAGCAGCAATCTCATGTGGTTTTGGCTCACCCTCCAAACCAGTAAAAGGAACACGATCGGTAACAGGTAAATCCAATAGATAAGAATACTCCTCCAGTGTAGGCATCAACTGATAATCGGGAAAAGTAAAGCAGTGATACATCAGATCATAGAACTGGACCAAGGTCGATAGAATACCCTCCTACATCTTCAGCTTCATGAGAGGAATAATGGATCCATACTTCTTCCGGAAGTCTACAAAACACTCGATCTCTGGAATTAGACTAACCAACTCGTCTATCTTGGGATCCTTGAAACTGTATTTCCCAGTCTTTCTCTTTCCATAATCCATGGTTAAAAGTACCTGAGATATTCACAAAATGCCAACCTTTAAATCCCTTGAAATATTGTTTTCTTCAATAGATGCTTATGAGTGCATGGATGCATGATGCAACAATTACACAAAAGATCACACATATAGGGTTCATAGGTTGAATGTCACGAGCATGAGGTCGAAGGTACTACCCATAAGGTGTTGGTCTAAAAAGTTATCACATGCCGAACAAGGTTCTAGAGGTTCCCAGAGTCTACATCCTTCCTTCGGATATTACCAACTTCCCGATTAAGTCGGTAATTAGTAATATTCTCAAGAAAGACTCGTCCGAGCATAGTACCCGCGTGACAACTATTTCCGGATTACTCCTTTATAGCTTCCGCACTATACCTAAAAGGCCAAGATGGGTTTGGTATTCTACGGTCGTCAATTTCAATAGGCTCCTAGGTTGAAAGCAGTACATCTTCTCGATTACTCGGTAAACGACACTACAGTCAAAGGGGCCTCCACTGAGTGGGGGATCTCATGCCTCCTTTTTTGGGATTACTCCCTCAAAGTTAACATGACTATACCTCCTGTCCTACCTTAAAGTTTGCCCAAGTTCGGGTATAGGACTTATGAGTAATCACCAAGCATCCTGAAAACCAGGAAAATCCAAACAAATATATATATATATATATATATATATATATATATATATATATATATATATATATATATATATATATATATATATATATATATATATATAAAATATAACACATAAACAACAATAACAATATACGGATATAAACAAAGATAGGTTCAACCCACTTAGGGATGGACCAGCAAGAGGTTAATCTATCCCTAGTGAAGTCGCCATTTTTCTGTAGCGGTAGAAATGTTCAAGACTAAGCCATTGGATTGACTAGACTTTATACAAATCAAAATAAAAATCGCCACCGCGCTTTATTGTTTCCAAAGGAATTGGAAAAGAGCGAATAACCCAAAAGAGGGGGAAAGATTCAAGGTAAGGGGGTTGGTTATGCAAAGGGAAGGTATTAGCACCCTAAACATCTATGGTACTTCGTAGGAACCTCTTTGTAAAATCTGTATATTTTGGCTATAAAAATGTGTTGTATATAAAATGGAGGGTGGAGGTGAGAAAAGAAATATATTTTTTATGATTTTTGCACCCACCGCGGTTGCGAATCTTTAGTGCCTATGTACCACCTTTCGTGCAATAGGGGATCAGGGTACACATAGTTCCTATTTTAAAAATTTAAAACACAAGTGTGTTGGTTGATTTTAAGAGATAAGACATCATCGTCATTGTCCGTGTGGAAAACATACTTACTACCCACAATCATGTGAAAGGAGAATTTGCATCATCTTAAAGTGGAGGATATGGCTTGGATTTTAAAATCAACAATGCCTCACTCAACACCCAAGTGGAAAATATATCACTTCACTATATATTTTAGAAGTATAGTTGTTTGCATCACTACAAGGATTGACAAAAGTCTAATATTTTGAGAAAAGTTTAAAGATAAAAGCCAAAGTGGAGAAAATGTTTGAAATGAGGTTGATTGACTTTTAGTCTTCTCACAAAAAATGTCAAGGTATTATTAAATTGATTGAAGTTTATTTATGAAAAGATTTTGAAAATGCATAGACCTAGGTCCAAGTTTATTATGAAAGTGTTTCAAGTTTATAAATAAGAAGGGTTTTCAAAAGGAGGGAGAAGATTTTTGAAATTAAAGAAGATGGGAGGAGAAGAAGAGACTATCCTAAAGCATAAGGTAAAAGCTAAGGAGAAGAATCATCTAACTAACAAGAAGCCAATACTTGACATTATGTGTCAAGATAGAATTCCAATTATTTGGATTGAAACCAAGCAAGCAAAGATACTAGACCCCCTGAGAGAACCAAACTTCAAGTGTATTACGTTTTCACAAAAATTGGGCAGAGTAACGGCTGTATATGGGTGAATTCCAGATTACAAACAGAGAATGTAATCACAAAAACCTGCACACAAAAACAAACAAGCAACCCAATGTCTTGAGGTAAACCTCAAGAACTCTAGACAAAATAATCAGATAAGATCACCAGGGTCTCCAAGATAGGCCAAGGTTTCTAATCCTAAGTCCAAGAAAAAGTCCCATGCTCCATAGTGCCAAGGATAGTAACCAAATAGTCCAAGTACCATTAAGAGTTTTTTAGGGTTTATGTTGATTATTAAGTATCTTAAGAAAAGAAAAGAAAAGCTCAAGTGAGCAAAGTAAAAATGACAAGAAAATAAATGCTCAAATGAGCAAAGATGAAAATGGCATGAAATGTAAATGCTAAAAAAAAATAAATACATAAAGCATAAAAAATAATAAAAGCATAAGATAAAACAACTCAATAATTAGTGGTTAGTTGGATGACCATCTTGAAACTTGCATTTGGAACTCATTAGAGGATTGGTAGAACCAAAGCCCCCACAAAACAAGTTGCATTTGCTTTTTGTCAAGTATATCATCCATTTGGAATTCTCACAAGTACCATTTAATGATCAACGATGTTTAAGTGATCCGCGTTGACCAAAGGTGTTGTAGATCGATTAGAGGATTGGTAGAACCAAAGCCTCCACACAATGAATCTCAAGGTTATTGGATCAAAGAGATCAAATTAACATACTTGGGCTTACAATCATAAGTTTGGGCCACGAATGATCATTTATTCGAATCGGGACAAAATTTAGCGCTATGTTAAGCAATCGTAAGTGGACTTATATAGAAGTCGCACCTATTTTGAGGCCGGTCAATAGAAATCTATGCACTATTTGTTTTGAGACATGATATAGAGATCATGCTCCAACAACATTTAATGCAATAAGAAGGGGATGAGATGAAGAGGATTAGGGCAAAAAGATGAATAAACCACTTTTGAATTAAAAATTTAATCAAACTATTGTTAAAATCATTCATCCATTTTGGTGGAGTTGAACTCAACACCCAAGATCCAATGATGTTAATAAAGTCACGATTAAAAGAATTAACTCAAGACAACCAGAAAATAATCACAAAATAATATCACATTTAATATATACATTAAAAGGTTAAAAAATGTTTTAAAATAGAAAATAATGAGGAAAATATCAATTATGTTCAAATTAATCAAGAAATGAAAAATAAGGCCATAGAAAAATCAGAAATGGATCCAAACATTTTTATAAAAAAATTCGTACTTTTAAAAGTCAGAAACTATTTTTAAACCATTTAAAATTGATAAAACAAACATAAAATAGATCAAAAATAGTAAACCTCAACATAAAATTCCATAAATTTTTCAGAAAGTTAAAAATATGCAAAATAATACTTATGAATTTTTTCAGAATTAAAAAATGTCAGAAAGTATTTTTTTAAGTAATTAAAAGAAAGCAAATAATACAAAAAATATAAAAAAATACCAAATGTTAAAATAAAAATGTGAAAAAATATTCATGAGATCAAAAATAATTCAAAGTATTTTTGTGAATTTTTTCATAATTTTTGGATAAAAAATAAAAGATTTATGAATTTTTGAAAATTCAATCAAATAAAATATAAAATCAGAAAAAAGAATAAAACCAAAAAGATGTGGACCATCAGATCATAGTCAAAACGTGTTAGTAAGCTAATCCAATGGACCATACGTGCTATGCTTGATATGGACCTTAGTGAAACACGAATGTGATCAGAAAAAGGGCAACCAATGAAATTAAAACGTTTGGCACGCTATGTTAGAACATAGTTTGATTCTACAACCCTTAGTTAGAGTTTTGATGATAACAAATACAAAGAATAAATATGCACCCTAAAAATTATGTTATTATGTATGCAGAAGTTCTGACCAAAGCAGCATCAGAAGTTAAGCCATAAGAGCTACACGCTGAAGCAATCAGAACATACGCTGAAGATTGCTGACCAGAACCTGCGCTTAAGTGAAGTAAAATCTAATTCTGTACAAGAACATAATAATCCAAGTCATCAATGTGCTGAAGCATCAGCAACAAGCAAGGGTGAAAGATTCTGAAGCGTTACTAATCATTCAATACAACATCAATTACAACGGCTTCTTTCATACAGGATCTTCTCCAAATGGAAACTGAGTTAATGTTATTTAACACGCTTGATGATTAACGTAAATCCATTGCCTATTTATACAAGCTCAGTGTTCAAATAGTTTACGATTTACCAAGACTATTCAAGAGAATTCAAAAAGCTGCAAGCATTATTCATCATCTTTCCAAGCTCTAATTTTGTTTAAATTATCACAATTGTGATAACAGTTTTTGTAACGAAAAACAACAACACACATTCTTGTATCTTTGTTTTAAAATAGTGTTCCTTGATATTAACCGTATTGTGGTTGTACTCAAGAAGACTTTAACAGTTGTTAAAGTAATGATTGTAATCCTTTTGTGATTAGTGAATTAAGACCTCATTGGAGAGAGGCGAAATCACCTCGACGGGTGGATTGGAGTAGTTTGAGATCAAACGAACTAGGATAAAAATACTGTGTCATGTTTTCAATTTAACCCCCCTTCTTGTGTTTTTCACTTCTTCAATTGGCATCAAAGCGCCTGGTTCTGAGCTTAAACACTTAACCGTGTCAGTACAAGATCCAAGCTGCAGAAAAACACTATGGTGTGACCAAGCCAAAACATCAGCAATGACTACCATGAAGACAAGGACAAATTCAGTGCAAACCTCCAGTCTTTGATGGAGAAAACTTTGACTACTGGAAAGATAGAATTGAGAGTTTCTTTCTGGCCCATGATGCTGATCTGTAGGACATGGTAATTGATGGATACACACATCTAATGGATGGAAGAGGTCAGAAGATAGACAGAAAAATGATGTCTGACCAGCAGAAACGTGACTTCAGAAATCACCATAAGGCCAGAACAATACTCCTCAGCGCTATCTCATACTCAGAATATGAGAAAATCTCAAACAGAGAGATTTCCAAGAACATGTTTGACTCTCTAAGAATGACGCATGAAGGCAACATTCAAGTCAGAGAAACCAAGGCCCTTGTGCTCATTCAGAAGTATGAGGCATTCAAGATGGAAGACAGTGAATCCATAGAAGCTATGTTTTCAAGATTCCAAATCCTTGTTGCTGGACTGAAGGTTCTTGACAAAGGGTATTCTACTGCTGATCACGTTAAGAAGATCATCAGAAGCTTACCCAAGCAATGGAGGCCAATGGTCACAGCACTTAAGCTAGCAAAATATCTCAACAAAATATCTCTGGAGGAACTTGTCAGTTCCCTCAGAAGTCACGAGATAGAGTTAGAAGAAGATGAGCCTCAAAATCAAGGTAAGCCACTAGCTTTAAAATCTAATAGTAAATCTGACTCTAAGGTTTTGAAGGCCGTGGAAGAAACTTCTGATGGATCCTCATCAGAAGAAGATGAACTGTCTCTCCTCTCCAGAAGGGTGAACCAACTGTGGAAGCAGAGACAAAGGAAATTCAGAAATCCTAGAAGATCAGAGAATCAGAATGAATCCTCCTCCAAATACAGAAAGTCTGAGTCTTCCTCTGGACACAGAAGATCTGAAGGTTCTTCAAGACACAGAAAGCCAAATAACAAGTACATCATCTGCTATGAGTGTAACTAGCATGGGCACTGCAAAAGTGACTGCCCAAGGCTTCAGAAGGAGAAGCCCAAAAAGAAGTCCTTCAAGGAAAAGAAGAAAAGCCTCATGGCAACATGGGATGATTCAGACACCTCTGAAGCTGACTCAGAGTCAGATGATGAAAGAGAAAACATAGCTCTCATAGCAAACGTGTCAGAAGAAAGTGAAGCTTCTGGTTCAGACTCAGAATCAGACACTGAAGAGGTATTCCCTACCTTTACCATTAATTTTACTAAGGCTGAACTTGCAGAAAGTCTAAATGAAATTCTGGAAAGGTATCAGCATATCAGAGTCAAATTCAAGAACCTGAAAAGGGATCTTGCCTCTGACTCAGAAAAGTCTGAGAGTCTCAGACTAGAGAATTCATAGTTAAAATAAAAAATTTCAAAATTAGAAAATGAACTGCAAAACTACCACTAATGCTGATGAGATCATCAAAGAGTATGATCACAGCTTTCAGAAGTTTCTAGCTAGAAACATAGATAGAAGCAAGATGGCTTCAATGATCAATGGAGTTAGCAGAAATGGCAGAAAAGGGATAGGATATCAAGGTAAGGTATCTACACCTAAACAGGCCATGGACTTAGTCATAAAACGCACACCACTCAATTCACATTTTATATATGGGCACACACATGACATAAAATACACAAGTAGTGATTATTCTGTCAAACCAAAATTCAATCAGAATTTTGGTAAAACTAACAAACCAGGACCTAAGAAGATATGGGTACCTAAGAATAAAATTATATATGTATCAGATATCTTTAGCAGCAAGGCTAAAACACCAGTCATGATACCTAGACTCTGGCTGCTCTCGACACATGACGGGAAGAAGGCATATGTTCCAAATCCTGGAACTTAAGCCTGGAGGCTACGTGGGATTTGGAGGCAACCAAAGAGGAAAGATCGTTGGCTCTGGAATAGTAGGTAATGGAAATATTCCCTCTATAAATAATGTATTATTAGTTGATGGATTAATGCATAACCTGTTATCCATAAGTCAATTAAGTGATAACGGTTATGATATAATCTTTAATCAAAATTCATGCAAAGCTGTTAGTCAGAAAGATGGGACTATCCTATTTAAAGGAAAGAGGAAAAACTACATTTGTAAAATAAAACTTTCTGAACTAAAGAGTCAGAATGTAAAATGCCTACTTTCTGTTAACAATGAGCAGTGGGTCTGGCACAGAAGATTGGGGCATGTTAGTATGAGAAGAATATCTCATATTAACAAACTCAATCTGGTAAGAGGACTTCCAAACTTGAAGTTCAGCTCAGATGCTATGTGTGAAGCATGTCAGAAAGGCAAATTTGCAAAACCTGCTTTCAAATCCAAAAATTTTGTTTCCACCTCTAAGCCATTAGAACTTCTGCACATTGACTTATTTGGACCAGTAAAAATTGCGTCTGTCAGTGGCAAGAAGTATGGGTTAGTAATCGTAGATGACTATAGCGACGGGCATGGGTAAAGTTCTTAAGACACAAGGACGAGTCACACTCTGTGTTTGTTAACTTCTGCAACCAAGTTCAAAATGAAAAGGATCTTAGAATTGTCAAAGTCAGAAGTGATCATGGTGGGGAATTTGAAATTAAAAATTTTGAATTATTTTTTAATGAAAAAGGCATCTTGCATGACTTCTCTTGTCCTATAACTCCCCAACAAAATGGAGTTGTAGAACGAAAGAAGAGAACATTGCAAGAAATGGCCAGAACCATGACCAATGAGACTAACATTGCTAAGATCTTCTGGGGAGAGGAAATTAGGGGTGTTCAAAACCAAACCGGCCCAATAGAAAACCGCAAAACCGAACCGAACCAAACCGAAACCGCAAAAAACTGCATTTGGTTCGGATGTGTTTGGGTCATTTTCTCGCGGAACCGCACGGTTCGGTTCGGTTTGTGATTTGTATTTTACAAACCGAACCAAACCAAACAAAACCGCATTATGTTATAAAATCTTACTAACCAATATATATTTCTTTAATTCTTTAGAGAAATAAACATGTATTATGTGTATATTTTATCATACTTTGTATTATATTCATTTTAATTTACAAATCATAAAAAAAAAATATTATTCATTTATAAATACTATTTTCACAAAATATATTTTATCGTATTCTTTGCATAATATTTATTTAAGAATGCAATCTTGTTTATATCATTCTTTAGATTTTGATAAAATTATAATACGCAATTTTATGTATCAAATTAAAAACTTATTTTGTCAATTATAAAATTTTATGGTAATGTACGAACAATTAAACACAATTATATTTTCCTATATATTTGTTTGTATGACTTAATAATTTTTTTTGTAAAAAACCGAACCAACCGAACCAATCCAAACCGCATTAGTTTGGTTTGGTTTGGTTCGGATTTATTTTTAAAAGCCAACCGAACCAGACCGAACCACATGTTTTTTTCTCTTGTGGTTCGGGTGATTTTTTGCTTCAAAACCGCCCAAACCGCACCGCGAACACCCCTAGAGGCAATCAACACAGCGTGTTACATTCAGAATAGAATCTCCATAAGACCTATTTTGGAAAAGACTCCATATGAATTGTGGAAGAACAAAAAGCCCAACATTTCTTATTTTCATCCATTTGGATGCACTTTCTTTATTCTGAATACAAAAAATTATTTGAACAAGTTTGACTCTAAAGCACAAAAGTGTATTATGTTGGGATACTCTAAACGCTCAAGAGGGTACAGAGTATACAATACAGAAACACAAATTGTTGAAGAGTCAATCAGTGTTAGGTTTGATGATAAGCTTGACTCTCAAAAGTCAAAGCAGAATGAATTCCTTGCAGGTATGGAAGTTGAACTCATAGGTACTGAAGACAACTCATCAGAAGTTCTCAACAGATATGCTCCCACAACATCAAAAAGAGTTACTACAAGCAATCCAGCACCTTCAGTTGATCAACTTCAGAAAAGACTATCCAGAAGCAGCATAGCTCACCCAAAAGATAAAATACTGGGAAAGAAGGATGATCCAATCAGAACAAGATCAACATTCAGAAACTCTAAAGAATCCCTCATGGGACTGGTCTCTCTGATTGAACCAACAACAATTGATGAAGCTCTTCTGGATAATGACTGGATTCTGGCATTGCAGGAGGAATTGAATCAATTCACTAGAAATGACGTATGGGATCTGGTTCCCAAACCAAAAGGATTCAACGTCATTGGAACCAAGTAGGTGTTCAGAAACAAACCGAACGAGCAAAGAGAAGTCATCAGAAACAAAGCACGGCTGGTAGAACAAGGTTATAGTCAGCAAGAGGGGATAGACTATACATAAACCTTTGCTCCAGTCGCCAGGTCAGAATCTATCAGACTTTTAATATCATTTGTTGTAAATAATGGCATCACTCTGTATCAGATGGATGTCAAAAGTGCATTCTTAAATGGCTATATAGATGAAGAGGTATATGTGAACCAACCCCATGGGTTTGAGAATTCCAAACACCCAGAATATGTTTTCAAACTAAAGAAGTCACTCTATGGTCTGAAGCAAGCTCCCAGAGCTTGGTATGAAAAACTAACTAACTTCCTATTAGAAAAGGAATGCACCAGAGGGAAAATGGACACAACCTTATTCTGTAAGACAGTTAAGAATGACATTTTAGTATGTCAGATTTATGTTGATGACATCATCTTTGGGTCTACTAAACCCTCTATGGGAAGAGTAAATGCATGCAGGCAGAGTTTGAGATGAGCTTAATGGGGGAACTCAAATTCTTTCTGGGCATTCAGATAAACCAAACTCCAGAAGGAACTTACATTCATCAGAGCAAATATGTCATAAAAATTCTGAAGAAATTTGATCTCTCAAAATGTAAGCCCTCAAAGATTCCAATGCATCCCACGTGCATTATGGAAAAGGAAGAGGTAAGTAAAAAGGTAGAACGGAAGGTCTACAGAGGTATGATTGGTTCTCTCCTATATCTGACGACTTCAAGGCCTGACATTTTATTTAGTGTTTGCTTATGTGCTAGATTCCAATAAGATCCTAGAGAATCTCACTTAACAGCAGTTAAGAGAATTTTCAAGTATCTGAAAGTTACTATTAATCTGGGTTTGTTTTATAGAAAATCAAATGATTACAGCTTAGTAGGATATTGTGACGCTGACTTCGCTGGAGACAGAGTAGAACGTAAAAGCACGTCTGGAAGCTGCCAGTTTTAGGGAGAAGATCTGATCTCATGGACCAGCAAGAGACCTTCCACAATAGCACTATCAACAGCAAAATCTGAATACATAGCAACTGCTGGATGTAGCACACAAATGCTCTAGATGAAAAGTCAACTTGAAGACTTCAACATATTTAAGAGCAACATTCCCATCCTCTGTGACAACACTTCTGCTATATGTCTCAGTAAGAATCCTATTTTACATTCTAGGGCTAAGCATATAGAAATAAAACATCATTTTATTAGGGACTATATTCAGAAAGGAATTTTAACCTTAAAATTTATTGACACGGACCATCAATGGGCTGATGTTTTTACAAAGCCTCTTTCTGAAGATAGGTTCAACTTCATTCTGAAACATCTCAGCATGAAGTTATGCCCAGAATAAAATCTTTTATTTATATCTTAACCCTCATAACTTTATTATTTTCTATGAACAACTGATCAATCTGTCTTCAGAGTTTAGAAGTACAAATTGTATCAGAATCTATCCAGGAAGATCTGAACGTTTCATTCCAAGGATAGAAGTGTGCAGTTCACAACATCAAACACTTGTCATCCCCCCACTTGCTACCTTCTGAAGCTGAACACACGTTCAATTTCTGAAGGGATCAAGGCGCTGATTGGATGCATTGAGACACTTGTAAGCGGTAATCGTTCAGTATCTTTCTAAATCCCCTAATTTCATGTGTCATTAATGCATATAATCATGACTAATTTTTTTCTTTTTCTCACTGTTTACGTTTTCAAGAAACATATTTAAACTCAAAATTTACTTTTTACATTCACTCCTTTTTTACTCTCATCAATATTTTCTATCGTTTCAAGTTCCTGCTATCAAAAACCCCTTTTATCTTCTTCAAAATCTCGTGTGAACAATGGCTTCTTCAAGTCTAAAAAATGTCAGTGCTCATGAATCTGCTTCAATGGAACAGTATGAAGAACCCCACTGAACGCTCCTCACACCCATTGATAATATGGAAGTTCTCTATGAAATGATTATTGATTTTGAAAGCTTGCAAGAAAATGGCTTCTACCTGTATGAAGACGTTACATCACAAGGATGGAATATGTACTTTGACCGTCTATTGGGGCCAACATTTCCCATTCTTGTCAAAGAATTCTGGATACATGCTTTTTCTTCAAATCACCAAGTTACTTCTTATGTCACGGGGAAGAAAATTGTGATTACAGAAGACCTTATTGCGAAGCTTCTTAGATACAACGGTGGTGGTGTCATATGCATTGACATGGCTGAGAGATGCTGTGACCTAAGATCAATTGCAAAGGAAATTTTTACTCATGGAATACCCTCCAGTAAAATCAGAGATTTGAAGGATCACCACAGAATTTGGGCAAAAAATCATTCTAGGGTGTATCAACCACAGGAAGCCCACAAGCTCCCTGATTATATCAACATTGATCAACAATTTTTGATCTATTTCATTTCTAAGAAGACAAAGGTAAATCTTCCACACTTTCTCTTCAATCATCTCAGAACACGTGGGAAGGAAACCAGAGAAGACGAAAGGACCAAGAGGGATTGGATTCCCTTAGGAAGGCTGATATCAGATATTCTAACAGAGAATAGGCTGATAGAACATCTGACGGAGGCTCAGCAAATAAGCACATTGGAAGCAACCGCTGGGAAGCCTCTGAACGCTAAAAATCTAAAGAAAATGAAGATCGTTGAGAATATCAAGAAGGAACCAACTGTTACCCCTCATGAGACCATTACTTCAAGAAGGATACCTCTGGAGGATTTTCCTTTATTGTCTGAGATAGACTCCAAACCAGAAATAATAGTCAGATACCTTGAAGCGTGTAAGGCTGATGGAACTGCCCCAGAATTCAACATTCAGGATTTGCACAAGGCTGCTCCAGATGTTGTTCTGAAGAAATCAAAGAAGAGGAAAGCAACAGGAGAAGGACCCTCTCAGAGGACACCAAAAGCTGCCAAAAAGAAAGGTAATCCCTCCTTTGTTTCTATTATAGAATCAATAAATGTATCAATATATGAAGCCATGCCTTCACAACCAGAAAATTCATCACCCTAAACCTTTGAAGACTTTGACATAGGGTTTGATCCATCTGAAACTCTAGGTCATTTTCTGAATGAACCTCACTCCACCTCTCAAAATCCAAATCTTGAACATGACCAACTAGAACTTTCCAAAGTTCTGTCTGATATTGATTTATTTGATCAAGATTTTTCCTCTCCCTTACCACAAAATCCAAACTCTCAACAACCACCAGAAATTCCACAACCACACTCTCCACAAACAAAAATTCCTCAACCAGAAATTCCACATCCACAATAACCTCAATCAGAAATTCCTCAACCAGAAACTTCACAACTACAATCACCTCAACAAGAAATTCCTCAACCAGAAATACCACAACCAGAAGATATGAACTCCAACTCACCATAACCAGAAACTCAACCTTCTGAAATTCCATCTTCTGATATTCCTGAATCATAAACCCAACACACCTCCACAAACCAATCTGAAGACTCTCATTCAGACTCTGATACCACAATCCTAATACCTAGAATTATAGAACCTCTTGCGGTTCGCATGCCTCTCACCATTCACGACATTCCAGAAATCCCTTCATCCCTTGAATCCACACCTCCAAACACCCCTACCAGACCAGTTATCATTCCTGACTCTCCCACTTCTTCAGCCACTAACAGTCCAACTGACAACGTAAGAATTGTCATTGATCTAATTGTGCTGGAAAGACTAGCTTCCATCTCACACAAAACTGCCATTCCCCAACCTAAACCAACTGAAACCACATCAGATGTTGGTACAAGTTTGTTGATTTTTGAAACAAGAATATAGGAATGGATAAATTCTTTGAAGCATGCTAGTCAGGAGATGACTAATCCTGCTGCTTCTGATTATATGTGGGCAAGATTCAGAAATTGGCTTAGCTCTGAAACACTGAAGCTGAAGGAATTGTGTTATGAAAAGGTCCAGCAGAACTTTAGTGAGAAGCTGAAGGCTTTTCAAGACCAAGTTCTGAGCAAAATATTCAAGAAAGATATCCTCTCGCTGGATAATGCTCCCTGGAAAGAGAATTATCCTTTAGATGAAGCTGAACCAGAATCAGAAAGTCTCTCTCTGACTACTGCTCCATAAAATATGATTACATGAGAAGAAATGGTTCACTCAGAAGAAGCTGCAGAATGCTCTGAGCAACATCCAACTCCTGAAGAGACACCAGCTTCCTTCTTAGTCATGCAAACTCTGGAAGAGTTGAAGAAAGAAAATGCTTTAATCCATGCAAGGCTGGATAAGCAGGAGGATACAAGCAAGGAGATTAAAAGTATTCTGGGTAAACAAGAAGACGCCACAAAGGAAATCAGAGGCAATTTGGGCAAGCAAGAAGAGTCAAATACTCAGATCAAGAGCTTGCTGGAACTGTTGTTCACACGTCTTCCCCCTCCTTCTTAGATTTTCTTTTAAAAATTGTTTATCTGTAACTTTTAATTTTACCCCTTTGTTTCTGGAACTTGTCAATGCATTATGTTTTAAATATAATTCATCTATTTTGGGTCTGATTATATTGCCTTTTTGGTACATGACAAAAAGGGGGAGAAAGTAAGATATTTTCAATAATGGTTTACCGAGACAAAATTCTCAAACATTCTGAATTACTTAACCTCTACTTTCTGAAAAGTTTGAACAGGTACAAATTCTGATAGAAGTTACAGCTAAAACTCTGATGAGAAGGAACTTAAGGAAAGTAATCAACTCAGGGGGGGTTTCTCTTAAACCTTTTGTTCTTTATTTTTCATTGAAAATTCTAGTTTTTGTCATCATCAAAAAGGGGGAGATTGTTAGAACATAGTTTGATTCTACAACCCTTAGTTAGAGTTTTGATGATAACAAATACAAAGAACAAATATGCACCCTAAAAATCATGTTATTGTGTATGCAGAAGTTCTGACCAAAGCATCATCAGAAGTTAAGCCATAAGAGCTACACACTGAAGAAATCAAAACATACGCTGAAGATTGATGACCAGAACCTGCGCTTAAGTGAAGTAAACTCTAATTTTATTCAAGAACATAATAATCCAAGTCATCAATATGCTGAAGCATCAGCAACAAGCAAGGATGAAAGATTCTGAAGCGTTAATAATCATTTAAGACAACATCAATTACAACGGCTTCTTTCAGAAAGGATCTTCTCCAAATAGAAGCTGAGTTAATGTCATTTAACACGCTTGATGATCAATGTAAATCCATTTCCTATATAAACAAGCTCAGTGTTTAAATCATTTACGATTTGCCAAGACTATTCATGAGAATTCAAAAAGCTGCAAGCATTATTAAACATCTTTCCAAGCTCTAATTTTGTGTAAATTATCACAGTTGTGATAACAGTTTTTGTAACGAAAAACAACAACACACATTCTTGTATCTTTGTTTTAAAATAGTGTTCCTTGAGATTAACCGGATTGTGGTTGTACTCAAGAAGACTTTAACAGTTTTTAAAGTAGTGATTGTAATCCTTTTGTGATTAGTGAATTAAGACCTCGTTGGAGAGAGGCGAAATTACCTTGACGGGTGGACTGGAGTAGTTTGAGATCAAATGAACCAGGATAAAAATACTGTTTTATTGCACTTTTGATTTCAAGTTTTCAATTCAACCCCCCCTTCTTGTGTTTTTCACTTCTTCACGCTATCATTGGTTGGGACGAGACATGTCATCGTCTTCAACCTCCAGACACCCTGCAATGGGGATTTTGTGAGATCCTTCAAATGGAAAAATTAGGATCCCAGGCTAGCATCATTAAACTCGTCTCTTCAAGACGATTCTAACACAACCACCGCGCCAAATTTATATAAAGTATGGAGAGAGATATGAATCAAAAACTCAGAAAATAGCGAGCACCTTCAATTTGAGATTTCTCTCTCAATTCTCAATGGATTTAAAAATTGTAAGCAGCATTAGAATCAGACAAAGGAGTAGAATAGATTAGTGCTTGATTTGGATCCAAATGGTGGAGAATTCTACCTTTTCGAAGTTCAAGTAAGAAGCTCTGAAACTGGACTTCTGTAGCTTGAATTATGGGTCGTTTTGATTGGTTTAAGTACTGGAGAGTTTGTATGATGCTCAAGGATGATGAATGCGCAAAGAATTTTGGAAGAGGAAGCTTAAATTTCAGAAACTGAATTAAAAAAAAGTGGGTTCGTGTGAGGTTTTGGCAGGGTGTTCTTGGGTCTCTAAGCTTGGGAATATGGATGGGGGATGACCATCTATTTATAGGGAAGTGAATGGGATCAAAAGAAAAAGTGAATGATGCGTTTTGGAGGGAATTCGTGTGGGTCTGCATCATGAAGAAAGTGTGACTCAATTTTGATAAAAACTCAGCTAAATCGTGTGTTTCAAGATGCTAAACACTGTTGGGAAGTTGCTAATCATGATTAGAAATAAAAACGCATGGAAAACTTGTGTTTAGAAGCCAAAATAAATATTTCAAAATCTGACTTGTGATGAAACTTTAGTTTCAAGTTACCAAATTCAAATCCATGGCATTTCCAACTCAAGGGGTCTTAGGGCATAATTCTTGATGCTTTGGAAAGATGAGGTTACAAGCTCTGGAATGGAAAAAGAATTGAATCAAATGGATGCTTGAGCTGAAAGTTACATGGAGTCAAAGTTGAAGAAAAAGAGTTGACTTTCCATACTTAGAAATATTTCAATTTCTTCTTCAAAAATGACCTATAATCGTTTGTATCCAAACATGGCCTTCCACTTAGAATTTGCTCTTGACCAAAAAAGATGGAATGAATTAGATCTCTTTAATGACAATTTGAAATTTGAACCACTAAAAATATCCAAAAATTGAGCAAGTTATGACTTGTTGAAGTTGGCCAAAAATCATGTAATGACCTATAATCTTTTGCATTCTTAAGGAAACTTCCATCCATTTTCTCACTTTGCACATAATAGAAGGCATAAATTACACATGTTTAAGATAATCATGGAAAAATAATGGACTCAAGGTGATAAAAATTGACCAAGTTATGACCATTTGAAGGCACATATGGCAAATTGGGGATTCATCTGGATGACTTGTAATCTTTCTTCTTCACCAAGTTCCTTCCACATGAAAACTCCTTGAAACTTTTGAATATATTTGTTGGTAACTCTTTGAAGAGAAGGATTTATTTGGAATAACTCAAAAATACCAAAAGGTGAGCAATATATGCTCCTTTGAAGTTCAAAACCCTAGCCTCTAGATCAAGAGAATGCTTTGAGGAACGTTGACAAGTTTGAACAAACTTCTTATGACAACAGCCTTTCTTTGTGAATAGAAGTTGTTGAGGATGGTGATGAGGACTCATAGCCACCAAAACCACTTCCATATCTTGAAATTTGAGAGAAATGTGCTCTTGTGACCAATAGGAACAAGACCTTCTCCAATCATGACAACTTCTTCCCTCAATGCCTTGTACTTTTGAATCAATTTTGATAGCTTTGAAATATGTTGAACCAAAATAAGCCTTGTCATTCCATTTCTTCCAAAACGACTTTAATGGTGAGGTTTGAATTTCTCAAGATTTATTTACTAGGGCATGGAAATAAACTCATGGACCCATGAAGCAACTTGCTAAACCTCATTGCCTTTACCTACATTATTAACAAGTAAGACAAACAAACATTGAATTTTATTAATTAGAAAGAAAATCAAAGAAAAATATTCATGATCACAAAAGAAAAAAAATGAAGGTGCTTGGTAACTCCTCAAAAGAGAAAAGATAAAGATAGGGAGAAGAACCAATAGCCTTAATGTGATCTTGTTGTGATTGAAACAATATGGTATGATGAAGGGATCTTAGGGGCAAAATTGGGGTACAACACCGTGTAGAGCGAAGGGAAGCATTTCGTGCCAATCTTTGCATGTCTTCACCATTTTCTGGATGATTTTCTTAATATTTTTGTTGGCTGCTTCGACAGCCCCGTTCATCTTTGGCCTGTATGGTGAAGAATTGTGATGCTCGATTTTAAAGTCGTCGCATAATTCCTTCATCATCTTGTTGTTTAAATTAGACATGTTATTTGTAATTATCCGGCTTGGGACACCATATCTGTATATGATATTCTGTTTGATAAAGCGTGCAACCTCTTAACTTGTTACGTTGGCGTAGGATGCTGCCTCTACCCACTTGGTAAAGTAGTCGATGGATACTAATATAAAGCCATGTCCGTTGGATGCTTTCAGCTTGATCATACCAATCATATCAATTCCCCACATCGAAAATGGCTAAGGGGAGCTCATGACGATTAAAGGAGTCGGTGGTACATTTATCCTGTCGGCGTAGATCTGACACATATTTCATGTCTTCGTGTAGTGATAATAATCATCTTCCATCGTTAACCATTAATACCCTGCTCGCAGAATCTTTCTAGCCATGGCGTGCCCGTTTATATGAATCCCAAAGGTGCCTTCGTGGATTTCTCTCATGAGTGTATCTTCTTCTTGCTTTTCCATACATATGAGTAATACCATATCGTAATTTCTTTTAAATACCACTCCATTACATATGAAGAACTTGGAAGCTAACCTGTGAAGGTTCGCTTGTCAATGATGGAGGCATTTTATGAGTATTCCTGCCTTTCTAAGTACTTCTTGATGTCATAAAACCAAGGTTTAGTGTCGGGTCCTTCCTCAATAGCGAGGGAATGTGCAGGCTCTTCGAAATGTCTAATCGTAATACGTGGTTCGTGATTCGGCCAAGTCACTTTGAACACAACTGATAGGGTTGCCAGGGCGTCTCCCATTTGATTTTCTTCTCGTGGGATATGACTGGAAGTGATTTTCGTAAATTCCGCAGCCAAATTTAAAACATGATCTCGATATGGAATTAGTTTAGGATGTTTAGTATCCCATTCGCCATTAACCTGGTATATGACCAACGTATAATCCCCGAACACTTCCAGGTGCTTTATTCTGAAATTGATGGCAACTTCTAGCCCTAGTATACAGGCTTCATATTTGGCGATGTTGTTGGTGCAGTCAAAACATAACCTGGCCGTGTAGGGGTGGTGGTGATTCTTGGGAGATGTCAACACTGCCCCTACACCATGACCTAGTGCATTTGAAGCCCCGTCGAAAGTGAGTTTCCAACATGCCCCAGGCTCGGGCCTTTAATCTGGTCTTGGTATTTCGTAGTCAGCTATAAATATGACATCTTCATCAGGAAAGTCGAACTTCATGGGCTGATACTCCGATAGGGGTTGGTGAGATAGATGATCAGCTAGTATACTACCTTTGATGGCTTTCTGTGTGACATATTGGATGTCATATTCTAATAGTAACATCTGCCATCGCGCGATTCTTCGGGTAAGGGCTGGTTTTTCAAACACGTATTTTAGAGGATCCATTCTTGCTATTAACCATGTAGTATAGGTTAACATATATTTCCTTAACCTCTTGGTAGCCCAAGCCAATGTGCAATAAGTCTTCTCTAGGAGTGAGTACCTAGTCTCGCAATCGGTGAATTTCTTACTGAGGTAATAGATTGCATTCTCCTTTCTACCGGTTTCATCCTGTTGTCCGAAAACACAATCCATTGACCCTTCGAGCACTGTCAAGTACATGATGAGTGGCCTTCCGAGGACTGGTGGTATTAAGACTGGTGGCTCTTGCAGATACTGTTTTATTATTTTGAAGGCAGTTTGACAATCGTCATTCCATACTACTGTCTGATCTTTCTGTAACAACTTGAATATTGGTTCGCACGTAGCTGTTAGATGCCATATGAACCTTGAGATGTAGTTCAATCGCCCTAAGAAACCACGTACTTCTTTTTCTGTCCTTGGAGCGGGCATCTCTTGTATAGCTTTTACCTTGTCTGGATCCACCTCGATGCCTCGTTGGCTTACGATAAAACCTAACAATTTGCTTGATCTGACGCCGGAGGTGCATTTATTCGGGTTCAACCTTAGTCTGAACTTACGTAGCCGCTCAAATAACTTTTGTATATGTGTGATATGTTCCTCCTCCATATGGGATTTGGCAATCATATCGTCGACGTATACTTCAACCTCCTTGTGGATCATATCATGGAATAACGTGACCATTGCCTTCTGATAAGTTGCCCCCGTGTTCTTGAGACTGAATTGCATTACCTTGTAACAGAAAGTTCCCCAAGGTGTCATGAAGGTAGTATTTTCCATGTCCTCAGGCTCCATTTTGATTTGGTTATAGCCCGAGAAACCATCCATAAATAATAATACCGAGGCTTGAGCTGTATTGTCCACTAGGACATCTATGTGAGGTAACGGTAAATCATCTTTGGGGCTTGCCTTGTTTAGGAATCGATAATATACGCACATGCGTACCTTTCCATCCTTCTTGGGTACCGGTACATTATTAGCTATCCATGGTGGATAGTCTACAACTGCTAGGAACCCTGCGTCAAATTGTTTGAGAACCTCTTCTCTGATTTTACTGGACATATCTGGACGGGTTCTTCTGAGTTTTTGCCTGACTGGAGAACAACCTTCTTTGAGAGGTAGTCTATGCACCATGATGTCTGTATCCAACCCTGGCATGTCCCTCTAGGACCAAGCGAATATATCCATATACTCGTGCAACAACTTGATTAGCATGTCTTTGACGCTTTGCTCCAACATTTCCCCTAGCATGATTTCTTTTGGATCTCCTTCCGTGCCCAGGTTAATAGTCTCAATAGGATCTTGATACGGTTGTATGCCACTAGCCTTTCGCTCTATTTCCCTCGCCATTTCCTCGGAGAGTTCAAGATCTTCAGCATCTTCCTCTTCGGCTTGGTGGATAGAAACATCAAAATCACATCGGGTCGTAGCAGTAGTGTTATCGGTAATTTTGGGCATGGATCTGCATATTTATCATGTTTTGGTGCACACTTTAGCGCTTGGAATTTGAAAAATGTATATGCAAAGAAAGTATTGCCATTTTTATATTTAATAGATAAATGCAAAAGAAAGACAAGGATCTTAATCAAAAACTGAACATAATTTTATTAATTATAAATATTGTCTGAAATAAGAACAAAGAAAACCCTTACAAGAAACCCCTATGCCTCGGGTTCGACATAGGTTTTTTCAAAACAAGAAATATTACTTAGAAAAGAAAGATATCTTGGGAATATCCACATCAGTCTATCCTTTAAGCTTTTCTCCTAGGGCGCCCTATCTGATGAAGTCGGTTGCCCGTTTAGTATTGGTCTTTCTTGATATCATTGCCACGTCCCCGCCATGCTCCGTTCCTTTGCTGACGAACGTCTCCCGGATCGGGGGAAAACATGCTTTGCCTTTCGGAGTAGCCATTGACGATTCGTAACCCAAACCAAAGTGATTCTTTTTCTCAGGAATCTCTGGGAGCTTTCCTCAGTGTTTTGAGGCCTCACCTCCCATAATCATTTGCAGATCTCTCCATGATGCCACTTTAGTCTTGTTACACTTCTCAACTGGTAATGTTACCATCGAAGCAATTTACAAAGCCTGGAACGGGGTAGCTATGCAATCTTTGTCGGCACTGACATATCTGTATGATTCAATATGACTTACAAAAATGTCTTCTTCGCTGTCAATTATGATCAACTTCCCTTCTACTAGGAACTTTTAATTTTAATGCAGGGTCGAGGTTACATCCCCTGCCGCATGGATCCAAGGTCTCCCCAATAAACAAGTGTATGTTGGCTCGATGTCCATGACCTGAAAAGTGATATTGAAGACATGCAGCCCAATCTTGACTGGAAGGTCCACCTCCCCCAGTATCGAGCTTCGAGAACCGTCAAATGCCTTTACTATCGTAGAAATTGGTCTCATTGTCACGTAGTCTATTGTTAAATTTATGAGACTTGACTTTGGCAACACATTAAGAGCGGAACTGGTGTCAGTAAGAACCCTGGACAGATGGGTAGTACCTAACTGCATAGTAATGTGGAGGGCTTTGTTATGGGCCCGGTGTTGTACCCCAAAATTTTCCCTCCCATTTTTCTCATACTTTATCAGAAATTTCTCATCCACGGCTCATTTTGAAGAGAATTCAATTCCCTACAACTCATCTCTAGTCTTCAAGTTCAAGAAATGCACTCATGAAAAGATATGAATTCAGACATTATAGGTCATTCCAAAAGTCAACAAAAAACACCTTTTGGGTAAAAACTTCTTACATGAGCATGGAAGATCCAATTGAAATGAATAAAAAAGGGGGTGTTTAGGGGACATCCTAAGCTTTCTAAAAAGTCCTAGAACACCCTCTTAGGGGTCAAAATGAAGGAGATATGCATTGTCAAAGCTGGCCATTTTTGGAGAATTGTCAAAAGTCAACAATGCCCAAAATTGCATTTTTTGGCAAATGGGCCCAACTTTTTGTGCTTGCATCTCACTTCCAACATGGCCCACGACCTTTGAGTTCATTCTTACATTATTTTATTATTTATATTATTTATTTTTGATATTTTATTCAATATAATGCAAAATTAAATAAAGTGAATAAAAGAAATAATGTAAGATTTGATTTCAAATCTTTTTCTCATCAAAATAAGGAGCAAGATATGCTGGCATGGCAAGGAAAATTCGTGGAGAGAGAAAGATTTGATTTGGTCTAAATATGCAAGAAATCATGTTATTGAAATCATTATTTTCTCATTGAAAGCAAAGATTTCTTCCAACTTTGTTAACCTAAATTTGATTCACTATATATGTATGCCCACTCAGAAGCACAAGGACACGGATAGACAACCCTAAACACCCAAACCAAAATTGAAAAAATCACTTAAAATCATGAAAATCCAAAGAACAGGTTCTATCTTCTTTCAACCCAATCTAAGCCTCCCATCCACGCCCAGAAGCTCCCAGGAACGTGTACCAGTCTTTGTTCAAGCAGTTTCACGCCTAGAAGCATCAAACCGAAACACTCATCATTGGTATTTTTATTGAATTCATTTCTTCACCATACCTTACGATATAGGCGGTTTCAGGATGAATGAACCCCTGAAACAAATTCAGAAGGGTTGATTTAGGGGGGGTAGATTTGATTATAAGCCTTAATCTTTTGATTTGGCATATTTCCCGTTTTGGACATCCCGGAGAAGACGACCGGAGTTTGACTCCGGCGACCCTCCAGCCAGTTGACTCAGGTGCAGGTTGATGTGGCATGATAGCATCATATGATTGGCTGTTTCAAATACCCGGGGGTCCATCTCAGCGCGCGCTTTGACACATTACCATTATCCACTTATTTAGTATATATGTTATTATTCTTGTTTGTATAAACAAACTGATAATCAGCCCAGTTGAAAGGGCGTGGATATGTGAAGCCAAAGACCTGGGTTCGATCCTAGGCGTGTAGGATTCAGCATATCTCGTGCTTAGAAGTCAACCATGCGCCCTCAGATCTCATTCTTGGGATATGTCTCAAGCCAGATCCAAGGTCCGTCGCTGGCAAGATTTATGGTGCACCCTCAGAAGATGATCTCACCAGATCAGGCGCTAGATTCTGGGCCATTATTCTGGGCCGATTTTAAAATTTGGCAGCACACCCCCAAGTTGCTCATGACACCAGGCCCAATTTCAATTCTTTTTTTTAATTTATTTCATTTGTTTTTCTTTATAATTATTTTACAAAATCATTTGTTTCAATTATTTTACAAAAAAAGTCATTGTTTTTTTAATTAAATCATAAAATTAGAAAATTACAAAAAAATATTAGGTTTAGTCTTTTGTCATAAAAAATATTTATTTGCATTAATTAGCTAAATTAGGTCAACTTAAATCTTTTTTGTAATTAAAATATAATAGAAATTAGGTTGACTTTCAAAGTTAATTATTTTTCGTAAAACAATCAAAAAATATCTTTTCTTTATTCGTAAATTATTTCTTTTCTAAACTTGACATTAATTCCCCTTATCTAATTTTGTCGCGCGCGTCTTTGTTTCCATTATTCGATTAATTATTGTAACTGTTCCAAGTTTGTAATAGTTAATTAGGTTTACTATTTCACATTTATCATTTCACCGGTTTTTGGTTATGTAATCCCCTCCCCAAATACACTCGCACATGCTCACTCCTAGGGTTTGCCCCACTTGGTTGCCTCGGAAATAATGGTCGTGTCCCTCGAATGTAGGGATACCTTAGCAATGACCCGCGATTCAAAATCATCATAAAGATCATAGTCCACACTTGTCCCTCGAGTTGCCTACGAATTGATCTTATGACGATAGTCCCTTCAAAATGCTAAGGTATCTTTACTTGTTGCCTTCAGAGACCATTTCGTCCCTTCGAACGTCCCTTTAAAATTCCAACGATGGAGCTACCTACTCCTTAATAGTAGGATAGCGTTGTCTAAAGGAAACAAAAATGAATATACTCTTTTCGAGTAGGTAGAAATATTAAGTACTTGCTCAAAATAAAAACTTTTCACACAAACACTTTTCAAAACAATTTCGTCACACTCTTGAGGACCGATACAAGGGTTATCACGAAGTAAATAAAACATTTTCAAAACAAGTACACACAAGCAATTTAAAAAATGAGAAAGTACCTAAGAGCCCGTGGAAAACCACGGATAGAAAGGGTGCTAACACCTTCCCTTTCTATAATCTACCACCCGTACTCAGAAACACCTCGAAAAAAGTTTTTTTTGTTCTTTTTCCTTTTCCTTTGTTGGATGAAATAAAAGTCGGTGGCGACTCTTGCTTACCGCGACATTTGCCAACAAAAAACGCAAACCAGTATTAACAGTCGGTTCTGCCACCGTATCACAAAACTGGAGACTCTGCTGGGGAAATTATAAAGTGGGGTTTACCTTTGGGTCTAGATCATTTTAAATTGCTTTCTTTGTTTGCCTTGACTGCTTTATCTTTGAGGGTTTGTTGGGGGTATTCTTGTAAAGATCCTACACCCGGATCTGGGGCACTTATTAGGTAAACAACAATAGATCG
The DNA here is from genome assembly GCA_948472305.1 of Vicia faba. Lineage (NCBI taxonomy): Eukaryota > Viridiplantae > Streptophyta > Magnoliopsida > Fabales > Fabaceae > Vicia > Vicia faba. The sequence continues at coordinate 335,444,196 of OX451736.1, forward strand.
TGGAGACTGTACGACGTAGACCGATTTGGTTTAAGCGATGGCTGTGTTGGTGTGACACTTTGGTTGGTACCGGTATCCTTCGTGTGGAAACGAGGAGAATGCGGGGTCGCCGTGTGGTGTCGTGAAGCACTAACGGACCTTAGAAACTTAGTTGAATAAACTTGGCCATTAGAAAGTAGTAAGATAGCCGGCCTCAGTATAAAGCTAAGGATTAGTTGATACTCGATGCTAAACTCATTGAGATCAGACTTTCGGGATATTTCGGCCGCAAGAAAAAATTGCCTGAGCTGAAACAATGCTCGATAAAGGATGATCAGTGATATTGAGAATATTTAGAACCCAGTTACTTTTCTAAGACATGTTTGAAACCAACTAAACTACAAGAGGGTACTTACCTTTAACCTCATGCAAGCCTTTGAACCTAAGGTCTATTGTGTGCTTTGCTTGTGTGTGATTTACTCTGTTTGAACATAACATCATGCATCATAACATAGCATCCATTCTTATTACACTAACCATTTCAAGGACCGAGGGAATTTATCTTTGTTCTGTTTTGCAGATTATGGATTCCGCTCATAGAAACACTATCCGAATCAGCTTTGTAAGAATACTTCCCCAACTCAAGGAACTAGTATCAAGGGTTCCTGAAACTTCTTGGTTCATTAAGAGACATGGTCGACTTCTTAACCTGGTTACTTAGAGCTTTGATGAAAAGATGACGGGTGTACTCTTTCAGTTCTTTGATCCGAAGCACCACTACTTCACCTTTCCATAATACCAGTTGGTGCCTACCATGGAAGAGTTCTCTCAGTTATTGAATCAGCCTATTCTGGACCAGGTACCTTTCACAGGTTTAGAAGAGGTTCCTAAGCCAGAAGTCATTGCCTCAGCTTTGCATCTGAAACGGGTCAACGTGGTATCTAATTGGGAAACCAGAAGCAGAGTCAAGGGTTTTCTAGACAAGTTCCTAATAGATAAAGCCCAGCTGTTTTGGGATGATTTGAACTTTCAGGCGTTTGAGGAGGTCTCGGCACTTCTAATCTATGGGTTAGTATTGTTCCCTAATCGTGACTTGCTCATATATGTGAATGTTATCAAGATCTTCCTCTCTCGCAACCCTGTGCCTACCTTTCTCGGGGATATCTTGCATGCTCTCCATACTCGTACCATGAAGAGAAGAGGGGTTCTTATGTGATGCATGCCATTACTATCGAGGTGGTTTATTTATCACCTCCCTAAGTCAGTGCCTTAGAACGAAGAAGGTTTGGGTTGGTCGCAAAGGATAATGTCACTTTCTCATGCGGATATTCTATGGTATTCCCGATTTATGGGAGATATTTCTATTATTGACCGCTGTGGGGAATTCCCTAATGTCTCACCACCCGGCGTTAGAGGAGGCATAACTTACAATCCTTGTTTAGCTATGCGACAATTTGGTTACACTCGAAGGAACAATCCTCATAAGATACTTATCCAGGGCATTATGTTTAACTACGAGGATGATGTTCAAGGGTATCGCCAAAAGTTCATACGAGCTTGGGGCATGGTAAACAGATCTGACACCAAGACTTTGGGGACGAAGAATTCCATCCCTATGGAACCTTATATCCAATGGGTACGAGCTCGCGCTCAGAAACTTATGATGCCCTACATAACCGTCTTACCAATGATTGTGGAGCCCATTACTGAAGGGGATATTCACTACACGATTCTTCATCTTGATATGCCCATCGATCTTGAGGAACTACAGAGGTCTTGGATCCAGTTAAAGAAGGAGCGTGATATTTATAGGGACCAGTTCTATGCCCAGGAGAAGAAGGTTTTAGAGCTCACAAAGCAGCTTCATGAGGAAAGAAGCCTTAATGTCTATCTCGGCACGAAGAGGAAGCATCCATGGGAAACTTGATTTTTTAGTTTTTTGAATTTTCAATTGTAACGGCTAAAAGGCAATTGTATTTTGAATTCTACTAATAAAATCTTTGTTTATTTTTGGTTCGCAAATTTAAATTTCCCAAAGTCCTTGAAAGCATTCCATACGCATCCCATCCATAGCATTTCATAAACAGGTACCATTATAGGTTTCTCATCTTCTTCGCTGTTTATTTCAGCAAAAATGTCTTCTGAATAAAGCATCAAAGATCTTCCGGCACAAAATGCCCAATTTCAACAATGTTCATAACGCTGGAAAAAGGGCAGGAGGATCTGAAGGCCTTCATCCTGAAAGAGAAAAAGAAGAAGAAGAAGAAGAAGAAGAATCCCTCTTGTATCCTTAATATGGGCAGAAGATTCGGGGGGCCGCTAAAGCAACCAGTCGATCTGACCTCCTCGTCCAAAGAAAGGGAGAAGAAAGAGAGGGAGACAAGGGAAGAGGACCCCAGTCCTGAATTTTTAGACAATGATACAGACTACAATGATGAGAAATATCCTCCCACTGAGGATAGATGCAAGTAGTTAGAGAATCGGCTGAGCGCTATAGAAATCCAAAGAATACCTGGGTTGGACTTTGAAGAACTGGGATTGGTGTCGGGAGTGGTCATCCCGCAGAAATTTAAGGCTCCAGTTTTCGCCAAGTATGATGGGGTATCTAGCCCAAAGCTCCTTCTCCATTCCTATGCAAGGAAGATCCAACACCACACCGCTGATAGAAACTTATGGGTTCACTTCTTTCAAGACAATCTGTCAGGGACTCAGCTTGAATGGTTCTACCAACTAGAGGAAACCAATGTCTGAAACTGGGGGGATTTGGATGCTTCTTTGTATAAGCAGTATCAATATAATGCCGACCTTACCCCTACTCGTACTCAACTCCAGAGTATGTCCATGGGTGCAGGTGAAGGCTTTAAGGACTATGCGCTGAAGTGGAGAGACTTGGCTGGGAGAGTCCAACCCCCTTTATCTGACAGGGAGTTGGTTGACATGTTTCTTGGGACACTGTCTGGTCCATTATTTAATCATTTGGTAAGAAGGAATAAGGAACCTCTTCAAGTTCAGTAAAGAAGCGCTTCACTGGTAAAAAGGAAGCTAGTGTTATCTATAGCCCAAGAGGTCAAAGTAGAGCTGAACACCATCCGACAATAAGTGCTATAATGATACCTAGGCTTGTGGCTGCTCCACAACGCAACAATCAACAAAGGGTAGAAAGACCACAAAGGCGGTTTACCCAGATTAACATGAATTTGATGGAGATTTTACCCCATCTACTGAGATCCAAATTGGCAACCTTGAAAGAGGCTCCCAAGAATCCTAATACCACGTCTCCTCGGTACAATCCAAATGCTCGGTGTGCCTACCATTCTGAGAGTCCTGGCCACGATACAAATGACTACTGGGCTCTGAGAAATAAGGTACAAGATCTGATTGAGGCCAAGGAGATTGAGTTCGATGCTCCCGATAAGCCCAATGTCATAACTTCTCCCATGCCTAAGCACAACCAAGGAGTTAATGCCGTTGATACCGATCTGTTTGTGACTTCAGTTGATGAAGTTTCTACTCCCCTTATGATTGTGTGGCCAGCTTGACTGCTGACAATAGGCTGGGTTTTTCAGATGCCAACTTGACACCGAAAGGGAGGAAGCATAATGATGCTCTGCATGTCTCGATCGAATGAAGGGGAACCACTATGGCTCATGTGCTTGTGGATACTAGGTCTTCACTGAATGTTCTGCCTAAGAAGGCTCTTGATCGGTTGGATTGTGAAGGCTTAACCTTGAAGCCTAGTAACATTGTGGTAAGGGCTTTTGACGGGTCGAAGAGAATGGTGCATGGGGAGGTGGACATCCCTGTCAAGGTAGGCTATCAAACCTTTGAGTCCACCTTCTATGTGATGGACATCAGGCCGTCATACTCTTGTATGTTGGGTCATCCTTGGATCCATGAAGTTGGGGTTGTTACTTCTACACTGCACCAAATGCTGAAGTATCCGGTGAAGGGGAAGATTGTCACTGTGCATGGTGAAGAGGAGTATATGGTGAGCCACCTAAACACCTTCAGGTATGTGGAGATGGATGGGGAATTCATAGAGACACATTTCCAAAACTTTGAAGAGGTTCCCCATATTTTGGCGACAACCGAGACTACCACTAGCAACAAACCTCCTTTAAAGATGGCTTCTCTCAAGGACGCCAGAGAAGTGGTCGAAGAAGGGCTCAAAGGGTTGTTTGAAGCGCTCGAGCTGGAGGACCTCCCCTACGCATCAACAATCTTGGGGTCAACGCTATTGAAGACAGTGGGGAAGACTCTGACATTGACAGCTGGATATACCCGACTACTAACGGTGTCCCGAGTAACTGGACGGCTAGGGATTTTATACTAGTTTCTTTGATTCCCCAGTAATTATCTTACTTGTTTTCTGAGTTTGTAATGAACAATTTAACTTTATGGCCTTGTGTCTTACCCGAGGCACAATGGTTCTATCTGTGAGGGTTATTTTGTCATTTCATATATCATCAATAAAACATTGGACGTTCTTTGCATACAAATTTTACGCTCCCTGTTTTTATTTTTTGCTTTTACTTTATCAATACAGCTATGCTCTTACACCCACTCACGTATCAAACTGCATACCCATATCCACTCTAGATCCCATTGATAACAATTCTGCTACTACCAATTATGATTTCGAAAATCCGATCAACCAAGCCGAGGACGAAGGTGAGGATGATTGTGAGGTGCCTGGAGAACTGGCTAGACTGCTACAACAAGAAGAGAGGGCTATACAGCCTCATGAAGAGCCAGTTGAGACAATAAACTTAGGCACGGAGGAGGATAGAAGAGAAGTCAAGATTGGTGCAAATCTGGAGACTAAGATCAAACAACGTTTGATACAGATGTTACACGACTACATTGAGGTCTTCTCCTGGTGATAAAAAGACATGCCTGGTCTAGACACTGATATTATGGTACACCGTCTGCCGACTAAAGAATATTGTCTTCTGGTTAAATAGAAGGTCTGCCGTATGCGCCATGAAATGTCAGAGAAGATCAAGGCAAAAGTTATGAAGAAATTCGATGCAGGGTTCTTTGTTGTCACCTCCTATCCGCAATGGGTTGCTAATGTCATTCTTTTACCTAAGAAGGACAGAAAGGTACGAATGTGCGTGGATTACAGAGATATGAACAGGGAAATCCCCAAGGATGACTTCCCGCTTCCTCACATTGGTGTTTTGGTCGACAACACCGCGCAACACAAAATCTTCTCCTTCATGGATGGTTGATCTGGCTACAAACAAATCAAGATGGCTCCTGAAGACATGGAGAAGACAACCTTCGTTACACAGTGGGGCACCTTCTGTTACAAGGTGATGTCTTTTGGGTTGAAGAATGCTGGGGCAACCTATCAGCGAGCCATGGTCGCTTTGTTCCATGATATGATTCACCATGAGATCGAGGTTTATGTTGATGACATGATAGCCAAGTCTCAAACCGAAGAGGAACACCTTGATCATCTACAAAAGTTGTTCGACAGGTTGAAGACATACAAGTTGAGGTTGAATCCGAACAAGTGCACCTTCGGGGTAATGTCTGGTAAGCTTCTGGGTTTCATCGTCAGTGACAAAGGTATTCAGGTAGACCCCAAAAAGGTAAAGGCCATACAAGATATGTCGGCTCCCCGTACAGAGAAGGAGGTTAGAGGTTTCTTGGGACGCCAAAATTATATTGCCAGGACCATTTCACATCTAACTGCTACTTGTGGGCCCATCTTCAAACCTTTAAAGAAATATCAAGTGGTAAAGTGGTAAAGTGGAATGACGAAAGCCATACTGCTTTTGAAAGAATCAAAGAATAACTTCAAGAACCACCGATTCTGATGCCTCCGGTCGATGAAATACCTCTGATATTGTACTTAACAGTGATAGACAATTCAATGGGGTGTGTGCTGGGCCAGCATGACGAGCCTGGTCGAAAAGAGCATGCAATATACTACCTTAGCAAAAAGTTTACCGACTGTGAGACAAGATAGTCACTGCTCGAGAAAACTTGCTACACTTTGGCATGGGTTGCTCACCGACTAAGACAGTACATGTTGACCCACACTACTTTGTTGATATCTAAGATGGATACAATCAAGTACATCTTCGAGAAGCCCGCTCTCTCCAGAAGAATAGCGAGATGGCAGATGATCTTAACTAAATACGATATACAATATATAACCCAAAAAGAAATCAAGGGAAGTGTATTAGCTAATCATTTGGCCCATCAGTCCATGGATGACTACCAATCCAGGAATTTTGAGTTCCCGGACGAGAATATTATGCTGGTAATTGACTATGAAGAACCTGGACCGGATGAAGGACCTGAAGAAGGATCCCGATGGACTATGGTTTTTGATGGAGCCTCGAACACACTTGGTAATGGCATTGGTGCCGTAATCATATCTCCTGAGGGCTGTCATACTCCTTTCACCGCTCGATTATGTTTCAACTTCACTAACAACATGGCGGAGTATGAAGCCTGCATTATGGGTCTCAAAGCTGCTATTGCCCCGAGGATAAAGTTCTTGAGCATTTTCGGGGATTCGGCCTTGGTGATAAGTTAGATCAAGGGCGAATGGGATACAAAGCATCTGAATCTCATCCCATACAAAGACCACGTGCTGACATTGCTCCCACACTTTGAGGAGATAACCTTTGAACATTTCCCACGAGAGGAGAATCAGTTAGCAAACGCGCTAGCTACCATGTCTTCCATGTTCAAAGTCAAATGGGACAATGAAGCTCCCCGAATCACCATTGAGAGGTTGGATGAACCAGCACACTGTTGTGAGATTGATACCGAAGAAATGGCAAACAAACTCTGGTTTCATGAAGTGAAGAAATACCTCAAGACGCAAGAGTATCCCGAAGGGGCATCTGTCAATGATAAGAAATTTCTGAGAAGGTTCGTCACGAAATTCTTCCTCAGTAATGGAATCCTCTACAAGCGTAATCATGACTCTACCTTACTGCGGTGTGTAGACAAGAGCGAAGCAGAGAGGATTATGACAGATCTACATGAAGGTACCTTCGGAGCCCATTCTAGTGCACATACCATGGCTAAGAAGATCCTACAGGCAGGATACTACTGGTCCACTATGGAAGCGGATTGTTATCAGCACTCCCAAACCTGTCATAAGTGCCAAATTTATGCTGATAAGGTGCATGTGCCTCCGACTCCTTTGAATGTCTTGACAGCTTCGTGGCCCTTTGCAATGTGGGGCATTGACATGATCGAAGAAATCAGGCCTACTGCTTCCAATGGGAATCACTTCATCCTGGTAGCCATCGATTACTTCACAAAGTGGGTTGGAGTTGTGTCCTTTGCTACCATTACCAAGAATGTTGTGGCGCGATTTATCAAGCATAACCTGATCTGTCGGTATGGTGTGCCAGAGAGAATTATCACCGATAATGGTACAAATCTCAATAACATGATGATCACCGAGCTCTGTAAGCAATTCAAGATACAACATCATAACTCTTCTCCCTACCAGCCAAAGATGAATGGCGCCGTTGAAGCGGCTAACAAGAACATCAAGAAGATTATACAGAAGATGATGGTGACATACAAAGACTGGCATGAGATGTTACCATTCTCTCTTCATGGGTATCGTACCTCAGCACGAACGTCGACAGGGGAAACACCCCACTCTCTGGTATATGGCATGGAGGCAGTCCTACCCATCGAGGTCCATATTCTTTCTTTAAGGATTATGAAAGATGCAGGTTTAAACAATGAAGATTAGATCCAGACTCGACTTGATCAACTATATATGATCAACAAGAAGAGACTTACTGCTATCTGTCATGGTCAGACGTATCAAAAACGAATGATCAAGGCTTTCAACAAAAAAGTCAGACGTCAAGAATATAAAGTTGGGGATCTAGTAATCAAGCGCATCATACTGCCGCAAGGTGATCCCAGGGTCAAATGGACTCCCACATACGAAGGGCCATTTGTGGTTAAAAACATTTTCTCGGGTGGAGCTATGATTCTAACCACCATGGACGGTGACGACCTTCCTCACCCTGTCAATGCGGACATAGTGAAAAGATATTATGCATGATAAAAGACCCGCTAGGTTGACTGGCCTAGGAAAAAATAAGGGCTTCCCAGTGAACCAAAAGGGTTCGGGAAAAAATAAGGGATGAAAATGAAAAATCTGTACACCTGGCAAGCCGAAAACCTAAAAAGGCGGCTTGGCCAAAAAAGGGTATCCCGGTGGACTGAAAACCCGAAAGGGGGTCCTGGAAAAAGTTAGGGATGTAAAGCGTATCACTATGTCCCATTAGATCTCCTTGCGATCAGACCTTATTATCAACTATCAAGCTCGAACGACACCGATCAATCTAATCAGCTTCCGACAAGCAACAAAGTGATGAGACGCTCAAAGACATAGGGGCAATAACAGAGTTGCCACCCAATGGGATTGTTGCACATAGCTGTTTTCTTTCACAATATTGTATAGCTTCTATCTTTACGGAGGCGTTCTCTTACTAGAGCGTCAGCCTCCTTGTACAAAAATGCCTATTACAGGCCAACTTCAAAAATCAATACAAATCATTTTTACAAAAACTATGAGTTTTTCCTTTTCTGTTTTGTTTTGCAAGAACGTCCAATGATTTATTCTTGACATATGCATTTGAATATGATTACTACTCATAAATATTTAAATAAGAAACAAAAAGACAATTGCTCGTAACTTAAGAAGCAGGGCAAAAACAAGAAATGTCAAACCCGACAGTTACTCTATGCAGCAGGTACCAGGGCATAAAGAACTTTGAAACATAATCATCAGTGCATACAACCTCGTAGCATCTACACTCCCCACAGAGTAAAGGTAATCAAAGCATTGATATTAGCTTTCCCAAAACAAGAAGTAATCTCCCCAGCCAAGGTCTTTCAGAAACATGACATCTATATCTCCCAGCCGAATTTCATAATCGCGAGCAAATAATCATAAACTTTATCTCCCAAGAAGAGTTTATTTCTGAGTACAGAAGCTTAATCCCCAATAGAGCTTATTACTTCAGCTACGGAAGTTCACCTTCCAATAGAGTTTTTCCCCCGCAGAGCCATTCTTAAACAGAGTCTCTCAGTGGCAGAATATTCACAAACAACAAAGAGTAAATCTTCAGCATAGTCATTTTCGTTCACCATCCCCAGCGGAAGTAAAATGACCGCAGTCCTCTACAATAGTCAGGAATGCTATACTCTCCAGCAACAGTCAGGGATTTATTTTCCCATACTTGGACATGTCCCAATAGAATTTCATGTTCATACATCATGACATGCACATACATATCACATACATCATAATCTCATTTATTTTGAGAACATCATCTCACAATGCATTGCATGCATCACATATAATTAACCCTGGTATCTTTTTAGGAAAGACAATTATCTCCAACGATTCCAGCAGTTATACATGTCATATCTACAAACAGCTAATCTACATGACCAAACGAATTAACCCTACAATCCAGGTTCCTTCTCATAGCCCTACTATCCAGGCTTTCATCCCGAAGTAACCCTACTATCCAGGTTCCTTCTCATAGCCCTACTATCCAGGCTTTCATCCCGAGGTAACCCTACTATCCAGGTTCCTTCTCATAGCCCTACTATCCAGGATTTCATCCCGAAGTAACCCTACTATCCAGGTTCCTTCTCATAGCCCTACTACCCAGAATTTTGTCCCGAAGTAACCCTACTATCCAGGTTCCTTCTCATGGCCCTACTATCCACGCTTTCATTTCGAAGTAACCCTACTATCCAGGTTCCTTCTCATAGCCCTACTATCCAGGCTTTCATTTCGAAGTAACCCTACTATCCAGGCTTTCATTACGAAGTAACCCTACTATCTAGGTTCCTTCTCATAGCCCTACTATCCAGGCTTTCATTTCAAAGTAATCCTACTATCCAGGTTCCTTCTCATGGCCCTATTATCCATGCTTTCATTTCGAAGTAATCATACTATCTAAGTTCCTTCTCATAGCCCTACTACCCAGGCTTTCATCCCGAAGTAACCCTATTATCTAGGTTCCTTCTCATAGCCCTACTATCCAGGCTTTTATCCCGAAGTAACCCTACTATTCAGGTTCCTTCTCATAGCCCTACTATCCAGGCTTTCATCCCGAAGCAACCCTAATATCCAGGTTCCTTCTCATAGCCCTTATATCCAGGCTTTCATCCCGAAGTAACCCTACTATCCAGGTTCCTTCTCATAGCCCTACTATCTAGGCTTTCATCCCGAAGTAACCCTACTATCTAGGTTCCTTCCCATAGCCCTACTATCTAGGCTTTCATATCGAAATAACCCTACTATCCAGGTTCCTTATCATAGCCCTACTATCTAGGCTTTCATCTCAAAGTAACCCTACTATCCAGGTTCCTTCTCATAGCCCTACTATCCGGGCTCCTTCTCCCTTATCCCCAGACAATAGTTTACAACACTATAAGACTTGGACCCGACCAGATACGGTCGATCTCACATTTCCCCGGTAAGTCGCGGTGTAGCCTGGATCCTAACCAGATATGCAGTGTACTCCCACCTCCTCAATAAGGAGTTAATTCCCCTAATAGAGTAATGGACAACCGAAGCTCTTATACTCTGTTTTCCCAGACGTAGATCAACATTCTCCAGCGAAGTCCTCCTCAGTGGCAGGTACAGGAATTCTCGCAAAGGAATCTCTTATGCAATCAACATCTCCTCTGGATGGAATGTTTAGGCCCATCTCCGACGACTCTCTGTTGACTTTCAAATGGAATCTGTAAGCCCATTCTCGATATCACCAATCAGTATTACTCCATGCGAGTGCAAATTTCTGGGCACTCTAGTGTTCAATCATCTTCTACCTTTAGATCACGAAAGGCAGACCAACCAATCTACATCCTCAGGTTTAAGAAGATTGAACAGGGGCAGCTGTTGTACCCCCAAATTTTCCCTCCCATTTTACTCAACATATGTTCATTAAGATACTCAACTTGCTCAAGGATGCCCAAGAGTTGACCAGACAAACTCTCTCCTAAAGCAATGAACCTCCAACTAGGGTTTCCATTTTCATCAAGATGGGTGAGTACCAGGGCCTCATATGCTCTCCATAGTCCTAATATGTTCTCAAGACCATTCATGCCAAATTTCATGCCTTGCATAAGACGTTTTCCCAGTCAACTACTTAGATGCTTGAAAATCAACTACGTCGTGTCAAAAGTAAACTGGGGCCCACATACAGTCAAACTTCAAGATTTTTGGTCAACATAAAATTTTTGAAGTGATATCCATCATTTGATCAAGGGTTGATCATGATTCCCCAAGGAATGCTCCTAATTCATCAAAACTCAAAAGTTGCTAAATTAGGGTTTCTCAGGAAAAAGTAAACCAAACTTTTACCAAGCATAATTTTCTCATACTTTATCAGAAATTTCTCATCCAAGGCTCATTTTAAAGAGAATTCAATTCCATACAACTCTTCTTCAGTCTTCAAGTTCAAGAAATGCACTCATGAAAAGATATAAATTCAGACATTATAGGTCATTCCAAAAAGACAACAAAAAACACCTTTTGGGTCAAAACTTCTTACATGAGCATGGAAGATCCAATTGAAATGAAACCAAAAGGGGTGTTTAGGGGACATCGTAAGCTTTATAAAAATTCCAAGAACACCCTCTTAGGGGTCAAAATTGAAGGAGATATACATTGTCAAAGTTGGCCATTTTTGGAGAATTGTCAAAAGTCAACAATGCCCAAAATTGCATTTTTTGGCAAATGGGCCTAACTTTTTGTGCTTGCATCTCACTTCCAACATGGACCAAGACCTTTGAGTTCATTCTTACATTATTTTATTATTTATATTATTTATTTTTGATATTTTATTCAATAGAATGCAAAATTAAATAAAGTGAATAAAAGAAATAATGTAAGATTTGATTTCAAATCTTTTTCTCATCAAAATAAGGAGCACGATGTGCTGGCATGGCAAGGAAAATTTGTGGAGAGAGAAAGATTTGATTTGGTCCAAATATGCAAGAAATAATGTTATTGAAAGTCATTATTTTCTCATTGAAAGAAAAGATTTCTTCCAACTTTGTTAACCTAAATTTGATTCACTATATATGTATGCCCACTCAGAAGCACAAGGACACGGATAGACAACCCTAAGCACCCAAACCAAAAGTGAAAAAATCACTTATAATTGTGAAAATACAAAGAATAGGTTCTAGCCTCTTTCAACCCAATCTAAGCCTCCCATCCACGCCCAGAAGCTCCCAGGAACGTGTACCAGTCTTTGTTCAAGCAGTTTCACGCCTAGAAGCATCAAACCAAAACACTTATCATTGATATTTTTCTTGAATTCATATCTTGATTTTTATGATGAATTAACTTATTTCAATGATTGATTTGTGTTCAGGGTAGCCCATAAGACAGGACCAACGTGGAATACTTGAGAAAAGATGCCAAAACAAGATCGTGCCATTTTTAGGGCACGACTATGTTCTTCACCATACCTCAAGATTTAGGCGGTTTTAGGATGAATGAACCCCATAAATAGATTCAGAAGGGTTGATTTAGGGGGGTTCGGTTTTGAACATCCTGGAGAAGACGACCGGAGTTTGACTCTGACGACCGGAGTTTGACTCTGACGTCCCTCTGGCCAGTTGACTCAGGCGCAGGTTGATGTGGCATGATAGCATCATATGATTGGTTGTTTCAAATACCTGGGGTCCTTCTCAGCGCGCGCTTTGACACATCACCATAATCCACTTATTTCGTATATATGTTATTATTCTTGTTTGTATAAACAAACTGATAATCAGTGCAGTGGCAAGGGCGTGGATATGTGAAGCCAAAGACCTGGGTTCGATCCCAGGCGTGCACATTTTGTTATTTTCTTAACTTTCTATGCAGGATTCAGCGTATCTCATGCTTAGAAGTCAACCATACGCCCTCAGATCTCACCCTTGGGATCTGTCTCCAGCCAGATCCAAGGTCCCTCGCTGGAAAGATCTATGGTGCATCCTCAGAAGATGATCTCACCAGATCAGGCGCTAGATTCTGGGCCGATTTTAAAATTTGGCAGCACACCCCCAAGTTGCTCATGACACCAGGCCCAATTTCAATTCTTTTTTTTAATTTCTTTCATTTGTTTTTTTTATAATTATTTTACAAAATCATTTGTTTCAATTATTTTACAAAAAAAAATCATTGTTTTTTTTAATTAAATCATAAAATCAGAAAATTACAAAAAAAAATTAGGTTTAGTCTTTTGTCATAAAAAATATTTATTTGCATTAATTAGCTTAATTAGGTCAACTTAAATCTTTTTTGTAATTAAAATTTAATAGAAATTAGGCTGACTTGCAAATTTAATTATTTTTCGTAAAACAATAAAAAAAATATATTTTCTTTATTCGTAAATTATTTCTTTTCTAAACTTGACATTAATTCCCATTATCTAATTTTATCGCGCGCGTCTTTGTTTCCATTATTCGATTACTTATTGTAATTGTTCCAAGTTTTTAATAGTTAATTAGGTTTACTAGTTCGCACTTATCATTTTTCCCCGGTTTTTGGTTATGTAATCCCCTCCCCAAAGCCTTGTAATAGCTAGGGTTTTAAGTTCTCGCACTTTACTTTCCGCAATTATAAACTGCCTAGATGTATGGATAATAGGATTGAATGGCAAGATAAATCAATTTAAAATGGTAGATAACCCTAATTGTGCAAAGATAATTAACTGAAAAAAATATACTTGCACATGCTCACTCCTAGGGTTTGCCCCACTTGGTTTACTCGGAAATAATGGTCGTGTCCCTTGAATGTAGGGATACCTTAACAATGACCCGCGATTCAAAATCATCATAAAGATCATAGTCCATACTTGTCCCTCGAGTTGCCTACGAATTGATCTTATGACGATAGTCCCTTCGAAATGCTAAGGTATCTTTACTTGTTGCCTTCAGAGACCATTTCGTCCCTTCGAACGTCCCTTTAAAATTCCAACGATGGAGCTACCTACTCCTTAATAGTAGGATAGCGCTGTCTAAAGGAAACAAAAATGAATATACTCTTTTCGAGTAGGTAGAAATATTAAGTACTTGCTCAAAATAAAAACTTTTCACACAAACACTTTTAAAAAATAGTTTTCAAAACCATTTCGTCACACTCTTGAGGACCGATACAAGGGTTATCACGAAGTAAATAAAACTTTTTCAAAACAAGCACACATAAGCAATTTAAAAAAGGAGAAAGTACCTAAGAGCCCGTGGAAAACCACAGATAGAAAGGGTGCTAACACCTTCCCTTTCTATAATCTACCCGCGTACTCAGAAACATCTCAAAAAAAGGTTTTTTCTGTTCTTTTTCCTTTTCCTTTATTAGATGAAATAAAAGTCGGTGGAGACTCTTTCTTACCGTGACATTTGCAAACAAAAAAATGCAAACTAGTATTAATAGTCAGTTCTACCACCGTATCACACCTGGCCCTGTGGTGGTAGTTCATAATTGTTGAAACCCAGGTAGGACCCGATGTGAGATTTGCTATGACATTATCAAATTGATTTACCGAAATTTCTTTTGCGACATGAGCTGAACTTAACACCTTCATCAAAGAATCCTGGTGCGCTTCGGAGTTGATTAGTAACGAGAGTATGGAGATTTTTTCCAGAGTTTGATGGAGCTGATCCACCACTCTGTAGTCACTCTTTTTGAAAATTTTCAGAAACTCCTCTGCCTCTCGATCAGTAAAGTCTTTGTTCGGAGATTCTGTTCCCTGATTTACATCAACCATTGTTTTTCCCTTGTCCTTCTTCGAAACCAAATCTGTCTTTTTTGTTGGTTCAGCTCCATAGATTCGCCCACTTCGGGTCATACCTCCTGTTCCTACTATGTTCGAAATTGTAGGTCCTTGAATTGCGGATGGCCCGCTCTCTTGCTTCACTCCATTGATGTATACAGCTGATTCATAACTCCAAGGTACCGCTTTATCATTCTCGTAAGGGATAGGTGACAGTCCCTTAATTACCATCGTAGCTTTGGGGGTAGTGGGTATTAAGAGGGTGTTCTTAGGTACCCCTCTGGTGACCTCTGCTGATTCTCCCCATGGAATGACTAGAGTCTTCTTGGTAAGGCTTGGAGCTTGGCAAGGGATTACGAGTGGATTTTCCCTCCGATTTTGGCTACATATTTTTCTTCAGGGTACAGTCCGAATTGGACTATCCTCTGATCCACCAGATTTATCAAAGTTGTTTCAAAAGCTTTATTGTGCTCTAACAGGTATCCACATTCTAACATATACTCCTTCAACAAGTCGATAGGGTTTTTTTCCTTTATGGTTTCCCCAAAGTCGATGATCACCTCAATTGCATTTATTGTCAGTCCACCATGCGGAGGCATGGGGTTTGACTTGATATTAGGCTTGTCGAAGGTGATGTCTTAAGACTCTAGCAAATCCTGAACCTTATGCTTGAAGGCCCAACATTGGTCTATGGTGTGCCCGGGAGAATTTGCATGATACTCACACCTAGCGCCGACATTGTATCTTTGTGGGAGTGGCCCGACCAGAGGAGATAAAGGCTTGATTTCCACCAGGGATACCTTAACCAAGTGTTGTAATAATTGGCTTGGTGGCATGGGCAGTGGATCAAAATTTCTAGGTGGCTTTTTAAACCTGTCTTGCCTTTGTCCTTGTGGGATCACCAATGGTTGTGATGTCCTTTGTTGTGAGGACACATCATTGACTTCTCGCTCTTTCCTTCTTGGGAATTTCGAAGCCGATCTCTTTGAATTGTAAGGGGTACTTGACGACCCCCCCCTGATATCTTTCCACTCTTCAAACCAGTTTCGATTCTTTTGCTAATAGTTACTAAGTCTGAAAATCCTGACGTGACACTTCCCACCATTTTATCATAATAAATCCCTTGTAGGTTTCCCATGGACATGTCTATGAGTTCCTTTTCCAGCAGTGGGGGTTGCACACGTGATGCCATTTCCCTCCACCTTTGAGCGTACTCTTTGAAGGACTCTTCCTTCTTTTGGGACAGGTTTTGAAGTTGCAGGCGAGTAGGCACCATGTCCAAGTTATACTTGTAATGCTTTAAGAAAGCATTAGCGAGATCCACCCAAGTTCAGATATGTGTTTGTTCCAACTGCATGTACCATTCCAAAGATGCCCCACTTAGACTGTCTTGGAAACAGTGAATCATCAAACTCTGATCCTGGGCGTGGGCATGCATCTTTCTGCAGTACATACAAAGGTGATTCCTCGGACAAGTGGGCCCTTTACACTTGCCAAAGTTGGGTACTTTGAATTTTGGTGGTATCACCACATCAAGGACTAAACCCATTTTCAGAGTGTCTACTTAGAAAGCGTCGAAGCCCTCTACAGCCTTCAGTCTTTCTTCCTATTCTTTATACTGATTCATTACCAGTGGGTTGTCCGCAGTATGATCACCAGTTGTCTTCAAGGGTGCCTGGGGAGTATCCTCTGGGTCATGATCTCCGTATTGCAAGTATAGGTAGTTATCTGTGTTATTGGTTGGAATTTGTAGGGTATGTCATGCCCGTACTTTCAATGGCGTTGGGATGAATCCTTCAGTTTCAACCTCTTGTTGGGCCATGGTGGACTTTTGGGGTCCTGCTTCCGGCTCTTTCCTCAGCTGGTGACTGCTCGATGCACCAACAATTTGGGCTACCTCTTCAAAGGCTACCCTGGGGATTTGATCCTGCCTGTCGATAATGTTCTTCAAAGCTAGAAGAACCTGGCTCAAATCTCCTTTCGTTGAGCTCACATCACCCTTCACCTGATCAAGATCCTCTTTGAACACAGCTTGAGTCTCCTCGATCTGTTCCATTGT
The DNA here is from genome assembly GCA_948472305.1 of Vicia faba. Classification (NCBI taxonomy): domain Eukaryota; kingdom Viridiplantae; phylum Streptophyta; class Magnoliopsida; order Fabales; family Fabaceae; genus Vicia; species Vicia faba. The sequence goes on from OX451736.1 coordinate 335,461,026, forward strand.
TTTCTGCTGATGATCCCTTGTTTGATATGGGGGCCAAGGAGGTGGAGGTCTTCTTTTACCAATGGCTTAACTGGAGAGATTTTCAAAGCAAATAAGATTTTTTTTTAAATGACATGCGAGTGTTTTATAAATGCATGTGTGCAGATGGAGATGTATGATTATGAAATAATTCTTATTTGAACTGTCTTATTTATTAGGGTACATATTTGTATCCACTTATTATTTTATTTGGTGACCAGCTTAAAAATAGATACGCCTTCGAGATAGGGAAATAAAATGCCTTTATTAAGAGTAACATAATCCAGATATTGAAAAATATTACAAACTGAAATCATAACTTGTTTGCGTAAACATAATTAAAAAAAGAACTAAATTTCCTAAGCGCGCCTACGAATGTGTGCTCTGAAGCCATCAACCATTGCCCGACATAGCTGTATAAAGTCTTCGACATCCTTCGGAAGAGGAACCGTCACATTCTCTGCATCTTTTAAACTTCTAGGGATGTCCTCGATGAGATTGTTGGCTAAGAAGACTAGCTTTTCATGTTTGTCTTTGTAGTGCCTGTATTCTTGGTAAAGATGTGGGATTATTTTGTGGTTATCCCTCCCCGCTTGGGCGATCTTGGTGTACTGATCTTCCCAATACATATTTTCACCCCTTATTTCTGTGTAAAGTCTCCGTTGGATGAGAAAATCCTTTTGAAGACCCTACAACTCTAAACATACATGTTCATATTCTTGAGTCCTTTGAGTCAAAAGTTTCTCTTCTTCTATCCTCTCAAGGCGTTCCTTGACCTCTGATTCGTGGCTATCTTGGAGTTCGGTGGCGAGGTACTTTATTTTCTCCTCTTGGTCTAAGGAAGCTTGTGACAGACTTTGAATTTGGGCTCTCAAACTTTCCTCTAGCACCTTTTTGTCATGTGTCGCCTTTTCATACCACCTAGTTAACCTCCCGATTTCAGTAGCGGCCTCTTCTAACCTTTGGTTGTGGGAATCTAGGTTGAACGTTGCACTTAATAACCCTTCAGTTGTACGCTTTCGTTTGAGACTTTCTTTCTCCAAGTCCTTTTGACTTTTATCAATTTGCTCATCCTTTGACTCAAGTATAAGCTGCATCTGTTTCTTTTCTTTGGTAAGGTTGAGGAAGTCGACTTCCAGTGCTTCTATCTCTCTTTGAGTTTGCTTTAAGGAACTTTTCAGATTGTCGACTTCTTCCAATGATATAGGTGTTATCCCTGGGACCTCTTACTTGTACTCTGGATCTTTCTCGAATGGCAGCTTGATAATTTGCACCCTATCTTGGACCCATTTGGTGTAGGGTTCTCTTGCTATGGCATTCTTTCTTTCAGCCTTCCTTTTGTTAACCTTATTCCAACCCCGAATTACTTTGTTGAGCAACCCTTGGTCTTCTATACCCATATTATGGATGACAAATGGTCGGAGTTGTTCATCTGAAGGTTTGTCTTCCAAAGGATACCCTAGATGTCGTAGGGCTAAAGTAGGGTTGTAGTTAATACAGCCTCACGATCCAATTAAAGGGACGTTAGGAAAATCCCCACAGCTAATAGTGATGTCACCAATATCCAACTTTCTTGCATACCATAATATTGACTTTGCAGTGAGAGCCCTTAATTTCTGTGGCCACTCACACCTGGTAAGTTCTGGGATCATATAGTCTTCCTTATAGAGATGAGTCATGAACCAAGTATATAGAAGCGGGATACAACAATTTAGTGTACCTCTTCTTTTTTCATACATCATATGCAAAGTGTAATAAATGTCGACAAGCAAGGCGGGAGTAGGATCCATATTGAAGACTTTCACTCCCCAAAATATGCTAATGACTGCGGGGTCAATATAGTCCATAGTCTGAGGAAATGCGATTACACCAAATACCAACTGCCCTAAACAGTCAACACAAGATTCCCACTCCTTATAATTAGAAAACTCTAGTGCCTTAGCTTCTAGGTATATTCTTTTGATTCCTTGTATCGGCCCTTCTCTTCGATAATTCTGCATCAAATCAGGATAGGGGATCCCTAGGCCTTTTTCCAAATCTTTGACTTCAATAGTTTTCCCAATACCTACATAGGCCTTTTCTTTGGAAAAATTCAGGATTCTGTCAAATTTTTCCAGAGTCGGTGCTAGCTGGAAGTCTTGGAAAGTGAAACATCTCAATGAAGGATCATAAAACTGAATTAGGGCAGAGACTGCATCCATCTGTACTTTTACTTTAGTCAAATCAAGGGTATCCCCGTAACGACGGGTGTACATCTTCAGAGCTCTTTCAGACAGTTTACCTTTTATAGTTTTGACTTCAGAAAGGTCAGGCTTGCAGGCGCTGACGCAGACAAGTTATTTCCCTTTGGCATCCATTTTTAAGACAGTCACCAAAAATCTTGATTTTGTTATCTTTTATTTTGTACCCTGTGAATAAGACAGATAAAAGGAACAAATGATGAACATGAGATATACATGAGTGCATGAATGTATAAGTGTTAGACTGAGTAACGGGATTTTGTGACATGTTTTTGTGATTGATGCCCCTATGAGGTTGGCCCCTTAATCTTGACCTACAGTAAGTCTACCCTCCCAAAAGGTGGCTTCCTTAAGGGTGTCATGAATAACCCCAGAGGGACAAGGCACAAGGGCCTCCCTTAGGTGGAGCCTCTTTATAGACTGAAACTTTCATTTCAAAGTCGTGAAAGGTCTCGTCATGAGATTTTGGGTTAAGGTCGTTACAAAGAGTCATGGGTGACCTTCCAAAGTCCTACTCTTCAATAGGATATCTCTCGATAAGTATTCCTTTTTTTGGATGTTCACCGACTCTAGGAGAAGTCGTCACATAAACTCATAGGGATGATATACCCCCTGTGATACAGTGGGAGAGAACTGACTGTTTTGGAATGCTGGTTCACGTTTTGTGTTTGTTTACGCAAAATGTCGCGGTAAGCAAGAGTCGCCAACGTCTTTTATTTTATCCAACAAGGAAAGGAAAAAAGCACAGAAAAATTCCTTTTTTGAGATGTTTCTCGGGTCCGGGGGGTAGATTATAGAAAGGGAAGGTGTTAGCACCCTTTCTATCCGTGGTTATCCATGGGCTCTTAGGTACTTGCTCAAAGTGTTTTCAAAATTGCTTTTCTTTATGTTTGTGGGTTTGAAGAAGTTTTTTGTTTGAAAGGTGTAAGTGCGAAAAGTTTTATTTTGTTTTGATTGGAGCAAGTATTTAAGAACCATCTACCTATTCGAAAAAGGAATCAATCTGTACTAATTTCCTTTAGACAATGCTATCCCACTATTGATGAGTAGGTAGCATCGTCGTTGGAGTTTAAGGGTCAATTCGATTAAGGGACGTGTGGTCACTAAAGCAATGTTAGGACGCCTTAGCGGTAACCCTAATGTCTTAGATCATTTTTTCCGAGGCAACCGTTTCGAGGCAACTATGATCTTTGGACAAGAGGGAGACCTCTAAAACTTCCTATACTCAATGACCACGTTCGAAGGCAACCAAGTGAGGTATACCCTAAGAGTGCGCATGTGCGAGTGTGTTATTTCGGTCATATTATCTTTGTACATGTCATGGGTGAGCTATGTTGATTTTAAGTTCATACATTTGATCTTGTCATGCATTCCCTATTATCAAACATCTAGCAGTTTATAGTTGCGGAATTTTAAATTGCGGAAATTAAATCTAAACTATTACAAGGCGTCGGGTATTTACATCGCCAAAAACAAACACTTTAATTTAAATTACGGAAAATAAAAGAAAGCGATAAAATAATTAAAGTCCTATTTAAAGCTATTACATTCTGGAAGCAAGTACAATAATATGAAAAAATTGATCGCGTGCGAGAAAATTAAATCGACGCATTTTTTAGGGTTTTGACCCTTTTTTGAAAGAAAGCATTTTTTTGTTTATTTTTTGAGTTAAATGGAGTTAAATCTAAATTAACAATTAAATTAATTAATTAATGAAAATATTTTTGGATTTTTGAATATTAAAGGAAATAAAATAAATTTGGTCAAAATTATTAAAACCTAATATTCTAGATTAATTTTAATTATTGCGAAAAAATATTAAAAGTTAAACCTATTTAAAACTAAATTAATTAAGTTAGTATTTATTTGCAAAAATAAAGTTAAATTTAATTTTAATAAATAAAAATATTATTTTTGGTGTTTTTGATTTTATGAGAAAAATTTAATTGGTTAGTTTAAATAATAATGAAATAAAACAAATAATTAAAAGAAATAAAATAAAGAGAAGAAAAGAAATAACTCAATGGGGGTTTGGGCCCAGATTGATGGTGAGAATATCATTTTGAGGCCCATTCATAATGGAATCCTGGTTGACCTTCTGATCCAGTGTGACACGTTGACCTTGGCATATGATGAATGTCGAATATGGGCCACCAGATCTGGCCTGGAGGCCATCTGGAAAATATCTGGATGAGGGCGTATGGTGAGCCACAACCCCTGAGGCACGTTGGATCTCCTGCAGAAAAAAGGCAAAGCAAATATGGGGGACCTGGGATTCGAACGCAGGTCCCAATGGATTTTGTACAAACACGCTTACCATCTCAACCACTGCATTTTATTGTTAGTGGAATACACAATAATCAAAATATTAGAAACAAGTCATATGCCTGAATTAAAAAAATAAAAAGCGCGAAATTATGAACCAACGAATGGGACAAGGCCACGTTGTCATCTTCTTCGTTGAAAAGCCTGGATATTTACCTGCGGAATTCATCCGCAGCAAAATCCGTGGCCTCATCCTAAAACGAACTGCAGGCCATATAAATGCAAACTGAGACCATCACCATGCTCGTCTCTCCTCCTTGAACACAACCATGTCCATGGTTTGCCCTAATTTTACCTGTAGCAAAAACGCCTAAAAACAAGAAACCCAAACCCTAGTTTTGGGTAGGGCTTTACAGGCTACAAAAACTCAATCAAATATTGCAGAAAGATTGGAAATTGAATGATAAGCATGATTGTACAAAACAATTTCTCAAAAGATGCAAGAATATGGCAATGCGATTTCGTGTACAGGGCCACTTTCAGAGAAGCTTACAGTGCGTTTTAGGTGACGAGAGGACTTGGTTTTGATTCCTATCGCTTCAGTGGATGGCAAACAAGAAGTCTATGTTGAGTTTTGATCTTGAAAACGCCTCTAGGATGGATTTCAGATTCCAACTTTTCAAGCCTTTTTCAAGTTTGTTCTTGTGATTTTTTTCAGCCTCTAGGTCGTGTTCTTTGTGCCTTTGCCTTGTGTGAGTATAATAGAGTGAATTAGGTTTAGTTTTGGGCTTTCAATCCTTGTGTATTGATGATTCAAGATTTGATATGAACCACCATTAAAAAGCTTCCAAAATTGTCCCAAATCAAATATTTTGTGCATGAGATAGCTTGATACGAGTTTGATTGTGTCCATCATGATAATTGAAAGCTGTATCAATCAAAAAGATCTCATTCCATCAAATTTGGATTTTATTTGGATTAATATTGATTTAAAATGAATTAATTCAATAAAAATCAAATAAAATAGAAAAATTAATGAATTGACATAAAACTGAAGATAGGACACGTGTGTAGTGTGACAAGATGAAATCAAGTGGAAAAAAGTGGGCCCATTTGTCAAAATTTGAAGTTTTGGGGATAGTTGACTTTTGGCAATTTTGGAAAAATGCCCAACTTCAACAATGCATAACTTCTTCAATTTTGAACTTTTGGAGGTGTTCTTTGACTTTTTAGAAACCTTGAGGTGTCCTCTAACCAACCCTTTTAGTCTCATATCATTTTTATATTCCATGCTCAAGTTATAAGATTTGGCAAAAACGTGTTTTTGTTGACTTTCAAAAATGACCTATAATGTCCAAATTTGCAACTTTTTGTGAGTGTATCTATTGATCTTGGTGTGTGAAGATGGATTGTAGGAAATTGCATCCTCTTCAAAATGAGCTTTGGATGGGTCATTTCTCATAAAGTATGAGAGAGTTATGCTTGGTCAAAGTTGAGTTGACTTTTCCTACAAAACCCTAATTTAGCAACTTTTGAATCTTGATGAATTTTGAGCAATCTTTGATGAATCATGATCAACCCTTGATCAAATGATGAATTATCCTTCAAAATGAGAATGTTGACAAAAAATATTAAGGTTTTACTGTATTTGGGTCACAGTTGACTTTTGCCCTAGCATAGTCGATTTTTGGGCCTCTTGAGCAATTGACTGACCAAACTTCCTCTGCAAGGCTTGAAATTTGACATTGATGAACTTGAGAACATATTAGGATATTGGAGAGCACTTGGGGTCATTTGGATGTAAGGACCTTGATGCAACACAAAACCCTAATTTTGAATTGACTGCCTTAGGAGATGATTTGATTGTCCAACTTTTGAGCAATCTTGAACCATTTGGAGATTCTTCTTGTAATGTCTTGAGAAATATGGGAGGGAAAATTTTTTGGTACAACAGTTGCCCCTGTTCAATCTTCTTAGACCTGAGGATATAGATTGGCTTTCTGGCATTTCGTGATCCGAAGGTGAAAGATGATTGAACACTAGAGTGCCCAGAAATTTGCACTCGCATGAAGTGGTATCAGCATTGTGATGTCGGGAATGGGCTAACAGATGCCATTTGGAGATTGTTGATAGGTGGTCTGAACTTCGACCAGATCAGCGTCCGAAAAATCTTTAGGAATCGATTTAACTGGACCAGAGGGGGTTTTGTCTCCTTTGACTGTGTTCGTATCAGAAAAATCTTTAGGAATCAATTTAACTGGTTTTGTCTCCTTTGACTACGTTCGCATCAGAAAAATATTTAGGAATCGATTTAACTGGTTTTGTCTCCTTTGACTGCGTTCGCATCAGAAAAATCTTTAGGAATCGATTTAACTGGTTTTGTCTCCTTTGACTGCGTTCGCATCAGAAAAATCTTTAGGAATCGATTTAACTGGTTTTGTCTCCATTGACTGCGTTCGCATCAGAAAAATATTTCGGAATCGATTTAACAGGTTCTGTCTCCATTGACTGCGTTCGCATTAGAAAAATCTTTAGGTATTGATTTAACTGGTTTTGTCTCCATTGACTGCGTTCGTATCAGAAAAATCTTTAGGAATCAATTTAACTGGTTCTGTCTCCATTGACTGTGTTCGCATCAGAAAAATCTTTAGGAATCAATTTAACTGATTTTGTCTCCATTGACTGAATTGGCCTCAAAAAAATCTTTAGGAATCTATTTAACTGATTTTGTCTCCATTGACTGAATTGGCCTCAGAAAAATCTTTAGGAATCGATTTAACTGATTTTGTCTCCATTGACTGAATTGGCCTCAGAAAAATCTTTAGGAAGCGATTTAAATGGTTTTGTCTCCATTGACTGAATTGGCCTCAAAAAAATCTTTAGAAATTGATTTAACTGGTTTTGTCTCCATTGACTGAATTGGCCTCAGAAAAATCTTTAGGAATCGATTTAACTGATTTTTGTCTCCATTGACTGAATTGGCCTCAGAAAAATCTTTAGGAATCGATTTAACTGATTTTGTCTCCATTGACTGAATTGGCCTCAGAAAAATCTTTAGGAATCGATTTAACTGATTTTGTCTCCTTTGACATAGTTGAGAATTTAACTGCATCTTTCCTGAAAGGTAAAGGTCAGTCATATGCAATGCATAATATGGATCAAGCAATGATGTTCTCAACATAAATGAGATTGTATTGTATGATGCGTATATGCATGTATCATGATGTATGAAAATGTGATGTTTTAGCTGGGGAAATAAATCTCGAAGCTGCTGGAGAGTAGAGTTGGATTCTTCGTTTCCGCTGGGGATGATGAATGAAGATGATAAACTTGCCGGAGAGGATAACTCCGTAGGGGAATAAACTGATGAGGAGATTACTTCGAGGGGAATTACTCTGTGGGGAAGAGATGCTATGCTGAGGATTTTAACGGTAAACTCCGTTGGGGATTCCACTGATAAGCTCTACTGGGGATTTCAACGATAAACTCCGCTGGGGATTTCAATGATAAACTCCACTGGGGATGGATCACCGTTGCTAGTGATATTAAATCTGTTGAGGATAGAATTCCTGCTTGTGAAAGGAAAGAACTCCGTTGGGGATGATCTTTCAGTTGCAACTTGCTGAGGATAGCCCTGTTAGACTTTTGTGGGGATAATCCTTCTGAATTATGCCGGGAATGATTTTTTTGAACTCGGCTGAGGAGATTTATTGTTTGTACTCCGCTGGGGACAAAATTCCAGAGTATACTGGGTATGTTGCTTCAATTCCATTAGGGAAGCTTCGTCAGACTGCGTTGGGGAAATATTGATTCCACTAGAGGTATTTTATATTCTGCCGGGGAACATTCTTATACTCTGTTGAGGAATATTAAGACTGTCGGGGATACTCTTATACTTACTAGGGAATATTCTTATACTCCACTGGGGAATATTAAGACCCTTTTAGTGTTGATGGTAGACCAACTCTACTTGGGGAGAGAATTGCTGATTCATTCATGGTTGTAAGTCTCAGCTGGGAGAGCTATCATTACTGCCTTATTCTGCGGGGACTGAAGGTATCTTAGCCATATTCTTCAGCTGAATATACCTTGGTACCTAGTGGACAGAGCAACCATACAGCTTGGATACTTCTTATTGCCCCTGTTTCTACTATTACCAGTAATTCATATTTTGTTTTGCATGTAAGTATTTATGACCAGCAATTAGTGTCAAATGCATATATCAAAAATGAACATTGGACGTTCTTTGCAAAACAAAACAGATAAAGAGAAAACAATTTGAAATTTTGTCTAAAAATGAATTTGTATTGATTTTGAAGTTTGGCCTGTAAATAGGCGTTTTTTGTACAAGAGGTTGACGTCCTAGTAAGAGAACGCCGCCGAATAATAGAATTTACACAATTTGTGAAAAATTAAACAAAACAGCTATGTGAATGATCCCACTGGATTCTAACTCTGCTATTGCCTTTATGTCCTCGAGCATCTCATCACTTTGCTACTGGTTGAAGATGAATCAGATTGATTAGTGTCGTCCGAGCTTGATAGTCGATACCGAAGTCTGGATGCAAGGTGATCCAATGAGACATAGTGTTATGCTTTGATCCCTAATTTTTGCCTGGACCGTCCTTTCGGGTTTTCAGTCCACCGGGATACCCTTTTTTGCCCAAGCCGCCCTTTCAGGTTTTCGACCTGCCGGGTGTACATATTTTTTTTCATTTTCATCCCTTATTTTTTCCCGAACCCTTTTGGTTCACCGGGAAGCCCTTATTTTTGCCTAGACCAGTCAACCTAGCGGGTCTTTGATTATGCGTAGTATCTTTTTGCTATGTCTGCATTGACGGGGTGAAGAAGGTCGTCACCATCCATGGTGGTTAGAATCATAGCTCCTCATGAGAAAATGTTCTTAACCACAAATGGTCCTTCATAAGTAGGGGTCCATTTTCCCCTGGAATCACCTTGAGGTAGAATAATGCGCTTGATTACCAGATCCCCAGCTTGATACTCTTGTCGTCTAACTTTCTTATTAAATGTCTTGATCATCCGTTTTTGATATGTTTGACCATGACCAATAGCAGTAAGTCTCTTTTCATCGATTAGGTTCAGGTGATCAAGCCGGGTCTGAATCCAGTCATCTTCACTCAAACCTGCATCTTTCATGATCCGAAGAGAGGGTATCTGAACTTCAATGGGCAAGACTGCCTCCATGCCATATACCAAGGAATAGGGTGTTGCCCATGTGGATGTTCGTGTTGAGGTACGGTATCCATGAAGAGAAAACGGTAACATCTCGTGCCAGTATTTGTATGTCACTGTCATCTTCTGCACAATCTTCTTAATGTTCTTATTAGCCGCTTAGACAGCCCCATTCATCTTCGGCCAGTAGGGAGAAGAATTATGATGCTATATCTTGAATTGCTCGCAGAGCTCAGTGATCATCTTGTTGTTGAGATTGGTACCATTGTCCGTAATAATCCTTTCTAGTACACCGTATCGACAGATCAAATTGTGCCTAATGAACCGTGCCACGATGTTCTTGGTTACAGTAGCAAAGGAAGCTACTTCAACCTACTTTCTAAAGTAATCAATTGCTACCAGGATGAAACGATGCCCGTTGGATGCCGTAGGTCTGATCTCGCCAATCATATCAATGCCCCACATTGCAAAAGGCCAAGGTGTCGTCAGGACGTTCACATATTTGATATCATTAGGGTAGTATGAGTCAACATGTACTGTCTCAGCCGGCGAGCAGCCCATGCCAAAGCGTAGCAAGTTCTCTCGAGCAATGAGTGTTGGGTTCCACAGTCGGTGAACTCTTTGCTAAAGCAATAAATAGCATGCTCTTTTTGGCCAGACTCGTCATGCTGCCCCAGCATACCTCTTTGTATTATCCAGCACTTTTAAGTATAAGATCGACGGTCTTCCTGCAATTGGAGGCATCAGAATTGATGGCTTGGAGGTAGTATGACCCTCTCTTCTTGAAGCAGTAGTCTAACAAACTCAACAGACACTTCGCAATCGTCTTCACCTTCGTCTTCGGCTAAGTTGATCGGACTTTCGAAGTCATAACTGGCAATATCAGAGTCGTTATCAGTGGGATCCAGAGTGGATGTAGATCATGATATGTGAGTGTGTATAAGTAGCTGTTTTGCAATATATAATAAAGAAAAACAAGGAGCGCAAAATTTGAAATGCAAGAACGTCCAATGCTTTTATTAATGATATATGAAAATGACACACATAAAGCCCTCACAAATGAAGCCACAGTGCCCCGGGTAAGACACCGGGCCATAAAGTTTAAAACATTGTCTGTTACAAATTCAAAACAAAAGTTTCATTACTGGGTAATAACGGAAACGAGCATAGAATCTTTCGCTGTCCAGTTGCTTAATCCACCATTGGCAGTCGGGTAGATCTAACTGTCGATATCAAACTCTTCATCACTGTCATCCCCGATAGCATTCACCCCTGCATCTTGTTTAGGCTTTTCGGGTACTCCGAACTCGATCTCCTTTGCATCGATCAAATCTTGTACCTTGTTCTTCAAAACCCAACAATCATCTGTATTATGCCCCGGGCTATTAGAGTGATAAGCACAACGGGCGTTAGGGTTGTACTTTGGTGACGTTGTATTTGGATTCTTCGGAACTTCCTTTAGAATCACCAGATTGGTCTTCAGCAACTGTGGCAGAATCTGAGATAAGGTCATGCTGAGACGAGTCAATTTCCTTCGAGGTCTCTCGTCCTTTTGTTTATTATTGTGCTGAGGAGCACCAGCAGGTTTTGAAATAACAAACGCATTAACAGCTTGGCGGTGTTCAGGTCTATTCGGTCTTCTTGCACTGTAGACAGCACTGGACTCTTTCTTAAACGACTTCTTCTCGGTGCTTGATGAGGCACCCTTCTGTATCTTCCCAACCTTAATACCAGCTTCAATCCTCTCACCGGTCAAAATAAGATCTGTAAACCCAGACGAAGAGCTTCCAATTAGGTGGTTGAAAAATGGACCAGACAGGGTCCCCAGAAACATGTCCACAAGCTCCCGATCAGCCAAGGGTGGTTGTACTCTTCCGGCGAGATCCCTCCACTTCTGAGCATAATCTTTGAATCCTTCACCCGTTCCCATTGACATACCCTGGAGTTGGGTACGCGTGGGAGCGAGGTCGGAGTTATACTGGTACTTCCTGTGGAATGCAGTAGCCAAATCTTCCCAACTGCGGATGCTGGCTCCGTCCAGCTGATAGAACCACTCAAGCTGAGTCCCTGAGAGACTATCTTGAAAGAAATGGATCCATAGGTTTTTATCAGTGGTGTACGGCTGAATCTTCCTCACATATGATCATAGGTGCAGCTTCGGACAAGAAACTCCGTCATACTTAGCAAAGGCTGGTGCCTTGAATTTGTGGGGAATCACCACCCCAGATGATAGACCCAGATCACCAAAGTCCAGACCAGGCACCTTCTGAATTTATATGGCATTCAACCGGTCTTCCAGTTGCTTGTATCTATCCTCAGCAGGAGGATACTGTTCTTCATCATAGTCTGTCTCATTGTCGGAGACCACAGGGCTAGGAGCCCTCCTTTCTTCTTCACTATCTTTCCCTCCAGATGAGGTGGTCAAATCAACGTCATCCCGAAGCCTGTTTCCAAACCTGTGCCTTGTATTAAACAGGATTGTTCTCTTCTTCTTCTTCTTTTTCTCCTTCAGAATCAGGGTCTTCAGATCTTGCTGACCCTTAGCTAGATTCATGAACAACTCTTGGAATTGGGCATTCTGGGCCTGTAGGGCCTTGATGGCTTGCTCAGTTGAAAGTTCAGCAGACATGATGAGTGCTGAAATAAATAGCGAAGAAGATAAGAGACCTGTAATGGGTACCTGTTATGGAGTGCATTAGATGAAATGCATATGATTATGATTTCAAAGACGGTCAAGAGATTCAAATTTGTAAACCAGAAAGGAAACACAATTTATTAGAAAAACTTTGTAATTCAAATTGTTCAACAAACTGCCCTTAAGGCGTTACATGAAAGGAAATACTGAAAAGTAAATAAAAACTGGAAAGGAAATCATCAAAGGTCAATCAACGCTCCCATGGTCTCTTCTTATCAGTGCGGACATAGCCGTTGAGAATCCGCTCGTTCTCCAATTGCCTAGTCAGCTTCTGGATTTTCTGCTCTTGCTCGTTGAACTTCTATCGGTAAGAATCCCATTCTTCCCTCAGCTGCATCCAAGACCTTTTCAGTGCCCTAATGTCAGTGGGTATATAAGGATGGAGGATGATTGGAAGAACTCCTTCTTCATTAGCAACTTCAAGAGTGACAGACCGGACGACTTCATATGGCATACCCAGCTTTTGGGCACGGATTCGGACCCATCTGAGATATGACTCCATCGGAAGTGAAGTGTTTGGGCCTAGCTCATGTGGATCAGATTGGTGAACTCTATCCCAAGCCCTTATGAATCTGCGACATTGCTCGTCGCTATCCCCTTGAAAATCAAAGATGATACTAGGCATTAGCATCTCATGAGGTCCTTCTCTTCTGGCTCTCCCGAACTGACGTAGAGCTAAGCATGGGTTATAAGAAATTCCTCCATGGGTTCCTAACAGTGGAACATTAGGGTACTCCCCACAACGATCAATAACAGTCACCTCGTCCATACTCTTGAGAGTCCAGATGATGTCATTATGAGAGAGAGACATCACCCGTAAGCCCAGCCCATGCCTTCTTTGTTCTTCAGCACTGACTTGGGAAGGTGCGAAATAAACCACCTTGCTAATAAAGGAGCACAACACATATAGGTTCCCAGCTTTCGGGCAGTACAAGCATAGAGCTGATGAAGAATGTCACCCAAGAGAGTGGGTACCGGATTCCGAGAGATGAAGATCTTTATCGCATTAACATCAACGAAGGAGTCAGAGTTCAGAAACAATACCAAGCCGTGTATCAGAAGAGCCAGAATATCCTCGAAGGCCTTGAATTCTAAACTATCCCAGAAATAGTTAGCCTTACCAACCAAAAACTTAGTCAGAAAGCCCTTTGCTCCACTTCTAGTCTCCTAATTAGCCATTACCTCCTCTTTGGTCAAATGAAGGGCTGCAGCAATCTCTTCGGGCCTAAGAATCTTCTCCCAACCGGTAAATGGGGTCTGCTCCAAAACAGAGATACCGAGCAGCTCATAGAACTCTTCTAAGGTGGGAACCAGCTGGTAGTCCTGGAAAGTAAAACAATGGTACAATTGATCATAGACTTGGACCAAAACACTCATCATCTGCTCGTCCAATTTTAAGGTGACCAAACTGAGAAGATAACCATGTCTCCTTAGGAAAGAAGTAGTATCAGGCATCTTTGCAATCAGATCTTTAAGCAAGGTGGGAACATGAACAAAATTGATCCGGATGGTATTCCTACGCATGGGCATCATGATGACCTACAAAACATAGCAAAGATGAATCCCTCCTGTCTTTGAAATAGGTTAGCCTTATGCAAGATGTATGCAATGTTATGATGTCATGATGTCATGATAGTAAGCACACCAGAAGTATCCACAAATGGCAAACATGGTAAAGGCACACAAGTCACACAGAGAGCCCTTAGATTTCAGGCTGGAAAGGAGCTTAGGTACTACCCTCTTTCAGTTCAGTTGGTTTAAACCTGTCCTAAAAATAGTAACCGGGTTCTAGAGGATCTCAATATCACTGACTACCCTCAATCCGTCATGATTTCAGTTTAGCAACCTTTTCTTGCGGCCGGAATCATCGCGAGAGTTTAGTCTCAATGAGTGTAGCATACTGCTACTATTCTATGGCCAAGTTGGTCAATTTAATGGTTCTAAGGTCAGTTGGTGCTTAATGACCCCTTAGATGACCCATATTCTCCTCGTTCCAACACAAAGGATATCAGTATAATCTAAAGTGCCACACCAACGTAGCTACTGCTTCAACCGTATCGGTCTACGCCGTACAGTTCCCTCACAGTTTATTGCTACTTACCTAAAAGGTATCCCCAGATCCGGGGTTAGGATCTATAGTAACTCCGATACAAGCCCACAAATATAAATCATACAAAGCATACAATTGAAAACACAGTGATCTAATCCTAAGGTACACCCCACTTATAGAAATCCCCAGCAGAGTCGCCAGTTCTGTGATACGGTGGGAGAGAACTGACTATTTTGGAATGCTGGTTTGCGTTTTGCGTTTGTTTACGCAAAATGTCGCGGTAAGCAAGAGTCGCCACCGTCTTTTATTTTATCCAACAAGGAAAGGAAAAAAGCACAGAAAAATTCCTTTTTCGAGATGTTTCTCGGGTCCGGGGGTAGATTATAGAAAGGGAAGGTGTTAGCACCCTTTCTATCCGTGGTTATCCATGGGCTCTTAGGTACTTGCTCAAAGTGTTTTCAAAATTGCTTTTCTTTGTGTTTGTGGGTTTGAAGAAGTTTTTTGTTTGAAAGGTGTAAGTGCAAAAAGTTTTATTTTGTTTTGATTGGAGCAAGTATTTAAGAACCATCTACCTATTCGAAAAAGAAATCAATCTGTACTAATTTCCTTTAGACAATGCTATCCCACTATTGATGAGTAGGTAGCATCGTCGTTGGAGTTTAAGGGTCAATTCGATTAAGGGACGTGTGGTCACTAAAGCAATGTTAGGACGCCTTAGCGGTAACCCTAATGTCTTAGATCATTTTTTCCGAGGCAACCGTTTCGAGGCAACTATGATCTTTGGACAAGAGGGAGACCTCTAAAACTTCCTATACTCAATGACCACGTTCGAAGGCAACCAAGTGAGGTATACCCTAAGAGTGCGCATGTGCGAGTGTGTTATTTCGGTCATATTATCTTTGTACATGTCATGGGTGAGCTATGTTCATTTTAAGTTCATACATTTGATCTTGTCATGCATTCCCTATTATCAAACATCTAGCAGTTTATAGTTGCGGAATTTTAAATTGCGGAAATTAAATCTAAACTATTACAGGGCGTCGGGTATTTACATCATCAAAAACAAACCCTTTAATTTAAATTGCGGAAAATAAAAGAAAGCGATAAAATAATTAAAGTCCTATTTAAAGCTATTACATTCCGGAAGCAAGTACAATAATATGAAAAAATTGACCGCGAGCGAGAAAATTAAATCAGCGCATTTTTTAGGGTTTTGACCCTTTTTTGAAAGAAAGCATTTTTTTGTTTATTTTTTGAGTTAAATGGAGTTAAATCTAAATTAAAAATTAAATTAATTAATTAATGAAAATATTTTTGGATTTTTGAATATTAAAGGAAATAAAATAATTTTGGTCAAAATTATTAAAACCTAATATTCTAGATTAATTTTAATTATTGCGAAAAAATATTAAAAGTTAAACCTATTTAAAACTAAATTAATTAAGTTAGTATTTATTTTCAAAAATAAAGTCAAATTTAATTTTAATAAATAAAAATATTATTTTTGGTGTTTTTGATTATATGAGAAAAATTTAATTGGTTAGTTTAAATAATAATAATAATGAAATAAAACAAATAATTAAAAGAAATAAAATAAAGAGAAGAAAAGAAATAACTCAATGGGGGTTTGGGCCCAGATTGATGGTGAGAATAGCATTTTGAGGCCCATTCATGCTGGAAGCCTGGTTGACCTTCTGATCCAGTGTGACACGTTGACCTTGGCATATGATGAATGTCCAATATGGGTCACCAGATCTGGCCTGGAGGCCATCTGGCAAATATTTGGATGAGGGCGTATGGTGAGCCACAACCCCTGAGGCACGTTGGATCTCCTACAGAAAAAAGGCAAAGCAAATATGGGGGACTTGGGATTTGAACCCAGGTCCCAATGGATTTTGTACAAACGCGCTTACCATCTCAACCACTACATTTTATTGTTAGTGGAATACACAATAATCAATATATTGGAAACAAGTCATATGCCTGAATTAAAAAAATAAAAAGCGCGAAATTATGAACCAACGAATGGGACAAGGCCACGTTGTCATCTTCTTCGTTGAAAAGCCTGGATATTTACCTGCAGAATTCATCCGCAGCAAAATCCGTGGCCTCATCCTAAAACGAACTGCAGGCCATATAAATGCAAACTGAGACCATCACCATGCTCGTCTCTCCTCCTTGAACACAACCATGTCCATGGTTTGCCCTAATTTTACCTGTAGCAAAAACTCCTAAAAATAAGAAACCCAAACCCTAGTTTCGGGTAGGGCTTTACAGGCTACAAAATCTCAATCAAATATTGCAGAAAGATTGGAAATTGAATGATAAGCATGATTATACAAAAAATTTGCTCAAAAGATGCAGGAATATGGGAATGCAATTTCGTGTACAGGGCCACTTTCAGAGAAGCTTACAGTGTGTTTTAGGTGACGAGAGGGCTTGGTTTTGATTCCTATCGCTTCAGTGGATGGAAAACAAGAAGTCTACGTTGAGTTTTGATCTTGAAAACGCCTCTAGGATGGATTTCAGATTCTAACTTTTCAAGCTTTTTTCAAGTTTGTTCTTGTGATTTTTTGCAGCCTCTAGGTCGTGTTCTTTGTGCCTTTGCCTTGTGTGAGTATAATAGAGTGAATTAGGTTTAGTTTTGGGCTTTCAATCCTTGTGTATTGATGATTCAAGATTTGATATGGACCACCATTAAAAAGCTTCCAAAATTGTCCCAAATCAAATATTTTGTGCATGAAATAGCTTGATACGAGTTTGATTGTGTCCATCATGATAATTGAAAGTTGTATCAATCAAAAAGATCTCATTCCATCAATATTTGGATTTTATTTGGATTAATATTGATTTAAAATGAATTAATTCAATAAAAATCAAATAAAATAGAAAAATTAATGAATGGACATAAAACTGAATATAGGACACGTGTGTAATGTGACAAGATCAAATCAAGTGGAAACAAGTGGGCCCATTTGTCAAAATTGGAAGTTTTGGGGATAGTTGACTTTTGGCAATTTTGGAAAAATGCCCAATTTCAACAATGCATAACTTCTTCAATTTTGAACTTTTAGAGGTGTTCTTGGACTTTTTAGAAACCTTGAGATGTCCTCTAACCAACCCTTTTGTTACTATCTCATTTTGATATTGCATGCTCATGTTATAAGCTTTGGCAAAAAAGGTGTTTTTGTTGACTTTCAAAAATGATCTATAATGTCCAAATTTGTAACTTTTTGTGAGTGCATCTATTGATCTTGGTGTGTGAAGATGTATTGTAGGAAATTGCATCCTCTTCAAAATTAGCTTTGGATGGGTAATTTCTCATAAAGTATGAGAAAGTTATGCTTGGTCAAAGTTGAGTTGACTTTTCCTACAAAACCCTAATTTAGCAACTTTTGAATCTTGATGAATTTTGAGCAATCTTTGATGAATCATGATCAACCCTTGATAAAATGATGAAATATCCTTCAAAATGAGAATGTTGACAAAAATCTTGAGGTTTGACTGTATTTGGGTCACAGTTGACTTTTGCCCTAGCATAGTCGATTTTTGGGCCTCTTGAGCAATTGACTGACCAAACTTCCTCTGCAAGGCTTGAAATTTGACATGTATGAACTTGAGAAAATATTAGGATATTGGAGAGCACTTGGGGTCATTTGGATGTAAGGACCTTGATGCAACACAAAACCCTAATTTTGAATTGACTGCCTTAGGAGATGATTTGACTGTCCAACTTTTGAGCAATCTTGAACCATTTGGAGATTCTTCTTGTAATGTCTTGAGAAATATGGGAGGGCAAATTTTGGGGTAGAACACCCCCTAAGCTAATAGACGAACCTTCTTTTTAAGGTTTATTGGAAATATATATTTTTTTTAGATAAAAACCCGCCACATAGAAAATATATAATAATAAATAAAAATAGACAAGAAAATATAAAATTCAATAAATAAATTAATGCAAATAAATAAAAAAATGAAAAACCAAAAGAGACTTAATACCTAGGGTTTAAGGTGAGTCCCCAGCAGAGTCGCCAGCTGTTGCGATCGGTTTTATGATCAAGAGTCGCCACTATTAATTTTTGTCCTAAGGAAGGGAATCTAATAGAAAACCCTAATTAGCGGACAAAGATTCTAGGTTTCATACTCAATTAAACGAAAGGAAGGTGTTAGGCACCTTTCATTCACCTTGTTCACAAGGATATTAGACTTTAGGTTTAGGTTTGGGGTAAACTGGATTTTAAGTTTTAATTAGAAAGACTCGCCACGATTTTAGATCGTATGCCTACGTATCCTCTTATGAGGAATCAGTGTCCCAATTCGTAGTTCGTATGGGTTGGTGTCTTTTAGAGGGTTTGTAAACATATTTTGAATCACTTCGCACTCGGTCGGGAGTAGTGATTGCGGAGATTTTGACTGAGTACGTAGTAAGCCAAAATCGGTTTGAAACCCTATTTCCAAAAAGGAACTGTTGATTAGCTTAGTTTCATTCGTGAAAATAGTTTGAGATTTGTTTGTGTTTTTTACTGTATTAATTGCAAAACGTCTTGATTAATGCATGATCAAAAATTTAATGCAAATATAAAAATATGTTCATGAGTCTCAAATAAAATAATTTATATGTGATAATAAATAATAATAATAATATAAAATAAAATAAAGTATTAATAATTATTATATAAAAATATAAAAATACTATACTAATAATTATTATAAAAATAAATAAATAATATAAAAATAAATATAGGAAAAACATAAGGAAAATAGAAAATAATTTAATTAGTTAAAAGGGGGGTGCAGTTTTAGTTTAGAAGTAAAAACATGGGGGTGTGAAGAGTTAACTGGCCAAGCCCAAAATAATTCTGGACAGGGGTGTGTGTTGAGTTTGGAATTTCAGTAATTGTTAATAGGGGGTGAATAGAAACGGGCTTAAGCCCTGCACGTTGGCAAGAGTTGGTTGTGCAATCTAGTGTAGCGGGGGTATACGAAGCTTAAGATGGACCTGGCCTTATGGCCGTCCGGTCAAGATTATACGGTCCTGATTGAGGGGAGCATTATAAATATGGTAGGCGCGCATGTATGAGATAACAAAAAATACAGCTTAATGTTTTTTCATTTTCTATAGAGACTATCTCGCTCACTCTTTCAGCAAGAAGATATTCATCTCCCTTTCTCTTTCTCTCGCTAATAATTAAATCCCTTCACCGCCCCTTTGTTAACCCTAAAATTGCACCCACGGTGGCGCCACCCAACCTTAATCGTTTACCCCAACCAAACCCATAGTCATGAAAGAAATAAAGCTAAGCAAATTTTTTACCAACTCTCGCGATCTTCTGACTTTCGTGCTTCCGGTCACTAATCCATTCCTTTTGTTCTTTTTTTTATCTACAGGCTTTGAAGGTGATGGAGAGGATGATGAAGGGAGATCAAGCGACGATGTCAAGGGGCGATTAGGGTTTCCGATCTGGAAACTCTAATCGCTTTTCTTCTGGATTCAACTACAGGGGTTCGTCTGAATTTCTGTTTTTGTTTTCAAGCTTCCTTCTGTAAAACCCATTTGTTCTTGTCTTTCCCCCTCCGAACCTGTGACTTTTTCTTCTCTCTTTTTATAGCTTAGAATTTTAGGGATTTTCTTTTAATTTTTTCAGTTACCCTTTACGCCAATTAGGGATTTAGGATTTTTTGTAATTGATAGATTTAATTATGAGATTTTGTAATCTTATAATGTTTGATTCTATAGTTTGAATGAGAGATCTGTAATATTGATTTGAATTGATTCTGAATGGATTTGTCTTGCAGATATTGTGTTTTATTTTTGTTCTATAATACGCAATTTTAATTTAGTTTGATAACTTTCAGATTCTGTTAGATTTAATTGTTATTACAGATTTGGTTTGATGTTAATATGTACAGTATCTGTTACTACAAACTTGCGCAAATGATCTGAACAGTAGATATTGTTTGGTTGGACCGGGCTTTGCAGATTTGATTTTAGTGATTTAATCCCATTCTTTGCAACTTAAGATTTGGTTCAAGATTTGATTTACACAGTTGATAGTTAGTAAATTGGGCCCTAGCTGTATCTGATAACAATAAGCGTGGAAGTTCTTTTTTTTACAGCTAACCAATATTGCAAAAATGCTACTTTAGTAATCTAGCAAATAGTTAAATGTTATTATTTTTTCTTAATATGAATTGTTATATGAAAGTTTAACAAACATGAAAGATGAAAACAAATGATTTTTTTTAGTAATAACATTACAACAAACATTTTTCCAGTAACCAGGCCCAATCGGCCCAATTCTAGCTTGTTTGTTTTCTAAACATTTTAACAAAAAAAAGAGAAAGAAAAAAGTAATTATTTTTTTATGAAGTTGTTATTGTAAGAGCTTAACAATAAAAGAGAAAACAACAAATGTATCCGTCTTAACCAAATCTTGATGGGCTTGTAATTTGTAACTACACCCCCTATTTTTTACTAAAATTAACTTAACCTACACAAGCTTATACAGTTTAAACTCGAGCAGGCTTAATTTAATTTCGACCTCCCTTCTATTAGTAACCATTTTAATGATGTAGAATTTTATGGTTACTCCGATAATTTCCATTTATGAATCGCATGGGCCAATGGCCAACATGCCTTGCAAACAGATACACGAGTCTTTCTGATTTAGAAAGCCCTGTTTTCCTGAATTAAAGATACACCCCTGATTGACTTAAATTTTAAGCATGGGCCATCAGATATTGTTGTACCATACTTAACTGAATGTTTCTTTATTATTTAAAACTTGAAAAATCGAATCATCGAGGTAGGATAACTTTAGGGTATGACAGATACATAAAGAGGTTGAAGTATATGTTGACAATATGATTTCCAAGTCCTAAACAGAAGAGGAACATCTTGTCCACTTGCTGAAACTATTTGAAAGGTTAAGGAAATTCAGGCTAAGGTTAAATCCGAACAAGTGCACCTTTAGGGTGAGATTAGGAAAGTTATTGGGCTTCATTGTAAGTGAAAAAGGGATTGAGGTTGATCCTTCCAAAATAAAAGATATATGTTGTACCCCAAAATTTTCCCTCTCATGTTTCCTAAGGTTTTTTCTCTTATATGGGTGATTACAGACACTTTCCTAAAGAAAATTAAAATTTTGAATGTTAGTAAAGTGTCTTTCGATTGGAATTTCAACAATGTCCTTCGATTGGTATCTAAATAGTGTCCTTCGATTGGAATAACAACAAGCTTCGACTGGGCTCCTAAAACCCGTCGACCAAGCATTAACCCATCATCTTCGATTGTGCGTTGGTTCTCCTATGAACAAGCCTTGGTCCAAGCTTCACATGCAAGAATCCCCTACAAGCTTGCATCTATTCACCGGCAGTGAACTCCTGCATACAAGCTTCGATTGGGCGCTGATTCTCATTCGATCAAGCTTAATCCATAAATCTTCCTCATGCTTGCCTTGGTTTCACAAGGCAAAGACCCATCAGCTTGCCTTCAATCTACAAGGCAAAAGGACCCTTTCACTGGTCTTCGATTCACAAGACAAAGGGCTGCTTTAGACATGCCTTCGATTCACAAGTAAAAGGTCCCCTCTTCAGCTTGCCTTCAGCACACAAGGCCAAGACTCCTTCAGATTTGCCTTAAATCCACCAGGAAAAAAGTTTCTTTCGACCCATAAGGCACCGGGCTTCCTTTGTGCCAGCTTCGACTAGGCAATGGTACCCTTTGAAATAGTTTTCCACACTTCAACACGCATGATGGTCCCTTTGAAGAAGCATTTATGGGTCCATTCAAAGAACACATGACTATTGAAAACAAGTTTTCTTTGTGATGAGTCTTGATCCTAGATGCTTGTTGGCTAAAATCTTATACGCTGCCAAGCCCAAACCCCCTGCACAAGCACATTCCTGCTAAAGGAAGCTTCTACTGACCAGAATAAAGTATTTCAATTGGGCTAGTTGAGTAGTGCCAGAGCAATCAAAGAGAGTGAACTTAGGAGTTGACCGAAGAAGAGAGAATGTTGAGACTTTGTACAAATCAAATCAAGATCCAGAGTCAATCGAAAAGAAAATATCTGAGGGGCTTTCGAAGAAGCCCTGATGAAGGAAACTCTGAACAGATTTGAATCCAGAGTCATAAAAAAGGACAAATGCTCTGACAAAGAGAATTCTAGGAAATTCGAATTGATGCAGATTTTGACTTGATTAAAGAAACTTTGATAAGGGAAAACCCTGAATTCATAGTCATCAAAGATCTGAGCAATTCGAATTGATGTGGACGGATTCCATCGAAGGAGCTGAATCAGAGCCATTCGAAGGAGGAAATCAGAGCCATTCGAAGGAGGCAATCAGAGTCATTCGATGGAGGAAATCAAAGCCATTCAAAGGAGGGAATTTGAAAGTCAAATGTGTCCAGGTTCAAAGCAAATTCAGAAAGGGACAAGAAACCATATCTTTGGCAAAGTATTCAAAGTGATATTTATGGCCTTAAAACACCAACTTAATGGTTGTTTATTCATTTTCCCTCTTGTCCCCTCACATCCCTATAAATACAGGCCTAAAGCACACGAAAAAAGGAGGAGGCCACATACATACGCACACACACTAGAGACATAAGCCCAGGGAACCATACACACATACTGTTTTACACACATACACATCCTAAGAGAAGCACACCAAAAACTCTCAAAACTCAACAAGATCATACCACACTTGTTCTCCCTCATTTGAATCTAAGAGCATCCAAAAACTCTAGTCCCCACATAAGTTCCAATTTTAAGCAAGGTAAGTCCCCTTGACCCTACATTTTCAGTTTCAGCATGACATGTAAATAACCCTTTACTTACTTTTCGTTTCAGCATAATATCTAGATAGCCTCTTAGTTATGTTCTTTGTTTCTTCCCTCTTGGTTTGTTTGCTTTTCTTGTCGGTATATATGTTGGAACTAACTTGTACAGATTCAAGCGAAAGACAAAAAGAGTGTGAACGAAGGATATACACTCATGCTGCTCTACTGGTCCATGATACTTCATAGTCCAAATGGAATGAAGAAGAGGAGTTTACATTCGAAGGTTGCTCATGCCCACTCCCTGGCTCAATCGAAATAAGTATAGAAGGTTGCAATTGAAGGTTCCCAATACCATTCCTAAACTCAGTCGAAGGAGGCCGGAAAAGGTGCAAATCAAAGCTTGCTCACGTCAACTCTCAAGCCCAATCGAAAGAAGGCAAAAGAAGGGTGAATCGAAGGAGTCCATGGCGTGGATCAAAGAATTCATTTCTCTTCCTTATTTTGTTCTTTTTTTTTTACATTTTTATTGTCTTTCGATTTAGTTGTAATAGCGTAGGATCCTTACTTTCTGCATTTTTTACTGCTTTTCATATTAACTGCTAGATGTATGACTAATAGGATTGTATGACAAAAACTAAAATCAAACGCTAGCAAACCTAACAAAAAAGACAAAAATAATTGAACATAAGACACATTGCACATATACACCTCTAGGGTACGCCCACTTTGGTTTCCTTTGGAAAAACAATCATGCCCCTCGAAACGGTGATGCTTTAGTAAAGACCCGTAAATCAAAAGATCATAGTCCCTCGATGACCCTATAGTTTCCTTTCGGTAAATGATCTAGTCCCTTGAACAAAATTGCTAAAACATCTTCATCTGTTGCCATTATGAATGTACGTCCCTTTCAAATGTCCCTCATACATCCAACGAAAGGACTACCTACTCACTAATAGTAGGATAACACTATCTAAAGGATAAGGAGGAAAATAATAAACTTCTTTCGAGTACAAGTAGATAACTGTTAGATGCTTGCTCAAATAAAACAAACTTTTCACACTTACACCTTTCAAAAACAACTTTCAAAAACAATTGTTTTATCAACACTCTTGAGGACTGATACAAGAGTTATCACAGAGCGAATCGCCACACTAAGGCATTTTTAAACTACTTTTTCAAAACACAAAGCACAAGGTACTTTTAAAATTAGCTAAGCATCTAAGAGCCCGTAGAAAACTACGGATGGAAAGGGTGCTAACTGTTGTACCCTAATTTTTTCCCCTAAGATCCCCTCATCATACCATGTTGATTCAATCACAACAAGATCACATTAGGGATTTTGGTTCTCCTCCCAATATTTAGCTTTGCTCTTTGAGGAATTCACCAAGCACCTTGACTTGTTTTTCTTTTATGATCATGCATGTTTTGTTTTGACTTTCCTTTTAATTAATGAAATGCAATGTTGGTTTGTCTTACTTGTTAATAATGTAGGTAAAGGCAATAAGGTGTAGCAAGTTGCTCCATGGGTTCATGAGTTTATTTCCATGCCCTAGTCAATAAAGCTTGAGAAATACAAACCTTACCATTGAAGTTATTTTGGAAGGGATGGCATGGAAAGGTTATTTTGGTTAACTACATTTCCAAGGTATCAAGATTGATTCTAAAGTGCAAGGATTGATTGAAGAAGTTGTCATGGTTGGACAAGGCCTTGTTCCCATTGGTCACAAGTACATATTTCTCTAAATTCTAAAGATATGGAAGTGGTTTTGGTAGCTATGAATTCTCATGTTCATCCTCAATAAATTCTATTTACAAAGCAAGAGTGTTGGCACAAGAAGGTGGTTCAACATTTTCAAGGTTCCTCAAAGCATTTTCTTGATCTAAGAGCTAGGGTTTTGAACTTAAAAGAAGTATATCTTGCTCATCTTTTGGTATTTTTGAGTGATTACAAAGACATCCTTCTCTTCAAAGGTTTATTAACAAATCACTTCAAAGGTTTCAAGGAGTTTTCATGTGGAAGAAACTTGATGATGAAGAAAGATTACAAGTCCTCCAGATGAACCCCAAATTTCTCATGTGTGACTTCAAATTGTCCTAACTTGGTCAATTTTTATCACTTTGGGCCCACTCATTTTCCATAATGATGTTGAGGATGTGAACTTTATTAGTTCTTTTATATGCAAAGTGAGAAATGGATGGAAGATGCCCTAAGGATACAAAACATTATAGGCCATTTTATGATTTTTTTCCAACTTCAACAATTCATAACTCTCTCAATTTTTGAAGATTTTGAATGGTTCAAGTTTCAAAGTGTCATTTAAGATGTCTATTTCATGACATCTTTTTTGGTCAAGAGCAAATTCCAAGTGGAAGGCCATGTTTGGATGCAAAACATTATAGGTCACTTTTGAAGAAAAATTTGAAATATTTCTAAGTACGGAAAGTCAACCCTTTTTCTCCAACTTTGACTCACTGCAACTTTCATATCAAGCATCCATTTGATTTTATTCTTTTTTCATTGCAAAGCTTGTAACATCATCTTTCTAAAGCATCAAGAATCATGCCCTAAGACCCCTTGAGCTGAGATGCCATTGGTTTGAACTTGGTAACTCGAAACTGAAGTTTCTTTAAAAGTCAGAATTTGAAATCATTGATTTAGATTCTAAACACTTTTTTTCTGCACATTTTTGCCTCTAAACATGTTTAGTGAAATTCCAGAAGTGATTAGCACAACAAAACACGTGTTTGGATGAGTTTTGATACAATTAGAAGTCACACTTTTCTTGTTTGCAACTTCACACGATTTCCCTCCAAACTTCATCATTTCACATGCTTGGATATTCCATTTGATTCCCTATAAATAGAGGGTCATCCCTCATTCATTTTGTCAAGCTTGGATAGCCATAATCACCCTGCCAAACTTGTTCCATAACTCAAATTTCTGCAACTTCGAAATCTGTGTTCAAGCCTTTTTCAATCCAATTTTTCTATCAATTTACCTTTCTTGATCTTCCCTCAAGCTAACCATATCATTACCTTCAAGAATCGTGCCCTATATTGCTCCATAGAAGTCCAGTTTCAGAGCTCTGCAACTCAACTTTAATAGGTAGATTTCTTCATCAATTCTTCAAAACTTTGATATCATTGTTATGCTCTCATTGCCCTGGTTCTAGTTGCAACACTTACTTTTATCTGGAAACATGTTTTGACCATGAAATTTCAAATCCCTTTTCAAATCTTTCCTTCCAAATTGCATGAGCTACAGTTTATATAAATATTTCGTGAAGGTGTGGTTGTCTTCATCTTGAAGAGACGAAGCGAATGACATAGATTTGAGCTTCTGATTTTACACTTTGGGAGACCTGCAATTCACGTTGGCTGGAGGTTGAAGATGACCAACGTGTCATCTTCCAACCAATGAAGGCGCGCCATCTATTTTTTTTTTTGAAAATCTGATTTAATTAATCATTCTATGCTTTATTCACTAATGACCATGATATGCACAACACGTCAGATCCCTTGGATTTGATTACTAACGCGTTTTGACTCTCATCTATTGGTCCACATATTTTTGACTTTATTTTTCTTTTCCGATTTTTATATTTAATTGTTTTAAATTTCAAAAAATCATAGAAAATTCATTCTTAGTCCAAAAAATCTAAAAAAATTGTGAAAAATATTTTTGAATTTTCTCTTTCTGATTTTTATTTTTTCACAATTTTATTTTGTGTTTTGATATTTTTTATAAATTTTCACTTTGTTTGATTTGTTTTAAATGTTTAAAAATACTTTTATGCATTTTTTAATTCTAAAAAAATTATGGAATGATCCAAGGATATTGTGACAAATATTGGTGACCTCATTCATTTTTTATTTCTGACTTTGGTATTTTTTATCATTTTTGGTTCATTTTACTCATTTCTTTTAATTTTAAAAATATTTTCTGATTTTAAAAAATTACCAAAAATTTTATAAAATTATTTTAGTTCATTTCTGATTTTTCTATGGTCTTACTTTTTATTTCTTGATTAATTTGAACATAGTTGATATTTTTATCTTTTATTTATATTTTAAAACATTTTAAAACATTTTTAAATGTATATACTAAATGCAATATTATTTTGTGTTTATTTTCTGGTTGATCTTGGGTTGAATTTTTGATTATGAACTTTGTTAATATCATTGGATCCATGGTGTTGAGTTTAACTCTATAAAAATGGATGAATGATTTTAATAATAGATTAATTGAAATTTAATTTAAATGTGGTTTGTATGTTCTTTCCTACCCCTCTTCATCTTATCTCTTTCTTATTGCACTAAGTGTTATTGGAGCATGATCTCTATATCATGTCTCAAAACAAATGGTGCATAGATTGCTATTGACCGGCCTCAAAATAGGTGTGACTTCTATATAAGTCCACTTATGATTGCTTAACATAGCGCTAAATTTTGTCCCGATTCGAATAAATGATCATTCATGGCCCAAACCTATGTTTGCAAGCCCAAGTATGTTAATTTGATCTCTTTGATCCAATAACTTTGAGATTCATTGTGTGGAGGCTTTGGTTCTACCAATCCTCTAATGGATCTACAACACTTTTGGTAAACGCGGATCACTTAAACATCGTTTATCATTAAAATGGTACTTTTGAGGATTCCAAATGGATGATAGACTTGACAAAAAGCAAATGCAACTTGTTGTGTGGAGGCGTTGCGTCTACCAATCCTCTAATGAGTTAAAAATGCAAGTTTCAAGATGGTCATCCAACTAACCACTAATTATTAAATTGTTTTTACTTTATGCCTTTTATTTTTTATGCTTTAAGTACCATTTAATTTAAGCATTACATTTCATGTCATTTATATTTTGCTCACATGAGATTTTATTTTCTCTTCTAAGACACCTAATGTTGTACCCCAAAATTTTCCCTCTCATTTTACTCAAAACATACTCCTAGAGATCCTCAATTTGCTCAAGTTTGCCCAATAGTTGACCGGACAAACTCTCTCCTAGGGCAGTGCGTCTCAAATTAGGGTTTCCATTTTCATCAAGATGAGTGAACTACAAAGACCTAATATGCTCTCCATGGTCCTAATATGTTCTCAAGACCCTCCATGTCAAATTTCAAGCACTGCACAAGAATTTTGCTCAGTCAACTGCTCAAATGCTTGAGAATCGACTATATTAGGTCAAAAGTCAACTGTGGCCCACATACAATCAAACTTCAATATTTTTGGTCAACATCAACATTTTGAACTGATATCCATCATTTGATCAAGGGTTTATCATGATTCTTCAAGGAATGCCCTAAATTCATCAAAACCCAAAAGTTGCTAAATTAGGGTTTCTTAGGAAAAGTCAACCAAACTTTGACCAAGCATAACATCCACATACTTTATCAAAAATTTTCTATCCAAGGCTCATTTTGAAGAGGATGCAATTCCCTACAACACATCTTCATCCCACAAGTCCAAAATATGCACTCATAAAAAGATATGAATTTCTATATTATAGGTCCTTTTAAAAAGTCAACAAAAAACACCTTATGGGTCAAAGCTTCTTACATGAACATGGAAGACCCAATTGAAATGAGACTAAAAGGGTTGCTTAGGGGATATCCTAAGCTTTCTAAAAAGTCCAAGAACACCTCTATAGGGTTAAAATTGGAAGAGATATGCCTTGTCAAAGTTGACCTTTTTTGCACAATTGCCAAAAGTCAAATATGCTCAAAAATGCATTTTTTTTACCAAATGGACCTAGCATTTCATGATTGCACTTCACTTAAAACATGGTCCACGACCCAATTACTTATCCACATGTTACTTGCTTCATTTTCCATTTTATTTTGATTTTTTATTAATTAAAAATTAAATTAAATCAAATAATTTGTAAATAATAGCAAATATATGTTTTGATTTGATTTTTGGACAGGATCTCAATCAAATTATGAATAGATATCAAGACCAAATCAAATCAAGCATGATTGGTACAGAAATGGGATAATTTGGCTCAATTTAGAAAGTTTGCATATGGCTAAAGAATAAAATCAAATCTCATCAAAACTTCAAGATCCAATTTGTTTTGCAACCCTAATTCATTCTAGCATATATAATGAATAAGTACAAAGCATAAAAGGAGGGCTAGCAGTTGTGAAAGAAAAAGAACAAATTCCAAATTTCTTGTAAAAAAGTGTGACTCGGTTTTCACTCCACAGGACCTTTTAAAGCAATTTAGGGCCAACAATCGCATCCTGGGCGAGTACTGAACCCATCCCAATCAGTTGCAAGGTCTGAAGCATCAAGAAACGCAAGATGTAACTCACACGGTTTGCATTTTTTTCCAAAATCGATTACCCTAATTCCTGCATCATTATCATGTTTAATTGATATATTTATGATGTTTGAGATGTTTGTAACATGACTGTATAGTTTAATTGTATTTTTGAAGCCTATACGCGTATCTGCCATTGCTAGGGTTCACCTTGCATTTTTAGGGTTTTTGAATACAGGAACAATTAGCCTAAATGAAGGACACCATGATGATCAGAGGGCCAAATCTTGTTGATCCATGGTCTTTAATCTTATTTATCCTACATTGTGTTGATTTTTGAAATTCACAGACTTGTAGTTACAGACACTATCCGTAGGTATAAGTCATCTACCTAATACGAAGGTTCCCTAGAGAAGACGGTGGCATGGAAATCATCTATTTGCCCATTTGAAATTCGCGCGTGTTTGATTCAGTTTGTTTGGTTTTCATACATTATATTTTATTGTTATTACACTAACAAGTAAAACATGTAGCGCAGCTGGAAACACATCAGTGGTGGTAAGCGTGAGGACCTGGGTTCGATCCCAGGTCCCATCGTTTCTTTATTTTATTTTCTTTCCACAGATCTAGTGCATCAATACTTCAAGCGACTACCATGTGCCATCAACATTAAGCCAGTGGATCTATGATCAAACATATCCAATGCCTCATCACTCAAGGACCAGGGTGTACTCTCAAGGCAGCGCCACATGGAATCTCACGTAAGCTTTAGCCATCAACCTTCGGCCCAAGAGCAGTTTCAGCATTGCACCCTCTCCTTTCAATTCAACACAGACCCATTTTCAATTCTTTCTTTTTTATTTCTTTTATATTAATTAATTTTTTAATTACTTTTCACCAAAAATTAATTACCTTTTTTATTAATCACAAAATCACAAAAAGATCATTTTTTTCCATAAAATATTTATATTAATTGAATTAGAAAATTAGGTTGATTTAATTTCTTTTTTCATAATTAAAAACAATTAGAAATCAGGTTTTAACTTTGTATCTAGTTAATCTTTTCTCAAATAAAAAGGCACAAAAAATACTTTTTCTCTCAATTAGGGTTTTGAGTTATTAATTATCGTTCTCGCATTTAATTCGCTGCACATTTTAATTACTTTTCTGTTTATAATTTTGTAACTGCCCTGGTTTGTAATAACTTTAAATTAGGATTTTCATTTATCGTTTTTCCCCGGTTTTTGGTTATGTAATCAATCCCCCTCCCTGAAGCCTTGTAATAGATAGGTTTATTTTCTCGCACTTTAAATTCCCACAATCTTTAAATGTTAGATGCATGGCTAATAGGATTGTATTGAAAGATGCTTGAAAATTTAAACGGTAGATCATCTAATGTGCAAATACTAAATAACTGAAAAATTCACATGCACATTCACTCCTAAGGTTTGCCTCACTTCGGTTGCCTTCGGTAAACAGTCCTTAAGCATAGGAGATTTTAGTGGTTGCCCTCCTATCTAAAAGATCAAATGTCCCATTCGAATGTTGCCTCGGAAATGTTGCCTCGAAAAGATCTTTAGGACTCTAGGGTTACTACTAAAGTTTCTAACCCATTGCTTAGGTGACTGTACTTGTCCCTTTCGAACGTCCCTTAAAAACTCCAACGACAGGGCTACCTACTCTTTAATAGTAGGATAGCACTGTCTAAAGGAAACGAGAACGAACAATCTTTTTTCGAGTAGGTAGAATCTTAAGTACTTGTTCAACAAAAATTTTCACACAAACACCTTTCAAAACATTTTTCAAAAATAACTCCTTCACACCCTTAAGGACTGATACAAGGGTTATCACAAAGTAAAACATTTTCAAAACAAGCACACACACAAGCAATTTTTTTAAAAGATGAGCAAGTACCTAAGAACCCATGGAAAACCATGGATAGAAAGGGTGCTAACACCTTCCCTTTCTATAATCTACCCCCCCCCCCCCCCCCCCCCCCCCCGTACTCAGAATATCTCGAAAAAAGGTTTTTTTTTGTTCTTTTTCCTTTTCCATGATTGGATGAAATAAAAGTTGGTGGCGACTCTTGCTTACTGCGACATTTTGTGAACAAAAAACGCAAAATACAAACCAGTAAAAACAGCCGGTTCTGCCACCGTATCACAGAACTGGAAACTCTGTTGGAGAGCTTATAGTGGGGTATACCTTAGGATCTAGATCATTTCAAATTGCTTTCTTGTTTGTTTGCTTTAATCTTAAAGGGTTTTTGCTTGGGTTACTGTAGATCCTACACCCGGATCTGGGGGCACTTTTTAGGTAAACAACAATAGATCGTGGAGACTGTATGGTGTAGACCGACATGGTTTAAGTAATGGCTGTGTTGGTGTGGAACTTATGTTGGTATCAGTATCCTTCATGGGGAAACGAGGAGAATACGGGGCCGCCGCGTGGTGTCGTGAAGCACTAATGGACCTTAGAACCTTAGTTGAACAAACATTGTCATTAGAAAGTAGTGAGATAGCCGGACTCGGTGTAGAGCTGAGGATTGGTTGATACTCGACGCTACACTCTTTGAGATCATACTTTCGGGATATTTCGGCCGCAAGAAAAGATTGCTTGAGTTGAGACAATGCCCGATAAAGGATGTTCAGTGATATTGAGATCCCTTAGAACCCGGTTACTTTTTAAGACAGGTTTGAAATCGACTAAACTTCAAGAGGGTATGACCTTTAACCTCATGTAGGCCTTAAAACTAAGGACTTGGTGTGATTTGTCTGGGTTTTCTATACCTGAGGTTTATCATGACATCATGCATCATAACATAGCATCCATTCTTATTGCACTAACCATTTCAAAGACCGAGGGAATTTATCTTTGTTCTGTTTTGCAGATCATGGCTTCCGTTCATAGAAACACTATCTGAATCAGCTTTGTGAAGATACATTCCCAACTCAAAGAGCTAGTATAAAAGGTTTCCAAAACTTCTGCGTTCACTAAGAGACATGGTCGACTTCTCAACCTGGTTACGTCAAACTTTGATGAAAAGATGATGAGTGTATTCTTTCAGTTCTTTGATCCCAAGCACCACTGCTTCACCTTTCCAGACTATCACTTGGTGCCTACCTTGGATGAATTCTCTAAGCTGTTGGATATACCCATTCTTGAGTAGTTGCCCTTCACAAATCTAGAAGAAGTTCCTAAGCCAGAAGTCAATGCCTTAGCTTTGCATCTGAAACAGGCCGATGTGGTATCCAATTGGGAAACAAGAAGCATAGTCAAGGCTTTTCTAGCCAAGTTTCTGATAGATAAGGCCCAGCTGTTTTAGGATGATATAGATTTTTAGGATTTTGAGGAGGTCTTGGATCTTCTAATCTATGGGTTAGTCCTATTCCCTAATCCATACTCATTCATAGATGTGAATGTTATCAAGATCTTCCTCACTCGCAACCTTGTGCCTAACTTGCTCAAAGATATTTTGCACACTCTCCATACTCGTACCATGAAGAGAAGAGGGGTTCTTATGTGTTGCATGCCATTGTTGTCGAGGTGGTTTATTTCTCACCTCCCCAAGTCCGTATTGAATAATGAAGAAGGTTTGGGTTGATTGCAAAGGATAATGTCACTCGCTCACATGGATATTCTCTGGTGTTCCCGAGCTATGGAAAACACTACCATTATTGACCGCTGCGGGGAGTACCCTAATGTCCCATTACTTAATATCAGAGGGGGTATAACCTACAATCCTTGTTTAGCTTTGCGACAATTTAGTTAGCTCGAAGAGATGGTCCCCATAAGTTACTTATCGAGGGCATTGTATTCAACTATGAGGATGATGTTCAAAAGTATCGTCGGAGGCTCAAACGAGCTTGGGGCATGGTAAACAGGTCTGGAACCAAGTATTTGGGGCCAAAGGCTTCCATTCCTATGGAACCTTACCTCCAATAGATATGAGTTCACACCCAGAAGCTTATGATTCCCTATGTGGCCGTTTTACCAGTGATTGTGGAATCCACTACTGAAGGGGGTATTCCTTACACGGTTCTCTATCCTTATATGCCTACTAATCTTGGGGAATTACAGAGGTATTAGATTCAATTGATGAAGGAGAGGGATACTTACAGGGATCAATTCAATGCTCAGGAGAGGAAGGTTTTTAGATCTCACAAAGCAGCTCCATGAAGAAAAAGGACTCAATTCTTATCTCGGCACGAAGAGGAAGCATCCATGGGAATTTTGATTTTTTCTAGTTTTAGATTTGTTTTTAATTGTAACGCCTAAAAGGCATTTGAACTTTGAATTCAACTAATAAAATCTTTGTTTCATTTTGGTTCGCAAATTTAAATTCCCCAAAGTCTTTGAAATCATTGCATACGCATCCCATTCATAGCATTGCATGTACAAGTACCATTACAGGTTTCTCATTTACTTCGCTGTTTATTTCAGCAAAAATGTCTTCCGAACAAAGCATCAAGGACCTTCAGGCACAAAACGCCCAGTTCTAATAAATGTTCATAAGTCTGGCAAAAGGGCAGGAGGATCTGAAAGCCCTCATCCTGAAAGAGAAAAAGAAAAAGAAGAAGGCTGCCGGTATTCTGAATATGGGCAGAAGGTTTGGAGAGCGGTTGAAGTGACGAGTCGATCTGACCTCTTCATCCAAGGAAGGGGAGAATCAAGAAGAAGAGAAGGATCCCAGTCCTGCAGTTTCTGACAATGATACCGATTACAATGATGAGCAATATCCTCCTGCTGAGGATAGATACAAGCAGTTGGAAGATCGTTTGAGTTCCATGAAAGCTCAGAGGATAACTGGTATGGATTTTAAAGAATTAGGATTGGTTTCGGGAGTGGTAATCCCACAGAAGTTCAAAGCTCCAATTTTTTCTAAGTATGATGGAGTGTCCTGCCCAAAACTCCATCTCTGCTCTTATGTTAGAAAGATCCAGCCCCACACCGCTGATAGAAATCTGTGGGTTCATTTCTTTCAAGATAGTCTGTCAGGGACTCAGCTTGAATGGTTTTACCAGCTGGAGGGAGCCAATGACCGAAATTGGGAAGATTTGGCTGCTGCTTTCTACAAGCAGTATCAGTACAATGCCGACCTTTCTCCTACTCGTACTCAACTCTAGAGTATGTCCAAGGGTGCAAGTGAAGGCTTTAAAGACTATGCACAGAAATGGAGACACTTGGCCGAGAGAGTTCAACCCCCGTTGTCTGATAGGGAGTTGGTTGATATGTTTCTTGGGACGCTATCTGGTCCATTCTTTAATCATTTGATCAGTAGCTCATCAGCCGGTTTCACCGACCTAATTCTAAATGGAGAAAGAGTAGAAGTTGGGATTCGGAGTGGCAAGATACATAAGGATGCCTCTTGGAGCTCAGTAAAGAAGCCTTTTGCTGGTAAGAAGGAAGCCAGTGCAATCTATAGCCCGAGGGGCCAAAATAGGGCTGAACATCGTCAGACAGTAGGTACCGTAATGATACCTAGGTCTGCAGTTGCTCTACAACACAAAAATCAACAAAGAGTGGAAAGACCACAAAGAAAGTTTACCCGAATCAACATGACATTGACTAAAGTTCTACCTCATTTGCTGAGATCCAACTTGGCAACCTTGAAAGAGGCTCCCAAGATTCCAAATACTACATCTCCTCGATATAACCCAAATGCTCGGTGTGCCTATCATTCTGATAGTCCTGGCCATGATACCAATGACTGATGGGCTCTAAGGAATAAGGTACAAGATCTGATTGAAGCCAAGGAAATTGAGTTCGATGCTCCGGAGAAGCCCAATGTCATAACTGCTCCCATGCCTAAGCACAGTCGTGGAATTAATGCTGTTGATACCAACTTATTTGTGACCTTGGTGGATGAAATTTCTACTCCTCTCATGACTATGAAGAAGAATTTATCGTTGGCTAGTTTATTTCTGAGTTGTGGTGAAGGTTGCCACATGTGTTCGTTTCTACCTTCTTGCTGCCATTTGATGAAGTCAGGTGTTTAATGCCTTATGGACAACAAATAAATTTTGTTCGAGAAAACTTTGGTTCCTGTTGTTCCATCTAAATACATTGCCATTATAACCATTTCCGCCAATCCTTCCAAGGTCTCCTTG
This sequence comes from Vicia faba, assembly GCA_948472305.1. Classification (NCBI taxonomy): domain Eukaryota; kingdom Viridiplantae; phylum Streptophyta; class Magnoliopsida; order Fabales; family Fabaceae; genus Vicia; species Vicia faba. The sequence continues at coordinate 335,496,653 of OX451736.1, forward strand.
AGAAGACCTGTTAGGATTACATCTGCTCCAAAAATTGCTCCACTGATAATCATTGTTCCTGGTCCTGTCCCGTATGTCTCAGACAAAGCTGTCCCCTGGCATTATGGTGCCGATATGTACTATCATGGCATCAAATAAGATTTGAAAGATGAAGAGGCTGACCCTGATATTGGTAACATTGTCGGAACCAACAAAGTTACCCGAAGTGGAAGGGTCTTCTCCCCCAAGATTTCCCCTAAGACTATCAACAAGCCTATTATCATTCCATTTGTTGTTCCTGCTAGTACATCAACTACTACTCCTGTTCTTACTCCAGTCATTAACCCTGTCGGCGAATCGTCTGATACCCGCAGCAAAGAAATTATAGGTGAGCCTGCCTGGACGGAGGCGCCTAGAAAAATTATTGTGGAAGCCTCTAAGCAAGAGATAGAGGAAATATTGAAAATAATTATGAAGAGCGACTGCAATGTGGTTGAGCAGCTGGGGAAGACCCCATCAAAGATATCCATGTTATCTTTGCTGTTGTGTTTCGAAGCCCATGCGAAGGCTTTGATTGCATTTTTCAAGACTGCGCATGTGCCGCAGGAAACTTCAGTTGATCAGTTCAAAGATTATGTGGCCAGCCTGATTGCTGATAATGGGTTGGGTTTTTCAGATACATACTTGACACCAAAGGGAAGGAAGCATAATGATGCTATGCATGTCTCGATTGAATGTAGGGGCACCACTATGGCTCATGTGCTGGTAGATACTGGGTCTTCGCTGAATGTCTTGGCTAAGAAGGCGTTGGATCGGTTGGATTACGAGGGTTTGACGTTAAAGCCTAGTAACATTGTGGTAAGGGCTTTTGACGGGTCGAAGAGAATGGTGCACGGGGAGGTGGACATCCCTGTCAAAGTAGGTTCTCAGACTTTTGGGTCCACCTTCTATGTGATGGACATCAGGCCGTCGTATTCTTGTTTGCTGGGTCATCCTTGGATCCATGAGGATGGCGCAATTACTTCCACAATGCACCAAATGCTGAAGTATCCGGTAAAATAGAAGATTGTCACTGTGCGGGGTGAAGAGGAGTATATGGTGAGCCACCTCAATTCCTTCCGCTACGTAGAGATGGAAGGGGAATTTATAGAAACTCCTTGTCAGAATTTCGAAGAGGTCCCTCAGATCTTGGCATCGACAAAAACTATTACCAGCAGCAAACCTCCTCTGAAGATGGCTTCTCTCAAGGACGCCAAGGCCGTGGTTGAAGAAGGTGGGTGTACCAATTGGGGCCAGCTCCCTGATTTCACTCACAAAACTGACAAATTTGGTTTAGGCTTTACTACAGGGGATCAAAGGGCTGTTTGATGCGCTCGGGCTGGAAGACCTCCCCTACACATCAGTAATCGGGGAATTAATGCCATTGATGACAACAATGAGGACTCATACATTGACAGCTGGATCTACCCAAATACCAATGGTGGACCGAGTAATTGGACGGCTAGGGACTTTATACCAGTTTCTTTTATTCCGCAGTAATTGACTTACTTGTTTCTAGATTTGTAATAAACAGTTTAAAACTTTACGGCCCTGTGCCTTGCCCGAGGCATATTGGCTTTGCTTGTGAGGGCTATTATTTGTCATTTCATATATCATTAATAAAACATTGGACGTTTCTTGCATACAAATTTTGCGCTCTCTGTTTTTCTCTTCTGTTTTCACTTTATCAAAACAGCTATTCTCTTACACACACACACGTATCATAATGCAGATCCATATCCACTCTCACTACAAGAAAATTAGTGTTTAACGACACAAAAATTGCGACAGTTATGTGATAACTGTCGTAATTGACATATAGAGACAGTGTTTACGACAGTTGACACCAACCGTCCCTAATATTTATTTTGCGACGGTATATTTAACCATCATAATATTATTATTACGACGGTAAAACAACCGTCGGCCTCCATTTAACACTTTTAACATTGATTTTTCACCAACAACTAGTCACGACGGTAAAATTAACCGTCCTAAAAGGCATATCACGACGGTAAAGCACCCGTCGCACCCTTAAACCTTTCACGACGGTAAAATTATCCGTCCTAAAATTTATTTCACGACGGTAAAACAACCGTCGCACCCAAAACCTTTAAAAATTCTTTTTATGATTTTTTAGGTTTTCTAATTTGTTGTTTTAGGGTTTGATTTGATTATTAGATTAAATATGCAATAAAATGTGAAAGGCTAACCTCTTAGCATTACTTCCTCTCTCTATGATTCCTCTTTCTTTCTTCTACATTTCTCAAAACTGGAACTAAAAAACTCCAATTTCCTCTTCAGTTCATGACAATCCCGCAACAACAAAAAAAGACAGAACACATGAGGTTTACCAACACGATTCCAACTTGTGTCGATGGATAATTTGGCCGGCGGCTTTGGTGTGTGTGACGATCGGAGTTTATGGCCGAAGCAATAGCGGCGGCCGGTGGTAGTTGAGAGGATGATGGCGGATTGTTGAGCAGCAGAGGGACCTCACATCGGCTGTGTATGCTATGTGGAGAGAGACAGTGTGCGTTGTGGTTGTGTGGGTCATACGGAGGTAGCTGATGCAGAGAGGGTCTCTATGTTTGCGGAGATGTGGCTATGACCCAACAAGGGCACCATTGTGGTTGGTGACAGTGACCAGTTATGCACGGTGGCTGGTCGGTGGTGACATTATGTATGGCGTGGATTCGAATCTGTATGTGTCGGTCTCGAGGTATCATTCTGGCGAACAAGCTTTTGGTTTCTACTTCAATATCCTTTCTTTTGCATATAGAAACTTGGATTATATTTATGTGTTATGATATTGTATTATGGTTTTTGACAGGTTGTATGAATTAATGGTGATTTGTTTTGACAAGTTTGGCTTATGGTGAAAATAGAGTTTATGTTTGGTTTTATGGGCTGTTATTGTTGTGATTTGTTATGATAAAAAATGGTGGATGATAGGTAGAATGATTTTATCAAATACCACTTGATTTATCAGAAATAAAGAATGACTTATTGTTGGATTTTTGTTAAATTGTATGTTGAATAAATTGTGTAATCGATAGATATTTGTAGTGATATAAATGTGAAAGGGATGTGTATACTATGTACAAGATTTAGTGTGAGAGTGTTAGTTGTAGTGTAAAAAGTGGAAAATTGTTAAGAAATTGGTGAATGAGAATAGGTGTATGTGATTGATGGTTGGGACACTAGAAGCAAAACGTGAATTAAAAAAATAGTGTGGAGGATATGTGAACAATGTCAATTGTGTTAACAAATAATATAATGAGTTGATTTAAAGAAAGCTCCATCAGAGAGCGCCATCAGAGAATTGGTATTACAGGATACTGCTGCTTATGACAGGTCAGTTGGAAAATGCAACAGTTGCTGTTGATGCATTGTCTGTATGGTAAGTTATTAGTGAGTAACAAGTATTTGAGATTTACAAGTTTTATATTTATTAGTTATTACAGTATTGGAATTGGTTTTGCAGTATGACTATCAATGAATTGGAATTGATTCCATTTGCCTTCTTTGCCTTCTGGTGCTCATGCTATTGCTGGTTCTTTAGAGAAACTTGTTGGTGGTCTTGATGGTTCGATGAGTCAGCGAGATGCTAGTTTAGAGTCCATAGCTACAATTCTTAAAAATAATCCAGGTGCTGTCTCGAAGTTTGTGGAGCTTCAAAATGGAAGAGCGCTGCGTTCTGTAATTGAATTAACCAGGGATCGATTCTCCCGGACAATGTTATCTAATTTATATTTTATTAATGATAATTATATGCTTACCTTTGATTGGTTCAAACATGAACTCTTCTCCCCAACTCTTCATCTCTTTCCCAAAAGTTATACTTCCTGACTAATCGTATTTACAGAGATTTTACCTCATTAGTTCTTAGTTTTGTTAAAGTTAGTAAGTATAACTATTTCAATGTTGTCTTCCAGGTTGCAGCCCTTGGTGCTATTAGCAACATAGTAGTGGACTTTACACCAAATAAGTCAACAATCATACAATGTGGAGGCATTAAAGAGCTTGTCCATTTGACAAAGTCTATGGATTCATCTTTAAGGTTGAATGCTGTGTGGTCCTTGCGGAACATGATATTTCTTGCGGATAAGATGTGCAAGGAAGCAATTTTTATGGAGTTGACTGCTTCTTCAGTAGCTACCCTTATCTGTGGTAATAATCTTCTGTCATTCCATTTCTGATTAATTGATGCCTGTCAAAAGAAAGTTCTCATTGATCAGAAATAAAAAATTGTTATTTGTTCTGTATACTTTGCAGATCCTGAGCCTTCTGTTCAAGAGCAAGCTTTGGCCCTTGTTCGCAATTTTGTTGATGGATGTATGGATTGTGTGGAATTTGCTTTTGCTGAAAATGGTATCATACTGGATGCTGTTGGAAGGCAATTGAAAAAATCCCCAAGAATTGAAATCATTATACAGGTGGAAACAATTTCTGAAACTGATCAGACATTACAATAGGCATTGATATCCAAATTTGGAGAATGAATTATTCATTAAATTTTCCCAGTTTGCTTACCGATCCTTTTGTTTTAATGATACATCTATCGAGCCATTATGGGTATAAAATTTCCGATGCTTATGGTATAATACAAATTAAAACTATTGTTGTAGTCGTTTAATTAAAACTGCCTCATACCTACAAGTATTCTAATAAATCTCAAAAGCAGGTATTAAAAGTAAACCGATTTTCCCCCAGCAGGTATTTGAAAACGAAAACAGCCATCAGATTGAAAATTTATTCTTCATGCTGATTTTTTTTCCTGTTTAGGGGATGTACGCAGTCAGCAATATTGCAAGTGGAAACGAGTTTCATAAAGAAGCCATAATGCAGATGATCTTTCCACAAGCAGAAAGTGGACCTCAGTCATTCTTGAGTCAGTATTTGCAGAGTAATGACAGCCGTCTACGCACATCTGCTGCTTGGATCATAGTAAATCTCACTGCTCCTGCAAGCCCCGGTGCATTTGGCCGGATTGCAAAACTGCGCAATTTTGGCCTTGTTGCTCAAATCAAGAGGATGGCCAGTGACCCTTGCATGGATGTTAAGGTCCTTTAATCTTTATATCAAGTTGTTGTCTTTTTAATACTTTCTCTTGGTCAATTTGTAAATTTTCTTTTGTTGATGCAGCTTCGAGCACGAGTTGCACTTGGGCAGATTATTTCTTTTGGTGATAGTTAAATCAATCAGTTCCTCCTTTTAGAGCACCTTATAAGTTGCTCCTTCTGCTTCCAGCTTCCAAAACGGTATGCTTCAGTGGTTTACTTCAACAACTTTGTCTCTCCTAGAAGTTCCTTTCTAGATATTATTTTAATAGGTTATGTTTATAAGTGGGGTAATTTTCATCTTAAGCTGGTTTTGTAAGATTGAGTTACACCAAACCTAAATTCTAAGATATGCAATTGAGAAATGGAATTAAATCTGATAAAGCTGGTTGTCTTTCTCTATGAAGCACAAATACGGATACCTGACATGATATCGATACTGACATGTTGACACTAGTGATAATTAAAAAACATAAATAAATTGAACGTAATCACATGCGTGAGTGTCGGACCCAGACACACATTTGCTCACAAGTGTCGGTGCTACAATGATCGTTCTATGTATGGGATAAATATTGATTTTTCTTTCTCTTGCTCTGCTTTGTTCTAGTGTGTTGTTTCACTTGAAGGTTTTGTAACATGTTCTATTCTATTCTAATGTGTCCAATTCGTTAATGCTTTTTAAATGCTTCCATTTGCAGGTGCATCAATTTGCTTTTATTTTTTTCAACCAGTCAGAGCAGTGTAAATCTTTTCAATTTTGTAAGCACTCCTGACCCGGTTACCATTCCCTCCCCCAAAGTCTATTATTTCTTGTGAGTTGGAAGCTCAAAGTAGATTTACAGGCTATACAGTATTTGTACCATGTGAGTAGTCAGTGTCGATTTTAGAACTTAGTTTCAACTTCATTGCGGTTCTGATGCAGTGACAAATAGTGGAGTTTTATGGGTAAGCAAAGTGCTGAGGGGTAGTGTTTGAAGGTGTTTCTAGTATTCGTGCATACCTTGTAACTTGTAAACTAGTTTTGTGGTTCATAAATTGCTTGTTCTCTTTTCGGAGAAAACAGATGACTCAATTTTGTTTGAACCTAAATAATGCTTTGTTATTTACAGCTAAATGATGCCTTCTAAATGGGTCCCGGTGCATTTTCTGGTCATGAATAAATATGACTGACATGACATGAGGCTCTAAACTATTTAAGCTATTCTTTGTGCTGAGCTTCTAATTCATCACAAAAAGTTAGGGGCAATTCACGCAGTTGAAGGCTCTAGGGAATAGCAAGCGCTAAACCTAGAATAGAAAAACAAAGTTAGAAGTACAAAATTACAAAATCTGTCAAATAAGCTGGAATCTACTGTTGAATGCTTCCAACTTTGAGATTATTGCTGAAATTATTGTGGTTTGTGGGGTTGGAAAGCATAGAAGTGAAAAAGGGGAATCATCAATTAAAGCATTGGGTCAGAAGATGTTGATGGAGATGAAAAGTCCACTCAGGATTGATAAAAGGAAGATGGATGCTTTGTTGGTAAAGGTAAAGCTGTTAAAATCTGGTTATGTGAATTGAGGAAGCCATGATTTTGCTTCTATATATGATGTTATGTGCTTTCGCAGACAACAGGAAGCCGAGGAAATTCAGGGCCTGTTTGTGGTTCTAAAATAAATGAGTTACCTAACAACCATTCATCAAACACACTGTCTAGGAGTGAAGTTATTGCTTCCAAATGGTAGTCAAGGAAGGATCATGGTCCTAGCATGGAAGTTTAACACAAAATCACTTAACACTAAGGACTTTCATGAATTTTGTAGAATATTGTAACATTTTTTGTAATTCTCTCAAGTTGTAGCAAACCAATGTAAATATTAAAATGAAATTTGGCCTTTGATGATATTTGAATTTTTCTTGTTTATTGGTAAAATTTGCACTTCTTTTTACCTTTGATCACATTTTTTTTGATATTATTGATGATTATTTGATATTAAATGTTTTTATTGTAATTAACTTTATTATGTTGAAAAGTGATAGAAAATAAAATAAAAATACTATAAATAAAAAAATATTAAAGTAAATAATAATTTAAATATAATAGTAAAATAATATTATATTTAAAATTATTTTACTAAATAATAATTTAAATAAAAATATTATTTGAAATTTATAAATCAGATTACGACGGTTAAAACCGCCGCAATTTCTAACCTACGGCGGTAGAATAACCGTCGCAAACAACAACAAAAACAAAAAATAAAGTCAAATTCACGACGGTATATAACCGTCGCTATCTGTTGTGCGTGACAGTTTTTGCAACCGTCGCGAAATAGGCTGGGGACGCACGATTCTGCGACGGTACTTCTACCGTCGTAGATTGTAAATTGCGACGGTTTTAACCGTCGTAATCAGCCAAAATAACCGTCCCAATCTATCATTTTTCTTGTAGTGTCTGGATCCCATTGATAACAGCTCTTCTATTGCCAGTTATGACTTCAAAAATACGATCAACCAAGCCGAGGACGAAGGTGAGGATAATTGTGAGGTGCCTAGAGAACTTGCTAGACTATTACAGTAAGAAGAAAGGGCCATACAACCTCATGAAGAGCCGATTAAGATAGTGAACTTGGGTATCAAGGAAGACAGAAAAGAGTTTAAATAGGTGAAAATCTGGAACTTAGCGTCAAACAGAGGTTGATACAGATGTTGCACGACTATGTTGAGATCTTCGCCTGGTCCTATAAAGACATGCCTGGTTTGGACACTGATATTATGGTACATCGCCTGCCGACTAAAGAAGACTGTCCTCCGGTTAAGCAAAAGGTCTATCGTATGCGCCCTGAAATGTCAGAGAAGATCAAGGCAGAGGTCATGAAACAGTTCGATGCAGGGTTCTTGGCTGTCACTTCTTATCCGCAGTGGGTTGCTAACGTTGTTCCGGTACCTAAGAAGGACGGTAAGGTACGGATGTGTGTGGATTACAGAGATCTGAACAGGGAAAGCCCCAAGGATAACTTCCCACTTCCTCACATTGATGTTCAGGTCGACAACACCGTGCAACACAAAATCTTCTCCTTCATGGATGGTTTCTCTGGCTACAACCAGATCAAGATGGCTCCTGAAGACATGGAGAAGATAACCTTCGTTACACAGTGGGGCACCTTCTGCTACAAGGTGATGCCTTTTGGGTTGAAGAATGCTGGGGAAACTTATCAGCGTGCCATGGTCACTTTGTTCCATGATATGATTCACCACGAGTTTGAAGTCTATGTTGATGACATGATAGCCAGGTATCAGACTAAGGAAGGGCACCTTGATCATCTCCAAAAGTTATTCGACAGATTGAAGACATATAAGTTGAGGTTGAATCCGAACAAGTGCACCTTCGGGGTAATGTCTGGTAAGCTTCTGGGATTCATTGTCAGCGACAAGGATATTTAGCTAGACCATGCAAAGGTAAAAGCCATACAAGAGATGCCAGCTCCCCGTACAGAGAAGGAAGTTAGAGGTTTCTTAGGACGCCTGAATTATATCGCCAAGTTAATTTCGCATCTGACTGCTACTTGTGAGCCAATCTTCAAGCTCCTGAAGAAAGATCAAGTGGTAAAGTGGAATGATGAATGCCAGACCGCTTTCAAAAGATTCAAGGAATACCTTCAAGAACCACCAATTCTGATGCCTCCAGTTGAAGGAATACCTTTGATATTATACTTAACGATGCTAGACAATTCAATGGGGTGTGTGCTGGGGTAGCATGACGAGTCTGGTCGAAAAGAGCATGCAATATACTACCTTAGAAAAAAGTTTACCGAATATGAGACACGATACTCATTGCTCGAGAAAACTTATTGCGCTTTGGCATGGGCTACTCGCCGACTGAGACAGTATATGCTGACCTACACTACCTTGTTGATCTCAAAGATGCATCCGATCAAGTACATTTTCGAGAAGCCCGCACTCTCTGCAAGGATAACAAGGTGGAAAATGATCTTAACTGAGTACGACATATAATATAAAACCCAAAAAGCAATAAAGGGGAGTGTATTGGATGATCATTTGGCTCATCAGGCCGTAGACGACTACCAGTCCATAAATTTTGAGTTCCCAGATGAGAATATTATGTTGGTGACTGACTACGAAGAACCTGGACCGGATGAAGGACCTGAAGAGGGATCCCGATGGTCTATGTATTTTGATGGAGCCTCAAACGCACTAGGTAACAACATTGGTGTTGTAATCATATCTCCCGAGGGCTGTCATACTCCGTTCACTGCCCGATTATGTTTCAATTCACCAACAACATGGCAGAGTATGAAGCGTGCATCATGGGTCTTCGAGCTGCTATCGACCTAAGGATCAAGTTCTTGAATGTATTAGGGGATTCTGCTTTGGTGATAAGTCATATACAAGGCGAGTGGGATACGAATCACCCGAATCTCATTCTATACAAAGAGTACGTACTGACATTTCTCCCACACTTTGAGGAGGTAACCTTTGAACATTTCCCACGAGAGGAGAACCAGTTAGCGGACGCACTAGCTACCATGTCTTCTAGGTTCAAGGTCAGGTGGGACAATGAAGCTCCCCAAATCACCATTGAGAGGTTGGATGAACTAGCACACTACTATGAAATCAATACCGAAGAAGTGGTAGACAAACCCTGGTTTCACGAAGTCAAACGGTATCTTGAGGCTCAATAGTATCCCGAAGGGGCATATGTCAATGATAAGAAGTTTCTGAGAATGTTCGATGCAAAGTTCTTCCTCAGTAATGGAATCCTCTATAAACGCAACCATGACACCACACTATTACGGTGTGTAGACAAGAGAGAAGCAGAGAGGATCATGACAGATCTACATGAAGGCACCTTCGGAACCCATTCTAGTGGACACACCATGGCTAAAAGATCCTACGGGAAGGATACTACTGGTCCACTATGGAAGCCGATTGTTATCAGCAATCTCGAACCTGTCATAAGTGCCAAGTCTATGCTGATAAGGTGCATGTACCTCAGGTCCCTATGAATGTCTTGACGGATCCTTGGCCCTTTGCGATTTGGGACATTGACATGATCGGAGAAATCGGGCCCACCGCTTCCAATGGACATTGTTTCATCTTAGTAGCCCTTGATTACTTCACAAAGTGGGTTGCGGCATCTTCCTTTGCTACAGTAACCAAGAACGTCGTGGCACGGTTTATCAGGCATAACTTGATTTGTCGGTATGGTGTGCCAGAGAGAATTATTACTGACAATGGTACGAATCTCCACAACACAATGATCACCTTGCTCTGTAAACAGTTCAAGATACTACATCATAATTCTTCCCCCTACCGGCCGAAGATGAATGGTGCTGTTGAAGCAGCTAACAAGAACTTCAAGAAGATTGTACAGAAGATGATGGTGACATATAAGGACTGAAATGAGATGTTACCATTCTCTCTTCATGGGTACCGTACCTCAGCACAGACGTCGACAGGGGAAACCCCCTATTCTCTGGTATATGGCATGGAGGCAGTCCTACCCATCGAAGTCCAGATACCCTCTCTCAGGATTATGGAGGATGCGGGTTTGAACGAAGACGACTGGATCCAAACCCTACTTGATCAGTTAAATCTAATTGATGAAAAGAGACTTACTGCTATCTGTCATGGTCAGACATAACAAAAGCTAATGATCAAGGCTTTTAACAAGAAAGTCAGACGCCAAGAATACCAAGTCGGGGATCTGGTGATCAAGCGCATCATACTGCCGCAAGGTGATCCCATGGGAAAATGGACCCCCACGTACGAAGGACCATTTGTGGTTAAGATCATTTTCTCGGGTGGAGCTATGATTCTAACCACCATGGACAGTGACGACCTTCCTCACCCTGTCAATGCAGACATAGTGAAAAGATACTACGCCTAATCAAAATACCCGCTAGGTTGACTGGCCTAGGCGAAAATAAGGGCTTCTTGGCAAACCAAAAGGGTTCGAGCAAAAGTAAGGGATGAAAATGAAAAAGTCTGTACACATGGCAAGTCGAAAACCCGAAAGGGTGGCTTGGGCAAAAAAGGGTATCCCGGTGGACTGAAAACCCGAAAGGGAAGTCCAGGAAAAAATTAGGGATATAAAGCGTACCACTATGTCTCATTGATTCATCCTGCGACCAGACTTCGGAATTGACTATCAAGCTCGGACGACGCCAACCAATCTGATCAACCTTCGGCCAAGAAGCAAAGTGATGAGACGCTTGAAGATATAAAGGCAATAGAAGAGTTGGAACCCAATGGGGTTGCTTCACATAGTTGTTTTTCTTTCTTTTACACAAATTGTATAGCTTCTATTTTCTTTGGTGGCGTTCTCTTACTAGAGCGTCAGCCTCCTTGTACAAAAACGCCTATTACATGCCAACTTCAAAAATCAATACAAAATTATTTTCACTTCGAGTTTGTTTTTGTTTTCTGTTTTGTTTTGCAAGAACGTCCAATGATTTATTTTTGATATATGCATTTGAAAATGATTGCTGCTCATAAACATGCATAAGAAACGAATGATAATTACTTGTAATTCCATAAACAGGGGCAAAAACAAGAAGTGCCAAACCCTACAGTTACTCTGCCTATCAGGTACCGGGATAGAGCCAGCTTGGGAACATAATTATTGGTACATACACTCCCCATAGAGTAAAAGTATCCAAAGGAATTTATGTCATCTTTCCCGAAACAGGACGTAACCACCCCAGTTGAGGTTCATAATCGCGGGCGAGTCAGTAAAGATCATTCCCAAGTGGAGTTTATTTCTCTGGGCACAGAGGCTTAACCCCCGACAGAGTTCATCACATCAGCTACAAAAATACATTTTCTAAGATCATTCCCCACAGAGTTTATTCTTAAGCAACATCTCTTCCCGACAGAATATTTACAAATCTCCAGCAACCCTCAGGAATTTATTTTCCCAAACGGAAGCGCACCCCGACAACATTTCGTGAACATACATCATGACATACACATGCACATCATATACAGCATAATCTCATTTATTTTGAGAACATCATCTCACCCTGCATTTCATGCATCACATATAACTAACCCTGATATCTTTTCAGGAAAAGAGGATTAACTTCAACAAATTCAGCAGTTATGCAAGTCACATCTGTAGATGACTAACGGAAACTCAGTTCCCGAAACAAAACGGGTCAAGTAATCTACACTATCGCTTTGAAGTAACCCTACGACCCAGGTTCCTTCTCATAGCCTTATTATCCAGGCTTTCATATTGAAGTAACCTTACGACCCAGGTTCCTTCTCATAGCCCTCATATCCAGGCTTTCATATCGAAGTAACCTTACGACCAAGGTTCCTTCTCACAACCCTACTATCCAGGATTTCATATCGAAGTAACCCTACGACCCAGGTTCCTTCTCACAGCCCTACTATCCAGGCTTTCATTTCGAAGTAACCCAACTATCCAGGTTCCTTCTCACAGCCCTACTATCCAGGCTTTCATATCGAAGTAACCCTATGATCCAGGTTCCTTCTCACAGCCCTACTATCTAGGATTTCATATCGAAGTAACCCTACGACCCAGGTTCCTTCTCACAGCCCTACTATCCAGGCTTTCATATCGAAGTAACCCTACGATCCAGGTTCCTTCTCACAGCCCTACTATCCAGGCTTTCATATCGAAGTAACCCTACTACCCAGGTTCCTTCTCACAACCATACTATCAAGGCTTTCATTTCAAAGTAACCCTACTATCAAGGTTCCTTCTCACAACCCTACCATCCAGGCTTTCATTTCGAAGAAACCCTACTATCCAGGTTCCTTCTCACAGCCCTACCATTCAGGCTTTCATTTCGAAGAGACCCTATTATCCAGGTTCCTTCTCACAACCCTAGTATCCAGTCTTTCACTTCGAAGTAACCCTACTATCCAGGTTCCTTATCATAACCTTACTATCCAGGTTTCTTTTCTCTTACCTCCAGAAGACAATTTAAAACACGGTAAAACCTGGACCTGACCAGTTTCGGTCAATTTCACCTTTCCCCAGTAAGTCGCAATGCAGCCTGTACACTGACCAAATATGCAGTTCACCTCTGGAGTTAATTCCCCAGTTTAGTAACAGACAAATGAAGCTCCTAAAATTCTATTTCTCCTAAGACAGATACCAACATTTCTCAGCAGATTCCTCCTTAACAACAGGAGCAAGGACTCTCATCAAAGGAATATCTCAGGAAATCAACATCCTCTAGATGGCATATTTAAGCCCATCTCCGAAGGTACTCCGTCACATCTTGGATGGAATCTTTAAGCGCATCTCCGACAATTATCTAGCAACTTTCAAATGGAATCTATAAGCCCATTTCCGATATCACAAATCAAGTATCACTTCATACGAGTGCAAATTTATTGGCACTCTAGTGTTCAATCATCTTCCACCTTCAGATCACGAAAGGAAGACAAGCCAATCTACATCCTCAGGTTTAAGAAGATTGAACATAGGCAGCTGTTGTACCCCAAAAGTTTCCCTCTCATTTTACTCAAAACGTACTCCTAGATATCCTCAATTTGCTCAAGTTTGCCCAAGAGTTGACCAGACAAATTCTCTCATAAGGCAGTGTGTCTCAAATTAGGGTTTCCATTTTCATCAAGATGAGTGAAATCCAAATATATCATATGCTCTCCTTGGTCCTAATATGTTCTCAAGACCCTCCATGTTAAATTTCAAGCACTGCACAAGAAGTTTGCTCAGTCAACTGCTCAGATGCTTGAGAATCGATTGTATTAGGTCAAAAGTCAACTCTAGACCACATACAGTCAAATTTCAAGATTTTTGGTCAACATCAACATTTTGAAGTTATATACATCATTTGATCAAGGGTTGATCATGGTTCTTCAAGGAATGCCCTAAATTCATCAAAACCCAAAAGTTGCTAAATTAGGGTTTCTTAGGAAAAGTCAACTAAACTTTGACCAAGCATAACTTCCACATACTTTATCAGAAATTTTCCATCCAAGGCTCCTTTTGAAGAGGATGCAATTCCCTGCAACTCATCTTCAGCCCACAAGTCCAAAATATAGACTCATAAAAAGATATGAATTTCTATATTATAGGTCCTTTTGAAAAGTCAACAAAAAACACCTTTTGGGTCAAAGCTTCTTACACGAACACAAACATTTAATGATTGCACCTCACTTATAACATGGTCCACGACCCAATTACTTATCCACATGTTATTTTCTTCATTTTCCATTTTATTTTGATTTTTATTAATTAAAAATTGAATTAAATCAAATAATTGGTTAATAATAGCAAATATATGTTTTAATTTGATTTTTGGACAGGATCTCAATCAAATTATGCAGAGATATCAATACAAAATCGAATCAAGCATGATTGGTACAAAAAATGGGATAATTAGGCTCAATTTGAAAAGTTTGGATATGGCTAAAGAATCAAATTAAATCTCATCAAAACTTCAAGATCCAATTTGTTTTGCAACCCTAATTCATTCTAGCATATATAATGAACAAGTACAAAGCATAAAAGGAGGGCTAGCAGTCGTGAAAGAAAAAGAAAAAATTCCAAATTTCTTGCAAAAAAGTGTGACTCGGTTTTCACTCCACAAGACCTTTCAAAGCAATTTAGGGCCAGCAATCGCATCTTGGGCGTGTACTGAAGCCATCCCAATCAGTTGCAAGGTCTGAAGCATCAAGAAACGCAAGTTGTAACTCACACAGTTTGCATTTTTTTTCAAAATCGATTACCCTAATTCCTGCATCATTAGCACGTTTAATTGATATATTTGTGATGTTTGAGATGTTTGCAACATGACTGTATAGTTTTATTGTATTTTTGAAGCCTATACGCGTATCTGCCATTGCTAGGGTTCACCTTGCATTTTTAGGGTTTTTGAATACAGGAATAATTAGCCTAAATGAAGGTCACCATGATGATCAGAGGGCCAAATCCTGTTGATCCATGGTCTTTAATCTTATTTATCCTGCATTGTGTTAATTTTTGAAATTCACATACTTGTAGTTACAGACACTGTCCGTAGGTATAAGTCATCTACCTAATACGACAGTTCCCTGGAGAAGACGGTGGCGTGGCAATAATCTATTTACCCATTTGAAATTTGTGTGCGTTTGATTCAGTTTGCTTGGTTTTCATATATTATATTTTATTGTTATTACACTAACAAGTAAAACATGTAGCGCAGCTGGCAACGCATCAGTGGTGGTAAGCGTGAGGACCTGGGTTTGATCCCAGGTCCCAGCGTTTCTTTATTTTCTTTTCTTTCCATAGATCTAGTACATCAATACTTCAAGTGACTACCATGTGCCATCAACATTCAGCCAGTGGATCTATGATCAATCAGATCCAATGCCTCATCGCTGAAGGAACAGGGTGTACTCTCAAGGCAGCGCCGCATGGAATCTCACGTAAGCTTGGGCCGTCAACCTTTGGCCCAAGAGCAGTTTTAGCATTGCACCCCCTCCTTTCAATTCAACACAGACCCATTTTAAATTTTTTATTTCTTTTATTTTAATTAATTTGTTTAATTACTTTTCACCAAAAATTAATTACCTTTTTTATTAATCATAAAATCAATAAATCACAAAATCACAAAAAGATCATTTTTTTCATAAAATATTTATATTAATTTAATTAGAAAATTAGGTTAATTTAATTTCTTTTTTCATAATTAAAAACAATTAGAAAATAGGTTTTAACTTTGTATCTAATTAATCTTTTCTCAAATAAAAAGGCACAAAAAATATTTTTTTCTCTCAATTAGGGTTTTGAGTTATTAATTATCGTTCTCGCATTTAATTCGCCGCGCGTTTTAATTACTTTTCTCTTTATAATTTTGTAACTTCCCTGGTTTCTAATAGCTTTAAATTAGGATTTTCATTTATCGCTTTTCCCCAATTTTTGGTTATGTAATTAATCCCCGTGTCCGAAGCCTTGTAGTAGCTAGGTTTATTTTCTCGCACTTTAAATTCCCGCAATCTTTAACCGTTAGATGCATGGCTAATAGGATTGTATGGAAAGATGCTTGAAAATTTAAACGGTAGATCACCTAATGTGCAAAGACTAAATAACTGAAAAATTCACATGCACATATTCACTCCTAGGGTTTTCCTCACTTCGGTTGCCTTCGGTGAACAGTCCTTAAGCATAGGAGATTTAAGTGGTTTCCCTCCTGTCTATAAGATCAAATCTCCCATTAGAATGTTGCCTCGGTCTTGTACCCCAAAATTTGCCCTCTCATTTATCAAGATTTTTCTCACAAGACCTCTTGGACTCAAGACAAGATTAAGGTTTATTCAGCTCGGGACATCTCATCTTGCACTGATAACCCCAAATTAGGGTTTGAGTTTTCACAAGGATTTTTGGATCACCAATGCTTCATGTGACTTTAATACATCATCTTGGACCCCTATGATTGCTCATGTTAAGTTTCAAGCCTTGAACCACATTTTTGATCAGTCAATTGGACAGTTGACCTAAAAATCAACTGTATTGGGGAAAAAGTCAACCATGGTCAATTTACAGTCAAACTTCATAATATTTGATCCACATAAACATTTTAGGCTCATATGTACCATTTTATCAAGTTTGGATCACAACTCCTCAAGAAATTTGATCAAATCATCAAAAGGGCAAAATGGTCAAAATTAGGGTTTTGACTAAGAAAGGGCAATTTCTGATTTTTAACCTAGCAATGACCAATTGAGTTCAAACATGATTTCAAGGGTTCAATGGCATCATCTTGACCTAATTACATGGTTCAACGGATCTCAAGTTCATTGGATTGACAGATGAATTTTTCAGTCAACTATGCACTAAAAAGTCAAACTTTGACTTTTTGGTCAAAATCAAGTGCCAAAGGTCATAATTCATCAAGATATGTCAAAATATGAAACTTGTGCACCAAGAAACTCAAAATTGAAAATTAGCGTTTTAATTTGAAAATTTTCATAACTTAGAATTTTTCTAAGTATAAAATTTTTCTTATTTTTTCCAAACTTTTCACCACTTTTTCACCATGATGCAATTTGATTCAAAGAAAACTTACAACATTAAAGTTGTAGTCCTCCATGAAATCTACAACTTTGCTTCACAAACTTTTCCCAAAATATGCTTGGATCTTAAGTTATGAATTTGTGAATATAGGTCCATGAACTAAATAACTTAGTGAAATTTTGCCCTAATTTAGGCAGGTTTTGGACCCAACTTCATGGACATTTTTCACCTATTTCCAAGAGGTATCTCAAAACTCATTTCAAATATGGGTTATAGAGCACATTGCAAGCTTTCTAAAATGTCCAAGAACTCTCCAAGATCATTTTTGAGTAGGGAGAATCGAAGAAGGGAAGTTGGCATTTTATCATTTTTGTTCAAGCCATTTTTACAAAGCATCAAGTTGCAAATCACATCTATGCTGTTTGAATCTTGATTTACAGGTCCTAAACTCACTTTACACTCCATAATTAAATGCAAACTCAGAAGCTAAAGGCATTATTTTTGCTTTTGGAGCTTTGTACAAGAGATAATTCCATTTTTGGCCAAAAGTTCACAATGTCATTTTCATAAAGTGCAACTTTTACAACTTTGTCATTCTTGAGCCTTGGACCTGTCCCTTTGGTGCAAGAAATTCACACAGGTCTTAAGCAATTTGTACAAGCTCTTTGCAGCCCTCAAGCTAGCCAGTACAAGCATGTAGCATTTATCACTTCACTTTGCTTAAAATGCAAGAAAGGTTGCCAAAAGGTCAGAACTTGTACAGCTAGTAAGAAGTGGACTTGGTATCATTTCTTTAAAAATATACAAAGTTGTGGCAAGGCTTAGCACGATTGGTTTTCACCTCAAACACTCAAAAACTCAAAACTCCAAAATTATGTCCAAACTCACAGATTCCGTAAAATCACTGCCAACTAATTTTTGGCTCGTGCGTTTTGTATTCTAACACTTCAAACACCTCATACACATCATACCAAATCTATCCAAGCCATCACCCTGGTTCTGTAACCCCTGTTTCAGCCTTTGCCATTTTCAACCTTGAAGCTTGCAGCTTGACTTGTGCAGAGATTTCCAGCTATCCTTAAAGCATAGTAAGCATTGGAATAGCTTCAGGGAAGTTCAAGGAAACTTAAACAATCCTCAGGCATCCATTAAAGTCTCTGCATTGCTCTACTCGAATCCAGCTGAAGGAGGTATATTTGTTAAACTCTATCTCTCTGAATAGGCATCCTCAAGCCATGATTTGTGAAGAAAAAATGTAGTCCATAACATAACGAAGTTGTACATATGCATACTTTTCATTTATATTAACTATGCTGTGAGAATTTGAAGCTTGAAGTTCATGAAATTTTAGGTCTCGAATAAGGGGTCCCAAAATTCTCTCTGATCTTTGAGAGTTAGGTTACAAGTTTTATATGGTTGGAATCGTGAGATTAAATGCCACATGTTTCATGTTATGAGTTTTTGTTTTTGTGCAAGCATATGAGAGTTGCAGGTTGAGCTGAAACGCGCGCGCAGGGATGGCCAAGGACAGAGATGAAGCTTGTTCTTGGCTTTTTGGCGCCTGGCCTTTTTTTGTTTTTACTATATACACCCCCTGGATTGCTACTACACCCCCTGGCTAATTTATTATATTTTTGCATTTTTCTTCATATTTTTATTTTTAACACTTTCATTTATTTTTTCTGAATAATAAAAATCCTAAAAATAATTTCTTTATTTTTTACAATTTTATTTTATTTTTATTATTTTTTTACATTATAAATTAATTTATTTGATTAAAATAGAACTTATTTTCTTAAATAGTTTGTAAATAATAAAAAAATACTTAATATTTTTATTATATTATTTATACTTATAAATACCTATTTTTATACCTATTTAATTTTTAGTATTTACACATAATATTATTTATTATTTTGTTGTACAAAAAATGGACAAAATAATAATAGGAAACATTATTTTCTTTTAACTAAAAATTAGGGTTTCACCCCTCCAAAAATAATACTATTTTTTTCTTATTTTTTAGGGTTTAATTAAATTATTTTCTCATACAAAAAAAAAATACCAAAACATTTTTTACATAAATACATTGCATTGCATTTTAAATATTTGTATATTTATTTTATTCGCGCAATATTCGATTGAGTTGTAATAATATATTTAGGTTTATATTTGTGCAAAAATCCCCATTCAAAACTTGTATCCCCCTCCCATAATAATTGTTGTAATAGCTTAGTTTACATTACGCAATTTATCGCTTTTATACCATGTTTAGTAAACTAGGATTTGCATGACAAGAACAAAAACAAAACAAATAGAAAACCCTAAAATGCAAGACAAAAGCATGTAAATGACACACTTTACACACAAGCACCCTTAGGGTTTCTCCCACTTGGTTGCCTAGATTAAAATGGCCATGTTATGCATGTGAATTATCTTGGCAAAATAAAACAAATATAAGATCATAGTCCCTCGATGACGCTATCAAAAGGTTGCCTAAAAACAAAATGATCTTGGTCCCTCAAAATTGATAAGATACTTGGCAACATTGCTATCATGGTCATACGATGACCCACACCCGTCCCGTTTACATCCAAAGATAGGGTTGTTTACCAAATCAATGGTAAATCAACAAAGGTCTTTCCTGTGCTTTTTTACCTTCCATTTTCATAATCTACCCCCCGAACTCAAGAAATCATCTCAAAGGTCTTTCCTGTGCTTTTTTACCTTTCCTTTTGGATAAAAGAAAAGTCGGTGGAGACTCTTGCTAACCACAACATTTGCAAACACAAACGCAAAACCTCAAGTCAGTTCTCCCACCGCATCACACAACTGGAGACTCTGCTGGGGAAAATTCTAAAAGTGGGGTTATCTAAGGGTTTAGATCACCTTTATTTGCTTGCAATTGTTTGACTTGTTTGCTTTACAATTATGGTTCTTTGTTTGGGTTTGAATCCTCCACCCGGATTTGGGAAACATTATAGGTAAATAGCAATACATTATGGAAACTGTGCGGGGTATACCGACATGGTCTAAGCAATAGCTATATTAGTGCGACATATTTGTGGGTACCGGTAGCCTTTGAGTCAATCAAAGAGAATACGGAGCCGCTGAGTGATGTCATGAAGCACTAATGAACTTCTAGAACCTTTACTTGACCAATTTGGCCTTTTAGGATGTGGTGAGATGACCGGCTTTGGTGCAGTCCAAAGTTGGTAGATACTCGATACTACACTCATTGAGGGTTGGTTTCTTGGAATATTTCGGTCGCCAGTAAAGAGGCTTGAACTGAAACAATGAACAAGGAAACAATCCAGTGATATTGAGCTCCTTAGAACCCGATTACTATTGCTAGGACAGGTTGAGCCAACTAAACTTCAAGAGGGTACTTACCTATGAAACCCCATTTAACCCTAAACTAGGAACTTGTTTTATTTTCTTGTACACATATACTTGTGCATAACATCATGAACATCATGAACATCATATGCATTCACTAACCATTTCAAGGATTTTGGAGATTCATCTTTGTTCTTGTTTTGTAGGTTATGGATTCTATTCGCAGGAAAACTATCCAAATCAACCTTGTAAGAATTCCTCCACAACTCAAGGAGCTAGCTTCAAGGATTCCTGAGAATTCTCCATTCACGGAGAGACATGGTCTTCTACTCAACTTGGTCACTTCCAACACAGAGGAGGATATGATGAAAGTTCTCTTCCAGTTCTTTGACCCTTTGCATCATTGCTTCACATTTCCTGACTATCAACCTGTGCCCACTTTGGAGGAATTCTCTCAACTTCTAAGGATTCCTATTCTCAATCAACTACCCTTCAACGGTACGGAAAGAGATCCAAAGCCAGAAGAGATTGCTCAAGCCCTGCACTTACACTCATCTGATGTCACAACTCACTGGGAAACTAGAAGTGGTGTCAAAGGCTTCTTGTCAATGTTTCTGTTTGAGAAGGCCCAAAGCTATTGGAATTCCCTAGACTTGCAAGCTTTTGAGGAGATTGTAGCTCTTCTCATCTATGGGATGGTCTTGTTCCCTAATCCTGACCAACTCATAGATGTGAGCGCTGTCAAAATATTCATGTCTCGCAACCCGGTGCCTACATTGCTTGGGGATATCCTCCACTCTTTTCACACTCGTACAATGAGGAAAAGAGGTGTTCTCATGTGTTGTACTCCTCTCCTGGGTAGATGGTTTATTTCTCATCTTCCCCAATCAGTCTTGAAGAATGAGCAAGGTTTGAGGTGGTCACAAAGGTTAATGACACTTAACCATTCAGATATTCATTGGTGTTCTCGATCCAAAGAGAATGTTATCATCATTGACCGTTATAGGGAATTCCCTAATGTCCCTCTACTTGTCATTAGGGGAGGCATCACCTACAACCCTTGCTTATCTCTAAGACAGTTTGGTTATGCCTGAAGGGATGGCCCACATGACATGTTGATTCAAGGATTGGTTTTCGACTACGACAACAACGATCAAGGACTCCACCAGAGATTCATCCGAGCTTGGAGGATGCCAAACAAGGTGGATAGCAAGACTTTAGGACACAAGAATTCCATCCCTCTGGAGCCTTACATCAAGTGGGTACGAATCCGCGCTCAAAGTCTTATGATGCCTTATCCCTCCATTCTCCCAGTGATTATAGAGTCTGTTAAGGAAGGAGAAGTTCCATACACTCTCCTACATCCTGACATGCCAACGTCACTCGAAGATCTACAAAGGGATTGGATACAGCTCAAGGGAGAGCGCGATACTTTCGAAGCCCAATTCTACACATGCGAGAAGAAGGTTTTGGAACTCACTCGGCTACTTCACGAAGAGCAGACTCTCAATACCTACATTGCACCAAAGAGGATGCGCAACGTCTTTTTACCTTAGAATTATGTATTATTTTGCCCAAGGGGCATTGATGTACTTCAAATTCTATCTTATTAATATGACGTGTGTTTATTTTTTGTTTAAAACAAATTTTAATTTCTGAATCCTTGAAAGCATCGCATGAATACATATCATTTATCATAAGCACAAACAATCAAATATCTGCAAGCTCAGAATTCACAATTTCAACAGTTACTCATGACCTTAGCCAAGGGGCAAGAGGATCTGAAGACTTTGATAGAAAAAGAAAAAGAGAAAAAGAAGAAGAAGCCAACTGGTGTGGTTATCATGGGCAGAAGATTTCAGGGACAAGCCAGAAGGACCTTAGATTTTCCAACAACATCTGATGAAGGGGAAAGAAAAGGAAAAGGAACGGCAATACCATCAGATTCTGAAGAAGAAGAAGAAGAGGAAGAAGAGGACTACTCCGAACAACAATACCCTCTGACTGATGACAAGTACAAACACCTTGAAGAGAGACTAAGCGCTATGGAAATCCAGAGAGTACCAGGGTTAGATTTTGAGGAGTTGGGGCTGGTGTTAGGAATTGTAATTCCGCCGAAGTTTAAAGTGCCGCTATTTGCCAAGTATGATGGGGTGTCTTGCCCTAAAATGCACCTCAGATCATATGTCAGGAAGATGCAACCATATTCTGCCGACAAAGACTTATGGGTCCACTTTTTCCAAGATAATTTATCAGGAACGTAACTTGATTGGTTCTACCAGTTGGAAAGGGCTGATGTCCACAATTGGGAAGACCTAGCAGCAGCTTTCTATAAACAGTATCAATACAACACCAACTTGGCACCTACCCATACTCAGCTACAGAGTATGGCTATGGTTTCCAATGAGGGCTTTAAAGATTACGCCCAAAACTGGAGGGATCTAGCCGGAAGGGTGCAACCCCCCCCCCCCCCCCCTATCTAAGAGGGAGTTGGTGGACATGTTCTTGGGAACTTTATTAGGTCCTTTCTACAATAACTTGATTGGGAGTTCTTCTGCAGGGTTTACTAAATTGATTTTAACCGGAGAAAGGGTAGAGGCTGGTATAAGAAGTGGGAAAATTCAGAAGGACGCATCTGCCTCAACAGCTGTAAAAAAGCCCTTCACTGGAAGAAAGGAAGTATCTGTTGTCTATTCACAGAGGAATCAGGGAAGAACTAAACAGCGACCAATGGTGGGGGCCGTCATGATTCTAAAGCCTGCATCAGACCAGCCAAGAAATAACCAAAAAAGGGTAGAAAGGCCAGTTCGGCAATTTACAAAGATCAACATGACTCCAGCTCAAGTTCTACCACATCTCTTGAAGTTGAATCTGGCCACTTTAAAGAAGGCCCCAAAAAATCCTAATACTGCTTCTCCACATTACCATCCCAACGCCAGATGCGCGTACCATTCTGAAAGTCCAGGGCACGACACCAACAATTGTTGGGCTCTGAAGAACAAGATCCGGGATCTGATAGATGCGAAGGAAGTTGAGTTTGAAGCGCCTGAGAAACAAATGTTATTTCCGCCCCAATGCCAACGCTATTGAAGAAGATCTGTTTGTTGCTACTGTGGATGAACTGTTGACCCCTCTCTCGATTATTAAGTTGAATTTTCTGAAAGTTGGTATTTTCCCAGGTTGTGACAAAGACTTCCAGGTTTGCCTGTCCTCGTCATTTGACCGCCCTCTGTTGAAGAAAGGTATCCAACGACTGATGGATAACCAAGAAATTTTGTTTGAGAATGATCTTGTTTTACCCGTTCCAGTGAAAGAAGTTTCAATAATAACCATCTACGCCAATCCTTCCAGTGCCCCTAAAAGACCCGTTAGGATTACACCTGCTCCAAAGACTGCTCCGCTTAAGATTACAATGCTCGGGCCTGCCCCATACAAATCAGATAAACACAGTACCATGGAATTATGGTGGAGAAATCTACTACCATGGATAAATAGGATGAAATGACTGCCGAAGAAGAAAGCTCTGAAGAGGACAATTCCGACATCAGCGATATTGTCAGAATAAGCAAGATCACCCGCAGTGGTAGGATTTTCTCTCCAGAGATTGCTCCTCCAATAACAGTCTTTGGACCCGTGGCTGTTCCGAAGATTACCTCTGCACCAGTGATTATACCTGCAAGTGTACCCACCGACAAATACAATACAATTCCTATTCCTACTTCCACTGCTGAGAATAAAGGAAAGAACGTTCAAGAGGAGCTTGTCTAGACGAAGGCTCAATCACTAGCTATTCCTGAAACATCCAAGAAGGAGATGGAAGAAATCCTAAAGATCATTAAGAAGAGTGATTATGATGTGGTTGAACAATTGGGGAAGACCCCTTCTAAGATCTCTATGCTAGCTCTTCTTCTATGCTCTGAAGCACACGCCAAAGATCTGGTAAAATTTCTGAAGACAGCTCACGTGCCGCAAGAGACGTCTGCTGACCAATTCCAGGACTGTGTGGCCAGTTTGACAGTTAATAATGGCCTGGGCTTCTCCGATGCAGACTTGACACCCAGATGGAGAAAACACAATGATGCATTACATGTCTCAGTGGAGTGTAGAGTAACAACCCTAGCTCATGTCTTGGTTGATACTGGATCATCTTTAAGCGTCTTGCCAAAGAAAGCCCTTGATAGATTGGACTGCGAGGGGATGACTTTAAAACCCAGCAACATAGTGGTGAGAGCTTTTGATGGTTCGAAGAGGATGGTCCACGGGGAGGTGCACATCCCAATAAAGGTGGGAACTCAGGTCTTCAACTCCACTTTCTATTTGATGGACATCTGTCCTTCTTATTCCTATCTGTTGGGACGCCCCTGGATCCACAATGCTGGTGCTGTCACCTCCACTTTGCATCAGATGCTAAAGTACCCAGTCCAAGGAAAGATCATAGTTGTCTATGGGGAGGAGGAGTATATGATTAGTCATCTGAATTCTTTCCTATATGTAGAATTGGATGGCGAATTCATTGAGACCCCTTTCCAATATTTTGAAGAAGTCTCTCCAGAAGTAGCAACGACCAAGGCGGTATCTTCAATTCCTAAGATCACTAGACCTCCACCTCAGATGTCATCTCTAAAGGATGCAAGAGCAGTAGTGGAAGAAGGGGGATGCACCATCTGGGGACAGCTTCCAGACATTCCCTACAAATCAGACAAGTTTAGCTCGGGGTTTACTTCGACTGGTCAGAAGGTTGTGCGCCGCGCCCGTGCTGGGGGGCCACCTGTGAAGATTAGCAACCAAAGTGTCAACGCAATGGAAGACAATGAAGAGGATGGCATCCTGTAAGATTGGATATTTCCTACTGTCAGCAGAGGACTTTGCAACTGGAAAGCCAGAGACTTCATTCCGATAACTTTCATATCTCAGTAATTTATCTTTTTACATTTCTGTTGGACTGTAATAATTCACAAATAATTCGTACTTTAAAAACCTTGTGTCTTACCCGAGACACAATGGTCCATTTGTAAGGGTTTTTATTTCATCTACATATGTCATTCAAAGAATCATGGACGCTTTTTCACATATAAACCTTTTATGCTCATTGTCTTTCTTTTACATTTTATTGTTTTAAGATAGATATACCCTTACACACACCCACACTCATAAATGCAGGTACCCTTCCATTCCGGATCCCATGGGTAACGATACTGCTATAGCCTCCAGTGACTCTGAAGATCTAATCTTCCAAGCCGAATACGAAGGTGAGGAAGATTGTGAGGTGCCAGGGGAATTTGCCAGACTATTACAACAAGAGGAAAGAGAAATTCAGCCTCATGAGGAGATGTTGGATACAATCAACTTGGGTACCGAGGAGGATAAAAAGGAAATCAAAGTGGGTGCCAATCTAGAGCCGAGTGTCAAGGAGCGCCGAATTCAGCTACTGCGGGATTACATTGAGATCTTTTCCTGGTCATACGAAGACATGTCGGGACTCGACACAGACATTGTGGTACACCGTCTACCCACAAGAGAAGACTGTCCACCAGTGAAACAAAAAGTCCCCTGCATGAGACCTGACATGTCAGAGAAGATCAAAGCAGAAGTTATGAAACAGTTCAATGCTGGATTTCTAGTTGTTACTTCTTATCCTCAATGGGTGGCCAACATTATTCCTGTGCCTAAGAAAGACGACGAAGTGAGAATGCGTGTGGATTATAGAGATTTAAACAGGGTCAGCCCTAAAGATGACTTTCCACTTCCGCACATCGACATCCTAGTTGACAATACAACTCAACACAAAGTATTTTCTTTCATGGACGGATTCTCAGGCTATAACCGGATCAAAATGGCACCTGAGGACATGGAGAAAACTACATTTGTCACACAGTGGGGTACGTTCTGCTACAAAGTGATGTCATTCGAACTGAATAATGTTGGGGCAACCTATCAACGTGCCATGGTAGCTTTGTTTCATGATATGATACATCATGAGATAGAGGTCTACATAGATGATATGATAGTCCGATCACAAACTGAAGAAGAACACCTTGATCACTTGCAAAAGTTATTTGTTAGGTTAAAGGAGTACAAGTTAAGATTGAATCCAAAGAAGTGCACATTCGGAGTCCGGTCCCGTAAACTCTTAGGATTCATTGTCAGCAACAAAGGCATCGAGGTTGATCCTGCCAAGGTTAAAGCGATACAAGAAATGCCTGCTCCTCGCACTGAGAAGGAAGTCAGAGGTTTCTTGGGACGCCTAAACTATATTTCCAGATTCATTTCTCACCTAACGTCTACTTGTGAGCCAATCTTCAAACTATTGAAGAAAGATCAAGTAGTCAGATGGAATGATGAATGTCAGATTGCTTTCGATAAAATCAAGGATTATTTACTAGAACCTCATATCCTGATGCCACCAGTCGAGGGAAGACCACTAATCATGTATCTGACCGTCTTAGAGAATTCAATGGGGTGCGTACTGGGGCAGCATGACGAGTCTGGCCGAAAAGAGCACGCCATTTATTACCTAAGCAAAAAGTTTACCGACTGTGAAACCAGATATTCACTACTCAAGAAAACTTGTTGCGCTTTGGTATGGGTTGCTCGCCGGCTAAGACAGTATATGTTGACTCATACCACTTTGCTGATATCTAAGATGGATCCGATAAAGTACATCTTTGAGAAGCCTGCTTTGTCCGGGAGGATAGCTAGGTGGCAGATGATCCTAACAGAATACGGCATACAGTACACTACCCAAAAAGCTATAAAGGGCAGTGTGCTAGCTGATCATCTGGCCCATCAAGCTGTAGAAGATTATCAGTCCATGAAGTTTGACTTCCCTGACGAAGACATCATGACAGTAAAGAATTGTGAAGAGATCAGACCATATGATGGACCTGAACAAAGATCCCGTTGGACCCTGTACTTTGATGGGGCATCCAATGCACTTGGTAACAGTATCGGCGCTGTGCTCATATCTCCAGAAGGATGCCATACTCCTTTCACCGCCAGACTTTGCTTCAACTGGACGAACAACATGGCAGAGTACGAAGCATGCATCTTTGGTCTCAAGGCTGCCATAGACTTGGGAATCAAATCCTTATATGTGTTTGGGGACTCAGCATTGGTCATTATTCAGATCAAAGGAGAGTGGGACACTAAGCATCCAAACCGCATCCCTTACAAAGAACATGTTTTGACATTGCTACCACATTTCGAGCAGATTACCTTCGGGCATTTCCCGCGAGAAGAAAATCAGCTAGCGGATGCTCTAGCTACAATGTCATCTATGTTTAAACTTAATTGGGATAACGAGGCTCCCTAGATCACCATTGAACGGATGGACGAACCAGCACACTGTCACGAGATTAATACCGAAGAAGTAGTGGACCAACCGTGGTTTCATGAAGTCAAAAGGTATCTCGAGGCTCAAGAATATCCAGAAGGAGCTTCAATCAATGACAAGAAGTTCTTAAGGAGATTCTATGCTAAGTTCTTCCTAAGTAATGGCATCCTGTACAAGCGTAATCATGATTCTATTCTGCTCCGCTGTGTGGAAAAAATTGAAGCTGAAAAGATCATGGCTGAATTGCATGAAGGTACATTTGACACTCACTCTAGTGGGCATACGATGGCGAAGAAGATTCTACGGGCAGGCTATTACTGGTCTACCATGGAAGCTGACTGCTATCAGCACTCCCTGACCTGTCATAAGTGTCAAATCTATGCAGACAAGGTGCACGTGCCTCCGGTTCCTCTAAACGTCTTAACAGCTCCTTGGCCCTTAGCTATGTGGGGAATTGACATAATTGGTGAGATCAAGCCTACAACCTCCAATGGACACCGCTTCATTCTAGTGGCCATTGACTATTTCACCAAGTGGGTTGAAGCAGCTTCCTTCGCATCTGTTACTAAGAATGTTGTTGCCCGCTTCATCAAGCAGAATCTCATTTGTCGGTACGGTATCCCAGAAAGGATCATCACTGATAACGGTACAAACCTTAACAATACTATGATCACCGCCTTGTGTGAGCAGTTCAAAATTCAACATCACAATTCATCTCCCTATCGGCCAAAGATGAATGGTGCAGTCGAAGCTGCTAACAACAACATTAAAATGATCATACAAAAAATGACAGTCACCTACAAGGACTGGCACGAGATGCTACCGTTTGCTCTCCACGGGTACCGTACCACGACTCGCATATCAACTGGGGCAACACCCTATTCTTTGGTATATGGCATGGAGGCTGTTTTACCTATTGAGGTTCAGATTCCCTCCTTGAGAATCATGAAGGATGTGAGTTTGAGTAAAGACGATTAGATCCAGACCCGGCTTGATCAATTGAACTTAATTGATGAAAAAAAACTCACTGTTGTTTGCCACGGTCAGACGTATCAAAAACGGATGATCAAGGCTTTCAACAAGAAAGTCAGACGCCAGATATACCAAGTCGAAAATCTAGTGATCAAGCGCATCATTTTGCCACAAAGTGATCCCAGGGGAAAATGGACTCCTACCTATGAAGGACCATTTGTGATCAAGAACATCTTTTCTGGTGGGGCAATGATCTTAACCACCATGGA
The DNA here is from genome assembly GCA_948472305.1 of Vicia faba. Lineage (NCBI taxonomy): Eukaryota > Viridiplantae > Streptophyta > Magnoliopsida > Fabales > Fabaceae > Vicia > Vicia faba. Next base: position 335,525,649 of record OX451736.1, read on the forward strand.
CGGTGACGACCTGCCACACCCTGCGAACGCAGACATAATCAAAAGATACTACACATAAGAGACCCGCTAGGTTGACACACCTAAAACAAGGGCATCCCGGTGAACCAAAAAGGTTCGGGCAAAAATTAGGGATAAAATAAAAAAATCTATACACTCGGCAAGTTGAAAACCCGAAAGGGAGACTTGGGAAAAAAAGGGTTTCCCGGTGCACTGAAAACCCGAAAGGGCGATCCAGGCAAAAGTTAGGGAATTAAAGCGTATGACTATGTCTCGTCAGATCACTTTAAGGACAATCTCTTCACTGACAAACTCCGAGTTTCTGATCAATTCAATCATCTTCGGAAGAAGCAACAGACAGACAAGATATTCGGAGATACGAAGGCTATAGCAGAATGGGAACCCCATGGGATTATTACACATAGCCATCTTTCTTTGTATAAATTTTTATTACTTTTATGACACCATCCTCTTACTAGGATGTCTGTCTCCTTTGTACAAAATACTTATTCAAAGTAAATACAAAGATATCTCTTTCAAAGTACAGAAAACTATTTGCCTTTTTCTTTACACTTGTGTTTTTATTTGCAAAAACGTCCAATGATTCATTAATGAACATATGCATTTGAACATAATTACTGTTTACAAATAAACAAAGTGAAAAAGAGCAATTACTGACAGGTTGAAAGAATAGGAAAACGTCTTTAGGCTATTCTAGGAGCAATCCCTACAGTACATCATCTAGATCCCCAACGGAGCAAAAATTTCAAACCCTTAATCCCCAACAGAGTTAAAACTTCAAACTCTCAATCCCCAGCGGAGCCAAAACTCCCAACTATCAATCCCCAGCGGAAACCATTCAGTTTCTCCAAGTTCTCCAGCAAGTTGTCTTGAAGTATGAAAATCAACCAGATAACAGTTAACTTTTGTTTCTCCCCGACCTAGGATAACTCCCCAGTAGAGTGGCAGACGACCGAAACTCCTGAACTTTTTCCAAACAGGAATAAGCTTTCTTCCCCACAGAGTTTTCATTGCTCCCCAACAGAATGAAGATTCTCTTTATTAATTCCCCGTAGAAGTCATCAGAGTTTTCTTTATTCCCCAGCAGAATAAGGATTCCCATTGTGTAACCCCCGGTAGAAGTCGACAAAATTCTCTGGATTCCCCAAGCAGATTACTCAAGCAGTATATGGCATTGCTCGCAACAGAATTTTTGTCAATACTCCAACTTCAAAACATGAAGAATTCATAAATCCTCAACAATCAAGGATTTATTGTCCCCGACAGTAGTCAAGGATTTATTTTCCTCAGCAATACAGCGAATCAGCTTACATGCGCATACATTACATCCATATATCATAAAACATTGATGAAACACATATATTGCATCATACATTTCATGCAACATAACTTTATGTTTCAGCTAACATTTTACCCTTTTCAGGATTAGATTAACAGCTATTGTTTAACAATATGCAATCATGATATAATTCAGATACACTCCAGACACAAGCTATTTTATACTAATTTAGATTCAGCTTTCTTGATACAGTACAGATACACTCCAGACACGGAAGTCATTCTGTCACTCATTCAGATTCAACATTCAAATACAGTTCAGATACACTCCAGACACGGAAGCCATTCTATTACTCATTCAGATCTCAACTTCAGATACAGTACAGATACACTCCAAACACGAAAGTCATTATGTTACTTGTTCATACTTCAGAATTCATGATACAGTTCAGATACGCTCTAGATGCGGATGCTATTTTGATACTCATTCAGATTCAACCTTTTGATACAATTCAGATACGCTCCAGAAACGGATGCTATCCTGATACTCATTCAAATTTCAAATTCAGATACGCTCCAGACATGGATGCCATTCCGGCCCTTATGAAAATTTCCAGTACAGATACGCTCCAGACACGGATGCCATTCTGGCCCTTATTCAGATACAGTCCAGATATGTTCCTGACACGGACACCATTCTGATACTTATTCTTCTGAATTACAACATACAATTCAACAAACATTCTTGGATGGCATCTATAAGCCCATCTCCAACGAGATTCTATCACCTCTCAAATGGCATCTTTAAGCCCATTCCTCAACTACATTTTGACGAGTGCAAATTTATGGGCACTCTAGTGTCCAATCATCTTTTACCTTCGAGTCACGAATGACAAAACTCGCCAATCTAACTCTTCAGGTTCAAGAAGATTGAACAGGGGAAGCTGTTGTACCCCAAAATTTGCTCTCTCATTTATCAAGATTTTTCTCACAAGACCTCTTGGACTCAAGACAAGATTAGGGTTTATTCAGCTCGGGACATCTCATCTTGCACTGATAACCCCAAATTAGGGTTTGAGTTTGCACAAGGATTTTTGGATCACCAATGCTTCATGTGACTTTCATACATCATCTTGGACCCCTAAGATTGCTCATGTTAAGTTTCAAGCCTTGAACCACATTTTTTATCAGTCAATTGGACAGTTGACCTAAAAATCAGTTGTATTGGGGAAATAGTCAACCATGGCCAATTTATAGTCAAACTTCATAATTTTTTATCCACATAAACATTTTAGGCTCATATGTACCATTTGATCAAGTTTGGATCTCAACTCCTCAAGAAATTTGATCAAATCATCAAAAGGGAAAAATGGTCAAAATTAGGGTTTTGATTGAGAAAGGGAAATTTTTGATTTTTAACCTAGCCAATGACCAATTGAGTTCAAACATGATTTCAAGGGTTCAATGGAATCATCTTGACTTAATTACATGGTTCAAAGTATCTCAAGTTCATTGGATTGACAGATGAATTTTCCAGTCAACTGGTCAAAAGTCAACTGTGCACTGAAAAGTCAAACTTTGACTTTTTGGTCAAAATCAAGTGCCAAAGGTCATAATTCATCAAGATATGTCAAAATATGAAACTTGTGTACCAAGAAACTCAAAATTGAAAATTAGGGTTTTAATTTGAAAACTTTCATAACTAGAATTTTTCTAAGTATAAAATTTTTCTTATTTTTTTCCAAATTTTCACCACTTTTTCACCATGATGTAATTTGATTCAAAGAAAACTTCCAACATGAAAGTTGTAGTCCTCCATGAAATCTACTACTTTTCTTCACAAACTTTTCCCAAAAGATGCTTAGATCTCAAGTTATGAATTTGTGAATATAGGTCCATGAACTAAATAACTTAGTGAAATTTTGCCCTAATTTAGGCAGGTTTTGGACCTAACTTCATGGACATTTTTCACCTAGTTCCAAGAGGTATCTCAAAATTCATTTCAAAGATGGATTATAGAGAACATTGCAAGCTTTCCAAAATGTCCAATAACTCTCAAAGATCATTTTTGAGTATGGAGAATCGAAGAAGGGAAGTTGGCATTTTATCATTTTTGTTCAAGCCATTTTTAAAAAGCATCAAGTTGCAAATCACATCTATGTTGTTTGAATCTTGCTTTACAGGTCCTAAACTCACTTTACACTCCATAATTAAATGCAAACTTAGAAGCTAAAGGCATTATTTTTGCTTTTGGAGCTTTGTACAAGATATAATTCCATTTTTGGCCAAAAGTTCATAATGCCATTTTCATAAAGTGCAACTTTTGCAACTTTGTCAATCTTGAGCCTTGGACCTGTCCCTTTGGTGCAAGCAATTCACACAGGTCTTAAGCAATTTGTACAAGCTCTTTGCAGCCCTCAAGCTAGCCAGTACAAGCATGTAGCATTGGTCACTTCACTTTGCTTACAATGCAAGAAAGGTTGCCAAAAGTTCAGAACTTGTACAGCTAGTAAGAAGTGGACTTGGTATCATTTCTTTACAAATATACAAAGTTGTGGAAAGGCTTAGCACGATTGGTTTGCACCTCAAACACTCAAAAACTCCAAAATTCTGTCCAAACTCACAGATTCTGCAAAATCACTGCCAACTAATTTTTGGCTCGTGCGTTTTGTATTCTAACACTTCAAACACCTCATACACATCATACCAAAGTTATCCAAGCCATCACCCTGGTTCTGTAACCCCTGTTTCAGCCTTTGCCATTTTCAACCTTGAAGCTTGCAGCTTGACTTGTGTAGAGATTTCCAGCTATCCTCAAAGACAAGTAAGCATTGGAATAGCTTCAGGGAAGTTCAAGGAAGCTCAAATAATCCTCAGGCCTCCATTAAAGTCCCTGCATTGCTCTACTCGAATCCAGCTGAAGGAGGTATATTTCTTAAACTCCATCTCTCTGAATAGGCATCCTCAAGCCACGATTTTTGAAGAAAAAATGTAGTCCATAACATAACGAAGTTGTACATATGCATACTTTTCATTTATATTAACTATGCCCTGAGAATTTGAAGCTTGAAGTTCATGAAATTTTTAGGTCACGAATTAGGGGTCCCAAAATTCTCTTTGATTTTTGTCAGTTAGGTTACAAATTTTATATGGTTGGAATCGTGAGATTAAATGCCACATGTTTCATGTTATGAGTTTTTGTTTTTGTGCAAGCATATGAGAGTTGTAGGTTGAGCTGAAACGCGTGCGCAGGGATGACCAAGGACAGGGATGAAGCTTGTTCTGGGCTTTTTGGCGCCTGGCCTTTTTTGTTTTTACTATATGCACCCCCTGGATTGCTACTACACCCCCTGACTAATTTATTATATTTTTGCATTTTTCTTCATATTTTTATTTTTAACACTTTCATTTATTTTTTCTGAATAATAAAAATCCTAAAAATAATTTCTTTATTTTTTACAATTTTATTTTGTTTTTATTATTTTTTTACATTAGAAATTAATTTATTTGATTAAAATAGAACTTATTTTCTTAAATAGTTTGTAAATAATAATAAAATACTTAATATTTTTATTTTATTATTTATACTCATAAATACTTATTTTTATACATATTTAATTTTTAATATTTACACATAATATTATTTATTATTTTCTTGTACAAAAAATGGACAAAATAATAATAGGAAACATTATTTTCTTTTAACTAAAAATTAGGGTTTCACCCCTCCAAAAAAAAATACTATTTTTTCCTTATTTTTTAGGGGTTAATTAAATTAGTTTCTCATAAAAAAAAACAAATACCAAAACATTTTTTACATAAATACATTGCATTGCATTTTAAATATTTGTATATTTATTTAATTCGTGCAATATTCAATTGGGTTGTAATAATATATTTAGGTTTATATTTGTGCAAAAATCCCCATTCAAAACTTATATCCCCCCTCCCATAATAATTGTTGTAATAGCTTAGTTTACATTACGCAATTTATCGCTTTTATACCATGTTTAGTAAACTAGGGTTTGCATGACAAGAACAAAAACAAAACAAATAGAAAACCCTAAAATGCAAGACAAAAGCATGTAAATGACACACTTTTCACACAAGCACCCTTAGGGTTTCTCCCACTTGGTTGCCTAGATTAAAATGGCCATGTTATGCATGCGAAGTATCTTGGCAAAACAAAACAAATATAAGATCATAGTCCCTCGATGACGCTATCAAAATGTTGCCTAAAAACAAAATGATCTTGGTCCCTCAAAATTGCTAAGATACTTGGCAACATTGCTATCATGGTCATACGATGACCCACGCCCGTCCAGCTTACATCCAAAGATAGGGTTGTTTACCAAATCAATGGTAAATCAACATTGTCAAAGGAATAAAAATACACAAGAAAGACATTTGAGTAGGTAAATTAGCTTCTAGTTACTTGTTACATTTCAAAACAATCCTTGCTATTTTCAAAAACAAACACACACACATTTCAAAACATCTTACAAAATATTGAAAACATTTTCAAAAGACAAACATCTTTGTATACATTCTTACGAACGAGAATCATTACAAAGATTGCCTAAATAATGGCCTCTTTTACAAAATACTTTCAAAATCACGCCAAGCACCATTTCAAACAAAACAAAGCAAAGCAAGTGATCTAAACAAGTAACTAAGAGCCCATGGAAAACCATGGATGAAAAGGGTGCTAGCACCTTCCCTTTTCATAATCTACCCCCCGAACTCAAGAAATCATCTCAAAGGTCTTTCTGTGCTTTTTTACCTTTCCTTTTGGATAAAAGAAAAGTCGGTGGCGACTCTTGTTAACCGCGACATTTGCGAACACAAACGCAAAACCTCAAGTCAGTTCTCCCACCACATCACACTCGGAAATGTTGCCTCGGAAAGATCTTTAGGCCTCTAGGGTTACTACTAAAGTTTCCAACCCATTGCTTAGGTGACTGTACTTGTCCCTTTCGAACGTCTCTTAAAAACTCCAATGATGGGGCTACCTACTCTTTAATAGTAGGATAACACTGTCTAAAGGAAACGAGAACGAATAATCTTTTTTTGAGTAGGTAGAATCTTAAGTAATTGCTCAACAAAACTTTTCACACAAACACCTTTCAAAAAAATTTTCAAAAACAACTTCGTCACACCCTTGAGGACTGATACAAGGGTTATCACGAAGTAAAACATTTTTAAAACAAGCACACACACAAGCAAATTTTTTAAAAGATGAGCAACTACCTAAGAGCCCATGGAAAACCATGGATAGAAAGGGTGCTAACACCTTCCCTTCCTATAATCTACCCCCCTTACTCAGAATATCTCGAAAAAAGGTTTTTCTGTTCTTTTTCCTTTTCCATGATTGGATGAAATAAAAGTCGGTGGCGACTCTTGCTTACCGCGACATTTTGTGAATAAAAAACGTAAAACGCAAAATGCAAACCAGTAAAACCAGTCGGTTCTGTCACCGTATCACACCTAATAATCAACATGAACCATAAAAAACCCTTTAATGATACTTGGACTATTTGGTTACTATCCTTGGCATTATGGAGCATTTGACTTCTTGGACTTAGGATTAGAAACCTTGAACTATGTTGGAGACCTTGTGACCTTAATTGATATTTTTTCTAGAGTTCTTGAGGTTTACCTCAAGACAATGGGTTGTTTTTTATTTTGTGTGCAGGTTATTGTGATTACATTCTTTGTATGTAATTTGAAATTCACCCGTATACAGCCGTTACTCTGCCCAATTTTTATGAAGACTTAATACACTTGAAGTTTGGTTCTCTCAAGAGGTCTAGTATTTTTGCTTGCTTGGTTTCAATCCAAAGAATTGGAATTATATATTGACTCATAATGTCAAGTATTGGCTTCTTGCTGGTTAAATGGTTCCTATCCCTAGCTTTTTTTCTTGTGCTTTAGGATAGTCTCTTCTTCTCCTCCCATCTTCTTTAATTTCAAAAATCTTCTTCCTCCTTTTGAAAATTCTTCTTGTTTTTAAAAAACTTGAACCACTTTCATAATAAACTTGGACTTATGTCCACGCATTTTCAAAACATTTTCATAAATAAACTTCAATCAACTTAATAATACCTTGACATTTTTTAAGAAGACTAAAAGTCAATCAATATCATTTCAAACCATTTTTCCACTTCGGCTTTTTATTTGTAAAACCTTTCTCAAAAGATTAGACTCTTGTCAATCCTTGTAGTGATGCAAACAACTATACTTCTATAATATGTAGTGAAGAGAGATATTTTCCACTTGGGTGTTGTGTGAGGCATTGTTGATTTTAAAATCCAAGCCATATCATCCACTTTGAGATGATGCAAATTCTCCTTTCTCATGATTGTGGGTAGTAAGTATGTTTTCCGCACGGACAATGACAATGATGTCTTATCTCATAAAATCAACCAACACAATTATGTTTTAAATTTTTTAAAGGTGAACTACGTGTACCCTGATCCCTTATTGCACGAAAGGTGGTACGTTGGCACTAAAGGTTCGCAACCGCGGCGGGTGCAAAATTTATAAAAAATATATACTTCTTTTCTCATCACCACCATCTATTTTTCATATAACATTTTATAGCCAAAATATATAGATTTTTACAAAGAGGTTCATGTGGAGTACCGTAGATGTTTAGGGTGCTAATACCTTCCCTTTGCATAACCAAACCCCTTACCTTGAATCTTTCCCCCCTCTTTTGGGTTATTCTCTCTTTCCCCATTCCTTTGGAAACAATAAAGCGCAGTGGCGATTTTTATTTTGATCTGTATAAGTCTAGTCAATCCAATGACTTAGTCTTAAACATTTCTACCACTACACTAACACCTTCCCTTTCCATAATCTACCCCCTTACTCAGAAAACTATCAAAAAGGTCTTTTTTTGTTCTTTTCACCCTTTCCTTAATTTAGATAAAAGAAAAGTCGATGGAGACTCTTGCTTACTGCAACATTTGCGAACACAAACGCAAAACAAGTATTAACAGTCGGTTCTGCCACCGTATAACAGAATTGGCGACTCTGCTGGGGAAATATAAAAAGTGTGGTTACCTTAGAGTTTAGATCATTTTAATTACCTTCCTTGTGTGTTTTGCTTGCTTTATTTTTAAAGGGTTTCTTGGGTTATTGTTAAAGATCCTACACCCGGATCTGGGGCACCTTTTTAGGTAAGTAGCAATAAATCATGGAAGTTGTACGGCATAGACCGATATGGACGAAGTGATGGCTATGTTAGCGTGATACTCTGGCTTGTACTAATGTTCCTTGAGTCAGTCAAGGATAACATTAGGCTTCCTTATAGTGTCATTAAGCTCTAACTGACCTTTAGAACCATTAATTGACTCGTCCTAAGCCTTTAGAAAGTAGTGAGATGGTTGGCTTTGGTTCCGACCGAATATTGGTTTATACTCGATGGTACACTCATTGAGATTGGACTTTTTGGATATTCTTGCCGCAATACTTCGGTGCTTGAGCTAGAACAATGCCTAAAAGAAAGGTCAATAATATGGGACTCCTTATAACCTAGTTACTATTAATAGGACAGGTTGAGCCAACTACACCTCAAGAGGGTACTTACCTATAAACTCCATGCAAGCCTGAACCTAAGGCTGCTTGTGTGACTTGTTTGCCTTCATTATCTAACAACTTAAACTCATTGTTGGGCTTTTGTTGGTATTCCTTGCAAGACCTTGTTTTTATACATTATCCAATAAACTGGTTTTCTTGTAAGACATACTTATCTTCATCACCCTGCATTATTTCTTGATGCATAGCATACACATCATAACATCATACCATAACATTTCCTTAACCATTTCAAGGATCTCAAGGGCCTGTGGTGCAGGTTATGATGAGCCATACGTCTAGCAAGGGGCAAAGGGATTTATTTTCCTCTAACCAATGCCGTCAAAAAGACCATAACACAACAACTTGAGTCAGGGGACATAACCCACTTGATATGGTGAGCTTGACTCTCGTAGAAGGACCTTCAACAATACGAAGTTGTTCAATTAAAGCTGCAGTCAACTCCTAACATCTTGTGTTTACCCCGCGAGATTCTTGAAAACATTTACACATCGTGCATGTCATTACATAACAGGTCTTCCAGTACAAGTCTCTCATGTTCTATCTGTTTATTTTAGCAAGGAAAATGGCTTTCAAGCAGAACAACAGAGATCTCCAAACTCAAGAGTCTCAGTTCATGTAAATGTTCCTCAACCTATCCAAGGGGAAGGAAGAATTGAAAACACTCCTCAATGGGAACTTGACCAAGAAACATCCTGACAACAATAAGGATGACATGTTAGAACAACTGCAAGCTAAAATGGAACAAATGAGAATCCAGATGAGTAATCAAGGGGATCTTATCCAAATTTTAGCTCGGGAACAAGAAGAGTTGAGATTTATTATCAGCAAACTTCATCAAGACGGATGCAACTGTATGAAGCAAACAATCGAGACTCGGGATCAAGTTATTAATCAGCCCCTAATGAGACAAGAAGTTGGCTTGGTGGAGAGTAGACCTTTCCAAATTATTGTTACGTCATAACCTCACCAACAACGACAGGGTAATCAACATAAGCGGAACACATCTAAAATACGCTTTACCGAAATCAATATGTCATTGGCTCAAGCATTGCAACACGTGTTAGAGGACAAGCTGATTACATTGAAGGATCCTCCTCAAAATCCCAACACTGCTTCTCCAATGTACAATCCAAATGCGAGGTGTGCGTACCACTCCAACAGTCCTAGACATGACACTAATAGCTGTTGAATATTGAGAAATAAGATTCAAGACCTGATCGATGAAGGAGTGCTGGAGTTTACACAAGATGGTCAAGCTGAATTCTTCTGCCGTCCCTCCAATGCACACCATCTGAAGTGATAAGTTCAGACGAAGAGGCTTCTTGTTCATTTGATTTCTCAATCTGTAATTTTATTTTGATTGGTTGAACACTCATTTATGTCAAACTTTATTATTTCATCAATGCATTGCATATGTTTGTCTTGAATCATTTAATTTGTATTCACGATATTCAAACTATGTTTTACTTCCTTTCAGTGATATACTCTCGATTAAAAAGTATAAACCTTTAGAGGGAGGATGACAAAAACGATACCACAGTCTCTACAATATGCTTTTGAATAGACCCTGCTGATGATGTATAGGCGTTTTTTTTAAATCCTAAACAGTGGAGTTATAAGGAAGACAATCCCTAGTCAACCCATTTGAGCCTAAGAATTAGGATTTTTTCTTTTCACACAAATTAAAACCCTTAATCATAACCTGGGGAAAGGTAGTTTTCTCAGTTACTTCAGATGTGCATTCAGTCACAAGCTCTACCTTCATGCACGACAAATAGTGTAGAAGATGCTCTCCAAAAGATGGTGATGGTTCTGCATAATCATTAAAGCAGGCAGTCATTGTCTCTCAAAAGAAAAGCCCAGTAAGTCAAAACCTATAAAGGAGACTTAATAAAAAACTGGGGCATCTCGCTGATTGTAATCACAAAAGAAATAGTTCAGGTAAAAGTAGGGATAACAAAATCAAAAACAAAAGAGGTCCTACAAATCCTCAACAAAAAAAGAAAATGTTATAAAAATGACCGCCTTCTCAAACAAACGTTTAATTTCTAAACCATCACCAAGTATCAGAGCAAAGATTCCAGACTCAATTGGGATCTAAATGCACAATTAGCTGAGCATAGGATTGAAGAACACCGCGAAGAACGGGTTTCATACAAATAAAATTTGAGGCTTTATCATTTGTTTCTTAAATCGTGAACCAGGCCATGTTATAACCCTCAAAAGTCCTAACTGAAGCATGGGTTTGTTCGAAAGCATACTGTTACAAAAGGTATCCCGACTCCTAAAGGGTTCACTATAAATCCTGAGCTGATATCACACTCTTACAAAATTTGTTTGTTTTACTAAAAAATGAGTTTTCAAACTTCAAGACAGGCATAAGCTTTGCATTCTTAAAATACCATTGTTTGCATATGACTATTTTTTCAACAATAGATAAATTTGCACGACGGATATTCGATGAAAATAAATCCTCTCAATAGACAGAATCACCTCAGATGGAAAGACATTCTAGTGAAAGGCCTTTCATAATCAAGGGGCATAGCATGGTGTCCAGCTGATCTGGGGCAGTCAAGTCATGGTTCAATGAATCTCTCAAAAATGCCAAATAACCAGAGGCAGATCTCCATATGAATCACTTGGGGAATTGGACATAAATTCCAGCAACGAATCCTGTACAATCAAACAAACACCTTCTGGAAGTGTGACAACACTTACTACTATGGACAATGACAATTCTCTGTATCCGGTGAACATGGACATAGTCGGAAAATACTATGCATGAATAAAGACTCTCTAGGTTGACTGTCCTAGGCAAAAACAAGGGCATCCCGCGAACCAAAAGGGTTCAGGAAAAAATTAGGGAAATACATATGAAAAAATCTGTACACCCGGCAAGTCGAAAACCTGAAAAGGCGGCATGGGAAAAAAAGGGTATCCTGATGGACTGAAAATCTGAAAGGACAGTCCAGGAAAAAGTTAGGGATTAAAGCGTACGACTACGTCCAGTCATCTCGTCACTTGTCTATCAGTAGAAGGTTTATTACCTTGATCAACATTCACCAAGGACTCCAGATGTTGGAATAACAGTCAAACCGTCTACAAAATCCCCAGCAGATATTTTCTCCAGCAAGTACAGAGGCAGGGGCATCCTGCTACAAGGTCACCGCCATGTTCTTAGCATGCAACCTAATAATGTTAGGTGTTATCATACCCTCGAAGGAACAAGAATATCTAATTACTGCTCCAATATCTAAGAATTCCCCAGTGAAGTCTCCAAGCTTCTCAGGATACCCCAACAGATTTCTTCTCAAAACAACAAAATAGGAATCCCCTGCAGAAACATTCTAAATAAAGCGGATTCTCCTCTAGAAACAGTCCAGGTACGATCCAGAAACGAATGTCATCCTAACACTTACTCCAAATTCTCATCTATAAATAGTTCAGGTACGATCCAGAAACGGATGTCATCTTGACACTTACTCCAGGTTCTCATCTAGAAACAGTTCAGGTACGATCCAAAGACGGATGTCATCCTGACACTTACTCCAGATTCTCATCTAGAAACAGTTCAGGTACGATCCAAAGACAGATGTCATCCTGACACTTACTCCAGATTCTTATCTAGAAACGGTTCAGATATGATCTAGAAATGGATGTCATCCTGACACTTACTCCAGATTCTCATCTAGAAACGGTTCATGTACGATCCAGAGACAGATGTCATCCCGATACTTATTTCAGACTATCTTCTAGCAACAGTTTAGGTACGATCCAGAGACGGATGTCATCCTGATACTTATTCATATCATCTTCTAGAAACGGTTCAGATACGATCCAGAGGTGGATGCCATCCTGATACTCATTCCAGACTATCTTCTAGCAACAGTTCAGTTCACGGAGTTTACCTTCCCCAATAGATTTTATTTCTCTAATAACGGAAGTTTATCTCCCAACTTTTTAACTTTAACATATTTGAAGACCTACGTTATTCACCTCTAGAAACAATCAGGGATTTATTTTCCCTGGTTCAACAATACAACAATGGAACAACTGACACGTTCATACATTGCATTCATACATCATTTCTACAAACATCATAGCATATGCAGCATAAATACGTATACCACAATCTCATTTATTTTGAGAGAATCATACATCATGACATTACATAAAACCTGTTTTACCTTTTCAGGTTAAATCAGGAGACAGACAAACACCATCAACTTATACAGCAGGTCAAAGATTAATGCCCAAAACCAGACGGGGAAACTATCTGTAAACAAGACGAGTTTACCAACAAATACAGTAGGCCACAGATTAATGCCCGAAACCAGACGGGGGAACTATCTATGTGACCAACAAAACAAGTCCCAAATTAATACTTAAAACAAGCCAGGAAAACTATCTGTGGACAGATGATTGTAGATTAACACCTAAAATTGGCCAGGAGAACTATCTATATAAGGAGATTGAAGATTAATACCTGTAACAAGTCAGGAAAACGGTCTTTCTTTCTCAGGTCATAGATTAATACATGTAACAAGTCAGGAAAACGGTCTTTCTTTCTCAGGTCATAGATTAATACATGTAACAAGTCAGGACAACTATCTCAGCAACAGACAATTTTCAAGTTCCATATTAATACCTAAAACTAGCCAGGAGAACTATCTGCGGACGACAAACTGTGGATTAACACCTGTAACCAGCCAGGAGAACTATCTACATAAAGAGATTGAAGATTAATACCTGTAACAAGCCAGAAAAACTATTGTTCTTTCTCAGGTCAGAGATCAATACCTGTAACAAGCCCGGACAACTATCTCAGCAACCAAAAATTTTCAAGTTCCAGATTAATACCTGAAACCAGCCAGCAGAACTATCTGCGGACGACCAATTGCGGATTAACACATGTAACCAACCAGGAGAACTATCTACATAAAGAGATTGAATATTAATACATGTAACAAGCCAGGAAAACTATCATTCTTTCTCAGGTTAGAGATTAATACCTGTAACAAGCTAGGACAACTATCTCAGTGACCGAAAATTTTCAAGTTCCAGATTAATACCTAAAACCAGACAGGAAAACTATCTAAACGACCAGACGAAACAATCTTACACGGGTTCCTTCTCATATAACTCCGGGTGCAGACTAACACGGACTCATCCTGGAACAATCCTACACAAGCTCTTTCTAATACATTTTTAGGTAACGGTTAATTCCATTATCCCCAGAAAGCTACTGTGAAGCCTAGATTTCAACCAGAAAACAACAAACTTTCATCTCTCTAGGGATAACTCTTCAGCAGAGCCTTAGACAACTTAAGTTCCTAGACTTTATTCCCCACAGAGATTTCCTCAATCAGAAGAACAATAGAAACTCACATTCCCCAGCGAACTCCTCCCAAGACAGCAGGAACAAGAACCTCTAAAGGGACCATGTGTGAAATCAGCATCTACTTTGGATGGCATCTTTAAGCCCATCTCCGACGTCTCGCTGTCATCATCTCCAAATGGCATCTATAAGCCCATTCTCGACATCATCAACCAACAATATTACTTTATATAAGTGAAAATTTATGGGCACTCTAGTGTTCAATCATCTTCCACCTTCAGATCACGAAACGCAGACAAGCCAATCTAAATCCTCAAGTTTAAGAATATTGAACAGGAGCAGTTGTTGTACCCCAAAATTTTCCCTCTCATGTTTCTAAGGTTTTTTATCTTATATGGGTGGTTACAAACACTTGCCTAAAGAAAATGAAATTTTTTAATGTTAGCAAAGTTTCTTTCGATTGGAAGTTTAACAATGTCCTTCAATTGGTATCTAAACAGTGTCCTTCGATTGACATAACAGCAGGCTTCGACTGGGCTCCTAAAGCCCTTCGACCAAGAATTGGTCCATCAGCTTTGATTATGCGTTGCTTCTCCTTCGAACAAGCCTTGGTCCAAGCTTCACAAGCAAGAATACTCTACAAGCTTGCTTTGATTCACCAGCAGTGAACTCCTGCATACAAGCTTCGATTGGGAGCTGAATCTCCTTCGATCAAGCTTTATCCACAAAGCTTCCTCATGCTAACCTTGGTTTCACAAGGCAAATACCCATAAGCTTGCCTTCGATCTACAAGGCAAAGGGCCCCTTTTACTGGTCTTTGATTCACAAGACAAAGGGCTGCTTCATACATGCCTTCAATTCACAAGGAAAAGGTCCCCTCTTCAGCTTGCCTTCAGCACACAAGGCCAAGACTCCTTCAGATTTTCCTTCAATCCACCAGGCAAAGGGTTTCTTTCGAACCACAAGGCATTAGCTGCCTTTGTGCCAGCTTTGACTGGGCAATGGTCCCCTTTGAAATAGTTTTCCACACTTCAACACGCATGATGGTCCCTTCGAACAAGCATTCATTAGTCCATTAGAAGAACACATGACTATTGAAAACAAGTTTGATTTGTGGTGAGTCTTGATCCTAGATGCTTGTTGGCTAAAATCATGTATGCTGCCAAGCCCAAACCCTCCGCACAAGCACATTCCTACCAAAGGAAGCTTCGACTGACCAGAATAAAGTCTTTCAATTGGGCTGGTTGAGTAGTGTCAGAGCAATCAAAGAGAGTGAACTTAGGGGCTGATAGAAGAAGCCAAAATGTTGAAACTTTGTACAAATCGAATCAAGATCCAGAGTCAACCGAAAAGAAAAGATCTGAGGGGCTTTCAAAGAAGCCCTGATGAAGGAAACTATGAACAGATTCAAATCCAGAGTCATCAAAAAGGACAAACGCTCTAACAAAGAGAATTCTAGGCAATTCGAATTGATGCAGATTTTGACTTAATTAAAGAAACTCTGATAAGGGAAAACTATGACTTCAGATTCATCAAAGATCTGAGTAATTCGAAGTGATGTGGACGGACTCCATCGAAGGAGCTGAATCAAAGCCATTCGAAGGAGGAAATCAAAGCCATTCGAAGGAGGCAATCAGAGCCATTCGAAGGAGGAAATCAGAGTCATTTGAAGGAGGGCATTCAAAAGTCAAATGTGTCCAGGTTCATAGAAAATTCAAAAAGGGACAAGAAACCATGTCTTTGGCAAAGTATTCAAAGTGATATTTATAGCCTTAAAACACAAACTTAATGGTTGTTTATTCCTTTTCCATCTTGTCCCCTCACATCCATAAATATAGGCCTAAAGCACACGAAAAAAGGAGGAGATCACATACATAAGCACACACACTAGAGACATAAGCCCAGGGAACCCTACACACATATTGTTTTACACATATACACAGCCTAAGAGAAGCACACCAAAAACTCTCAAAACTCAACAAGATCACACCACACTTGTTCTCTCTCCTGTCGAATCCAAGAGCATCCAATAACTCTAGTCCCTCACACAAGTTCCAGTTTTAAGCAAGGTAAGTCCCCTTGACCTTGAATCTTTCGTTTCAGCATGACATGTAAATAACCTTTTACTTACTTTTCATTTCAGCATAATATGTAGATAGTCTCTTAGTTATGTTCTTCGTTTCTGACCTCTTGGTTTGTTTGCTTTTCTTATCTGTATATATGTTGCAACTAACCCGTACAGATTCAAACAAAAGACAAAAAGAGTGTGAAAAAAGGATATACACTCATGCTTCTCTACAGGTCCATGATACTTCATAGTCCAAATCGAAAGAAGCAGAGGAGTTTGTAGTCGAAGGTTGCTCATGCCCACTCCCTAGCTCAATCAAAAGAAGTAGAGAAGGCTGAAATAAAAGGTTGCCCATACCATTCTCAAACTCAGTTGAAGGAGGCGGGAAAAGGTGCAAATCAAAGCTTGCTCACGTCAACTCTCAAGCCCAATTGAAAGAAGGAAAAAGAAGGGTGAATCAAAGGAGTCCATGGCGTGGATCGAAGAATTCATTTCTCTTATTTTGTTCTTTGTTTTTTTACATTTTTCTTGTCTTTCGATTTGGTTGTAATAGCGTAGGACCCTTACTTTCTACATTTTTTTACTTCTTTTCATATTAACTTCTAGATGTATGACTAATAGGATTGTATGACAAAAAATAAAATCAAACGCTAGCAAACCTAACAAAATAGACAAAAATAACTGAACATGACACACATTGGACATATACACCTCTAGGGTACGCCCACTTTGATTTCCTTCAAAAAAATAGTCATGCCCCTCGAAACGGGGACGCTTTAGCAAAGACCCGTAAACCAAAAGATCATAGTCCCTCAATGACCCTACAGTTGCCTTTCGGTAAATGATCTAGTCCCTTGAACAAAATTGCTAAAGCGTCTCCATCTGTTGCCTTTATGACTGTACGTCCCTTTTGAATGTCCCTCATACATCCAACGATAGGGCTACCTACTCACAAATAGTAGGATAAAACTATCTAAAGGATAAGGAGGAAAAGAACAAACTTCTTTCGAGTACAAGTAGATAGTTGTTAGATGCTAGCTCAAAT
Source organism: Vicia faba (assembly GCA_948472305.1). Lineage (NCBI taxonomy): Eukaryota > Viridiplantae > Streptophyta > Magnoliopsida > Fabales > Fabaceae > Vicia > Vicia faba. The sequence continues at coordinate 335,543,001 of OX451736.1, forward strand.
AAAACAAACTTTTCGCACTTACACCTTTCAAAAACAACATTCAAAAACATTTGTTTTGTCAACACTCTTGAGGACTGATACAAGAGTTATCACAAAGCGAATCGTCGTACTAAGGCATATTCAAACTACTTTTTTAAAACACAAAGCACAAGGTACTTTTAAAATGAGCTAAGCATCTAAGAGCCCATAGAAAACTACGGATGGAAAGGGTGCTAACCCCTTCCCTTTCCATAATCTACCCCCCTTACTCAGAAAACTCTCGAAAAGGTCTTTTTCTGTTGTTTTCACCTTTTCCTTAATTTGTTTAAAATAAAAGTCGGTGGAGAATCTTGCTTACCGCAACATTTGTGAACATAAATGCAAAACCAGTATTAACAGTCGGTTCTGCCACCATATCACACTATACAAGAAATTCCTGAGCCAAGAACAAAAAAAGAGGTTTGTGGTTTTCTTAAGAGGTTGAACTATATTTCTAGATTCATCTCTCATCTTACCGCCACTTGTGAACCAATATTCAAGTTGTTGAAAAAAGATCAAACGACCAGGTGGAATGACAATTGCCAAGCGGTATTTGATAGAATAAAAGAGTATTTGTAGGAACCTCGGATTCTCTCGCCTCCAGTGGAAGGAAGGCCCTTGATAATGTATCTAACATTGTTGGAAAACTCCATGGGCTATATACTTGGTTAACATGACGAGACTGGTAGGAAAGAGCGCGCCATCTACTACATGAGCAAGAAGTTTATTGATTGTGAGTCGAGAAACTCATCGCTAGAAAAGACTTGTTGCACCCTCGCATGGGCAGCAAAGCGTCTCAGGCAGTACATGCTAACTCATACTACTCTCTTGATATCCAAAATGGATCCAACAAAGTACATTTTTGAAAATCCAGCTCTCACGGGAAGAGTAGCCTGTTGGCAGATGATTTTAACTGAATATGATATCTAATATAATACTTAAAAAGCTATCAAAGGTAGTGTATTGGCGGATTATCTCACTCACCAGCCTATGGAAGATGACTATTAGCCGATGAAGTTTTAATTTCCTGATGAGGACATCATGTATATATAAGATTATAATATCCCTGGCTCGGAAGAAGGACCCGAACCAAAATCGTGATGGACGATGGTGTTCGATGGTGCCTCTAATGCATTATGTAATGGTGTCGATGATTTAATTACTTCTCCTGAAGGTATCCATACTCCTCTTACTGTCAGAATTTGCTTTGATTGCACAAACAATTTGGCCGATTATGAAGCTTGCATCTATGGGTTAGAAGCTGCTATTGATTTGTGAATCAAGATCTTGGAAGTATATAGGGATTCTTCTCTTTTGATTAGTCATATCAATGGAGATTGGGAGATTCGTCACCCAAATTTAATTCGGTATCATGAGCATGTTTTGAAGTTGATCCCATACTTTGATGAGATTACTTTCAATCATATTCCAAGAGAAGAGAGTAACTTGGAAGACACCTTGGCTACTCTGTCCTCCATGTTTAAATCCAGATGGGCAAATGAAGCCCCCTCTATCACCATTTTGAGGTTGGATGAGCCGGCGTTCTGTTATGAAATAGAAGAAAATGTTGCTGATGAGAAACCATGGTGCAATACGGTGGCTGAACCGAATGCTATACTGGTTTTATGTTTGTATTTGCAAATGTTGCAGTAAGCAAGATTTGACACCGACTTTTCTTTTATCCAACAAAGGAAAGGGTGAAAAGAACAGAAAAATACCTTTCAATATTATTTCTGAGTAAAGGGGGTAGATTATAGAAAGGGAAGGTGTTAGCACCCTATCCATCTGTAGTTACCTACGGGCTCTTAGATTCTAGCTCATTTGAAAATACCTTGTGCTTGTGCGTTTGAAAAAGTATTTGAAAAGAAGCCTTAGTGCGGCGAACTTCGTAATGTTTCTCGCATTGTTGAGAACGTATAGAAAGTGTTTTGAAAAATGTTTTTGGAAAGAGTTTTGTGTATGTGAGAAATTTATTTTGAGCAAGCATCTAAGAACTATCTACTTTACTCGAAAGTTCGTTCTTTTCCTCTTTTCCTTTAGACAGTGCTATCCTACTATTACTGAGTAGGTAGCTCTATCGTTAGATTTTTAAGGGATATTCGAAGGGTCATCGTTACAGTCACGAAGGCAACTGGGCAAGATATTTTAGTAACCACCCTAGGGTTTTAAGATCATATCGAGGAAACATCAAGAGGGTCATTTTTGTGATCTTTAAACCGGAAGGTATCCACTAAAATTTCTCAAGTTTCGAGAGTCATGACTATTTTAATCTGAAGGAAATCGAAGTGGGAATACTCTAGAGGTGCGCATGTGCAATTGCGTTGTGTTTAAATTATTTATCTTTGCATTAATTTTGCTAACATTTTGTTTTTAGTTCTTGTCATGAAACCCTATTAGGCACACATCTAAACAGTTAATATATGTACAGGAATTAAAAGTGCAGAATTTAAACCTAGCTATTACATGGCTTCGGGGAGGGGGGATTTACAAGTCCAAAACTAGGGAAATAAAAAGGCAGTAAATAAAGTCCTAATTTTAACTATTACAACCCATAATCAGATACAATAATATGAAAACACTAAACGTGCACGAATTAGAAAGGACGTCTAAAAACCCTAAAAAGTTATAAGTGAGAGAAAAATCTTTTTGTCTTTTTTGTTTTTTTGGGGAAAATATTAAATTAAATTAAATCTAACCTTAATTAATTAAAATAAAATAAAAGAAAATTATTAACTAACTCTAAAACAAAATTAATATTGTTGGCAGTTTTGTACAAGAAATATATTGAAATCAATTAAATCCTAAGTCCATTGATTTTAAATTAAGGAAATAAGTTAAAATAATTAACTAAATTAATAATGAAAATTAAATTTTAATAAATAAAATCTAAACCTAAGTTGTTTTTATGTTTTTTTTTTAATTATATGATTAAATAAAAAAAAGGTTTTGAAAATAAGTGAATATAAAACAAATAAGTAATAAACTAAAAAAAATAAGAATTAAAAAAGATGGGCCTGGTTTCAAAACAAACTAAGGGGGGAGGGGGTGAGATTTGAAATTCGATGGGCCCAATACTGGCTGAACCCAAAAGCTACGCCTGATCTGGTGTGAATAACTCTGGAAGGTCTGTGATGGGGACGCAAGCTTGAGAAGTTGGATTTATTTGCGTTGACATCTTATGGCTGAAGATCGAATGTGCACGGTAGGCACACTGGAATGCAACACACTGGATTCTACAAGCAATTGTTAAAAAAGAGAAAATAACATGCCAAAACCTGGGATCTAACTCAGGCTCTTAGACTCCCCAACATATGCACTTTACCACTGGGCCACTTAACTCATCTATTAACATAACAAAACTAACATAATATAATATAAAAACAACGCTATTCCCAAAATTTCAAAACGCGTACGCGAACATTCAAACAGGCCAATAGGGTAGCAATACGTGGGCCACCAGAGTCAACCCACCAGAGTCAACCTTCCGGTTGTCTTCTCCGCTGGGGTCAAAACCCTAACCTGCAAAAAAGTGCAATCAAAGGATCAAAGTACCCCTACCCCTTAAAATTTCCCCCTGATTCCAAATATGACGCTATTTTGGGCTAAAAGTCCCTGAACCTCACATGTTCCACATTCAACCTGTTCTAAACAGGACTATGAACACATTTGCAAACTTTAAAAGGTTCAATAACATATTTTAAAGGAGATTGAATTAGAAGAAAAATCTTACCCACGGTGTGATTTGTGTGCGCGATTGAAGGGGTTTCAGGCTAGTGCAAGGTGTGAAACTAATCTCTGGAGACCTCAGGAGCACGTTGCAACGCCTGGTTTGAATGGAGGAAGGTAGGAGGATGGATTTTGGAATTTCACAACTTTGATGATTTTTGGAAATTTCGTGAAGCTTTGATAGGCAATGTGTGCGTGTCCTTGGCTTGCGATATTGCTCTATATTTATAGAGAAAGGAGAGGGCTAGCAAAGATGGGAAGGAATCCAAACCATAATGGCCATGATGAAAAAAATAAACAATTTTGAAAACTTGCCATAATTGAAATATTTCATGCCATTTTGGCTTATGCACGAAAATGGCAATTTTGACAGGCTTGAATATGATGTATGGGCCTTAGAGAAATTCTTCCATGTGCTGGCCCAATGGTTTTCATATTTTTTTCAACTTATTTTGCATTTATTTGGATAACAACAAAATAAAATGTGAATAAAATCATGAGAAAATAAAGGCAGGGTGAGGGTGAGTTTATAGGTCCTTCATATGGTCATGAAGATATTTGAAGCCCAAAAAGTTAGGCCATTGACCTAAAACTTCAAACTTGCATGCTTTACATTTCATGAATTTGACCAAAATTTCCCAACTTGTGCAAACCGTAACTAGCTCAATTTTTATTTTTTTAGAGATTCTCTTGGATAATTTGGTAAGCCCAAGATGTCCTATACAAACTTTATGTTGACCATTTTTGCATTTGGACGATTTATCTTAATGTAACTTGCCTTGACAAAAAATGCCTTTTTGTTGACTTTCAAAAAGACCTGTAATGTATTGGCTTATATCTTTCCAATGATGAATTTTTTGAACTTGAGGACAAAATAAAAGTTGTAGGGGTTTGAATTTTATTCACAATGAGCTTTGGTTGGGGAAAAATTGATGAAGCATGTGAAAGTTATGCCTGGTCAAAGTTCAGTTGACTTTCTCTAGGAAACCCTAACTTTGCACTTTTGAATTCTTGATGATTTGAGAGCATTCCTTGGGGAATCATGATCAACCCTTTATCAAATGATGTATATCACTTTAAAATGTTTGTGTTGACCCAAAATCTTGAAGTTTGACTGTATATTGGTCACAGTTGACTTTTGACCTAGTATAGTTGATTTCCAAGCATTGGAGCAATTGACTGAGCAAACTTGTGATGCAAGACATGAAACTTGGCATGGACATTCTTGAGGAAATATTAGGGACCATGGAAATATCTTGAAGCCTTTTCAACCCAAAATTCTTTGTGAGAAGTGAAACCCTAGTTGGAAGTGCATTGTTTAGGAGGAGAATTTGTCTGGCCAATTCTTGGTCAACCTTGATCAATTGAGGATCTCAAGGAGAATGTCTTGAGTAAAATGAGAGGAAAAATTTTAGGTTACAACAGCTGCCCCTGTTCAATCTTATTAAACTTGAGGATTTAGATTGGCTTGTCTGCCTTTCGTGATCTGAAGGTGGAAGATGATTGAACACTAGAGTGCCTAGAAATTTGCACTCGCCTGTGTACGAAGTGATGCTATCGGTTGATGATATCAGGAATGGGCTTACAGATGCCATTTGGAGAAGATGATGGAGATTCGTCGAAGATGGGCTTATAGATGCCATCCAAAATAAATGTTGACTTTGAACTGAAAGAAGTATCAGAATAAATCTTTGATCGATTTACCCTGAGCCATAAGAAGTCTTTTATGGGGAATCCTGTTCTTCTTATTTGAGAAGGACCCCGCTGGGGAATGTTAATTTCTGTTTGGGGAGTAAAGTCTAGGATCTTTAGTTGTCCATTACTCTACTGGGGAGTTATTTCATGAATGGGAGAATGAAAATTAGCTGTTATCTGGTCGAAATCCAAGCTTCACAATAACCTGCCAAGGATAATAACATTGAATGTTATCTGGTCATATTCTAGGCTTCACAAATACTTACTGGGGAATATGAAATTAACTGTTATTTGTTCGGTTTCCAGGCTTCGCAGTAATTTTCTTAAGGTTGAACTATTATTTTTTGAAATCCAGGCTTTATAGTAACTTGAAATTAAACGGTTATCCGGTCGTATTCCAGGCTTCGTGGTAATTATCTTGAAAGGGTAGAAGTTAATTGCTATTTGGTCAGATTCGAGGCTTCGAAACAACTTACTGAAATTAATCTATTATCTGGTCGTATTCCAGGATTCGTAGAAAAATGAAGTTAAACTATTATCTGGTCGTGTTCCAGGCTTCACAACAACTGAAGTTAAACTGTTATCTGGTTGTATTCCAGGCTTTGCTGCAACTAAAGGTAAACTGTCATCTGGTTATATTCCAGGCTTCGCAACAACTTAAACTGTTATATGTTCGAAATCCAGGCTTCACAGAAGCTTAAACTGTTATCTGGTCGAAATCTAGGCTTCACAGTGTTTAAATTGTTATCTGGTTGAAATCCAGGATTCATAGTAACTTGAACTATTATCTGGTCAGATTCCAGGCTTCGCAGTGTTTAAACTATTATCTGGCCGGATTCCAGGCTTCACAATGGCTTGAACTATTATTTGGTCGGAATCTAGGCTTCATAGTGTTTTTGATTAAACTGCTATCTGGTCGGGTCCAGGCTTCACAATAACTGAAGAAGTTAAACTGTTATCTGGTCGTATTCCAGGCTTTGCAGTAACTTGAGTTTGTTATCTTAGATAGTTGCTCTGTCTTGTTTCGGGAATTAATCTGGAATTGTTTAAAATTGTTGATGATATTTGTCTGTTGATCTTTCCTGAAAATGTAAAGAGTTAGATGTATGCAATGTCATGATGCATGAAATGTATTGGGTAATGATATTCTCAAAATAAATGATACATTGCTATATACATTTTATATGTATATGTTATGATGCTTGCAAAATGATGTATGAATGCAATATGTGAACATATTAGTTGTTCTTTTGTAGTGTCGTTGAATCGGGGAAAATAAATCCTTGACTGCTGCTGGAGATGGAGAATGTAGTTCCTCACTACGTGTTGAGATTTAATTTGCTGGGAGATGGGTTTCCGTAGCTAGAGAAATAAACTCTACTTGGGGAAAGAAAAACTCTGTAAACTGTTTGGGGATTTTATGAAACCTTGTTGGGGAACTGAAGAAACTTATAGACCATGCTGAGGAAAGCTCCAAGGTGCCGAAGAGATGATTGAAACTCTTGATCTGTCTAAAAGATTTCGAAATATATGAAGTCATTAGGATATACACTGAAGATATGGCGGTGACCTGCGGGAAGATGCCCATGCTTAGGTACCTACTGAGGAATGTACCCTTGCTGATAATGAATTTTGTGAAAATGATCCCCTAGGGGTGTTCTATGGTGATTTGCGGATGGCTTTTCGACATTGTCCAAATTATTAAAACCCTTAGCAACTGCCTTTCTGTTTTTATGCGTGTATTTGTAAACGGTAATCATATTCAAATGCATATGTTCAAAAATAATCACGAGACGTTTTTGCAAACAAAATAGAAAAATAAATAAAACAAGTATTTTTGCACTTTCAACGAGATAATTTTGTATTAATTTGAAGAAATTTTCCTAAGTAGGCGTCTTTTTATAAGGAGACGAACATCCTAATAAGAGAACATCATCGTAAATGAAAGTTATACAAAGTAGTATACAAAGAGAAAACAGCTATGTGAAATAATCCCATTGTGTTTCAATTCTTCTATTGCCTTTATATCTTCTAGCGTCTCATCACTTTGATGCTTAGAAGAAGCTGACTGGATTGACCCATACCATTCGAACTTGTCAACAATGTCTGGCTGTAAGGTGATTCAATAGGACATAGGCGTACGCTTTTAATCCCTAATTTTTTCCTGGACTGCCTTTTTAGGGTTTTAGTCCACCGGTATACACTTTTTTGCCCAAGCCGCCTTTTCAGTTTTTCGACTTCATAGCGGGTCTCTTTTCATGCGTAGTATCTTTTAACTATATCCGTGTTTGCTGGGTGCGGAAGGTCGTCACTGTCCATGGTGGTTAATATCGTAGCTCCACTAGAAAATATGTTCTTGATCACAAATGGTCCTTCGTATGTAGGAGTCCACTTGCCCCTAGGATCACCTTGTGGCAGGATGATGTGCTTGATTACTAGGTCACCCACTTGAAATACCTGGCGTCTGACCTTCTTGTTAAAAGCTTTGATCATACGTTTCTGGTATATATGACCACATGACAAATAACCGCGAGCCTCTTCTCGTCAATTAGGTGCAATTGGTCAAGTCATGTCTGAATCCATTCGTCTTTGTTTAAACCGACATCCTTCATGATTCTCAAAGAAGGGATTTGGACTTCAATGGGTAAAACATCTTCCATATCATATACGGGAGAGAAAGGGGTTTCCCCTGTTGATGTGCACACTGAAGTGTGGTAGCCATGAAGAGCGAAGGCTAACATCTTGTGTTAGTCTCACATTTCACTGTCATCTTCTGTATGATCTTTTTGATATTCTTATTGGCAGCCTCTACATTGTCATTCATTTTCAGCCGGTAAAAAGAAGAGTTATGATGCTGGATCTTAAATTGCATACAGAGCTCGGTGATCATAGTATTATTGAGGTTAGTACCATTATTTGTGATGATTCTTTCTAGGACACCACACCGACAAATAAGATTATGTCTAACGAATCGAGCCACGACGTTTTTAGTAACAGAAGCAAATGAGGCTGCCTCTACCCACTTTGTGAAGTAATCAATGGCGACAAGGATGAAGCGGTGCCCATTGGAAGCGGTAGGTCTAATCTCTCCAATCATATCAATACCCCACATTGTGAATGACCAAGGAGTGATCAAGACATTTAGCGGAACCGAAGGCACATGTACTTTGTCATCATAGATTTGGCATTTGTAACAAGTTCAAGAGTGATGATGACAATCTTCTTCCATAGTGGACCAATAGTATCCTTCCCGTAGGATCTTTTTAGCCATTGTATGGCCACTAGAATGGGTGCCAAAGGTACCTTCGTGCATATCCTCCATAATTTTCTCTACTTATCTCTTATCCACATACCTTAGTAAGGTAGAATCATGGTTGCGCTTGTAGAGAATTCTGTTACTCAGGAAGAATTTGGCAGAGAACCTTCTTAAGAACTTTTTGTCATTGACAGAAGCTCCCTCCGTGTACTCTTGATCTTCGAGGTACCTTTTTAATTAGTGGAACCAAGGCTTTTCCTCTACTCCCTCAGCATCAATCTCATAACAGTGAGTTAGTTCGTCTAATATTTCGATAGTGATCTGAGGAGCTTTTTTATCCCATGTAACTTTAAACATGGATGACATGGTGGCTAGCGCATCCGCTAAATGATTTTCTTCTCGTGGAATATGTTCATAGGTGATCTCTTCAAAGTATGGAATCAATTTCAACACATGCTCTCAGTAAGGGATGAGATTAGGATGCTGTGTGTCCCATTCTCCTTTGATCTGGCTGACTACCAGGGCAGAGTCTCCATATACGCTCAAGAATTTGATTCTCAAGTCAATATCAGCTTTAAGACCCATGATGCACGCTTCATATTCGGACATATTGTTGGTGCAATTAAAACATAATATGGCGGTGAAGGGTGTATGGTAGCCTTCTAGGGAGATAATCACAACACCGATACCATTTTCGAGTGCGTTAGAAGCTCCATCAAAAACCATAGTCCATAGGGATCCTTCTTCAGGTCCTTCATCCGGTCCAGGTTCTTCGCAGTCAGTTACTAGCATAATGTTCTCATCCGGGAACTCAAAATTCATTGACTCGTAATCATCTACTGCCTGATGAGCTAAGTGGTCAGCTAGTACACTCCCTTTGATTTCTTTTTGGGTAGTGTACTGAATGTCATATTCAGTCAGGACCATTTTCCATCTTTCTATTCTTCCGGAGAGAGCGGGCTCCTCAAATATGTATTTGATAGGATCCATTTTAGATATCAATAAGGTAGTGTGAGTCAACATATATTGTCTTTGTCGGTGAGCAGCCCATGCCAAAGCGCCTTAAGTTTTCTCGAGCAGTGAGTATCTTATTTCACAGTGGGTAAACTTTTTGCTAAGGTAGTATATTGCATGCTCTTTTCGAACAGGCTCGTCATGCTTCCCCAACACACACACCATTGAATTCTCTAATACTGTTAAGTACATGATCAGGGGTCTTCCTTCAACTGGTGGCATCAAAATTAGAGGTTCTTGAAGATACTCCTTGATTCTGTCAAAGGCAGTCTGCCAATCTTCATTCCACTTCACTACTTGATCTTTCTTTAGTAATTTGAAGATTGGTTCACAAGAAGCGGTTAGGTGGGAAATAAATCTGGCAATGTAGTTCAGACGTCCCAAGAATCACATAACCTCCTTCTCAGTGCGGGGAGTTGGTATTCTTGTATAGATTTAACCTTTGTAGGGTCTACTTCAATACCTTTGCCACTGACAATGAAACCCAGGAGTTTACCGGACCTTATCCCAAAGGTGCACTTGTTCGGGTTCAGTCTTAATTTGTTCTTCTTCAGTCTTTCAAACAGTTTTTGCAAGTGATCAAGATGCTCTTCTTCTGTCTGAGACCTGGCTATCATATCATCAACATAGACCTCTATCTCGTGGTGGATCATATCATGGAACAAAGCCACCAGAGCATGCTGATAGGTTGCCCCGGCGTTCTTCAACCCAAATGGCATAACTTTGTAACAATAGGTTCCCCACTGTGTGACGAAAGTTGTTTTCTCCATGTCTTCAGGTGCCATTTTGATCTGATTATAACCAGTGAAACCTTCCATGAAGGAGAATATCTTATGTTGTGAAGTGTTGTTAACCAGAACATTAATGTGGGGAAGCGGGAAGTCATCCTTTGGGCTTGCCCTATTCAAATATCTGTAATCCACACACATATGCACCTTACCGTCCTTTTCAGGTATCGGTGCCACGTTCGCGACCCACTGTGGATAAGAAGTAATAGCTAAGAATCTGACATTAAATTGTTTCATGACTTCTGCCTTGGCCTTTTCTGACATCTAAAGACGCATACAATTAGCCTTTTGCTTCACTGCAGGACAGTCTTCTTTCGTTGGCAGACGATGAACCACAATATTAGTGTTCATCCCCAGCATGTCTTAGTATGTCCAGGCAAAGATCTCCACATAACCATTCGACATCTGAATTAACCATTCTTTAACACCATTTTCCAAGTTGGTACCTATCTTGACTTCCTTTTTATTCTCCTCAGTACCCAAGTTTACTGTCTCGATCGGCTCTTCATGAGTTTGTATTGCTCTTTCCTCTTGCTGTAATAGTCTCGCAAGTTCTCCTAGTACTTCACAATATTCCTCACCTTCATCCTCGACTTGGTAGATCGGATTTTCAAAGTCATAACTGGAAATAGAAGAACCGTTATCAATGGGATCCAGGGTGTATGTGGTTCTGCAATTTGATGTGTGGGTGTGTGTAAGAGAGCATAGCTATTTTGAAAAATTAGAGTAAAAAGAAAAATAGAGAGCGTAAAATTTGTATGTAAAAAGTCTAATGATTTATTACTTACATATGAATATTAAGTGACAAACCTTACAAATAGACTGTTGTGTCTTGGGTAGGACACAAGGCTTTAGAGTTTAAGTTGTTCAAAAATTACATATCCTTAAAAATTGAAAAACAATTACTCCTGGATAAAAGAAATAGGCACAAAGTCTCCAGTCGTCCAATTATTGAGTCCATCACTGGTAGTATGGAAGATCTAATTTCCCCGGTCATATTCATTGTCAGCATCTTCCATAACATTGACTCCATGGTTGCTGATGGGTAGTGGTGGTCCTCCGACATGAGCACAGAGAGAAACTTTTTGAGCTCCTGAAGTGAAACCCAAACCAGAGTTGTTAAACTTATAGGGGATGTCAGGTAGTTGGCCCCAAATAGTACACCCACCTTCTTCAACTACAGCCCTAGCGTCCTTTAGAGAAGCCATTTTCAGTGGAGGTCTGGTAATTTTTGGAACAACGGTAGCAACTTTGGTAGTAACAATCGTTTGAGGAACCTCTTCAAAATTTTGACAGGGGGTCTCAATGAACTCGCCGTCCATATCGACATATATGAAAGAGTTCAAATGGCTCACCATATAGTCTTCTTCGCCACAGACTGTAACAATCTTCCCATTAACCGGATACTTTAGCATCTGATGCAAAGTGGAAGTGACAACACCGGCCCCATGTATCCAAGGGCATCCCAATAAGCAAGAGCAAGACGGGCGAATGTCCATCACGTAGAAAGTGGAGTCAAAAGTATGGGAACCAACTTTAATAAGAATGTCCACCTCCCCGTGTACCATTCTCTTGGAGCCATCAAAAGCCCTCATCACAATATTGCTGGGCTTCAATGTAAGTCCTTCACAGTCTAATCTGTCCAAAGCCCCCTTAGGTAAAAAATTTAGTGACAAACCAATATCAAATAGAACATGAGTCAGGGTAGTTCCCCTGGACTCAATAGAGACATGCAGGGTATCATTATGCTTTCTTCCTTTGGACTACAAATCAGCATCGGAGAAACCAAGTCGATTGTCAGCAGTCAGACTATCAACACAGTTCTCAAATTGGTTGGAAGAAGTCTCTTGCGGAACAGGAGAAGACATCAGGAACTTCAACAAATCCTTAGCATGGGCTTCAGAGCATAACAACAAGGCTAGCGTTGAAATTTTTGAGGGGGTCTGCCCCAATTGTTCCACAACATTGTTGTCAATTTTCCGTATAATTTTCAGTATTTCCTCCATTTCTTGCTTGGAGGCCGCAGGAATAGCTTCTTTAGGTGCCTCCGTCCGGGCAGGCTCAACTGAAACTTCTTTTCCCCGAGTCTCAGCTGACTCAGTAAAAGTAATAACAATAGGAGTAACAACAAGAGTATTAACGGGAGTATTAGCAAGAATAACAAAAGGACTGGCAATAGTCTTTGGAGATATTTCAGGAGATAATATCCTCCCGCTTCTATAATTTTACTAGTCACAACAATGTTGTCAATGTTAGGATCAGTGTCTTCAGTAACTTCATTTTTGATAGCCAACAGGTCTTGCTTGACGCCATGGTAGTAGACGTCAGCTTCATAGTTCTGAGGAACAGCCTTGTCGGAGGACTATGGTATTTTCCCCAAAGAGGTGATAATGAAAGGAGCAACCTTAGGAGTGGATGTAATCTTGACGGGACCTTTAGAGGAGACCCTCGGAGGATTGTTGGAAATAGTAACAATTAACACATCTTCACATCTTATATCTTCATACATATTTTTTATAGAGGGTGTCTTCTCAAATGGAATTTCCTTGTTGTTCATCAAGCGTTGGACACCCATCTTCTGCAATATAAGACCATTATGTAGGTACACACAATGGTAGTAATCTTCACCACAGCCTGAAAATAAACCGACTTGTAAGAGATTCTCCTTAACTACTGGAAGAGGAGTAGCTAGTTCATCAGCAAAAGAAACAAACAGGTCACCATCAACAACATTGATACTTTGGTCGTGCTTGGGCATGGGTGCAGTTATCACATTGGGAGTCTCAGGAGGGTCAAATCCAATCTCCTTTGCATCAATAAGATCCTGAACTTTATTCTTCATAGCCCAACAATCATTTGTATCATGCCCTGAACTGTTGGAGTGGTAGGCACGTCGAGCATTTGGATTATAACAGGGAGATTGGATGTTTTGATTTTGAGGAGGCTCCCTCAGAGTGACCAAGTTAGCCTTCATCAGATGCTGCAATACTTGGGATACATGCATGTTGAGTCTGGTGAATTGTCATCTAGGCGCATCCTGCCCAAGCTGATTGTTTTGTCGTTGAGTTGATGCAGGGTTGGAGATCATTACAGCTCCTACCGTCGGACAACGTTCAACTTTACCCTGATTGCTCTGGCCATAGGCAACACTAACTTCCTTCTTCCTACTGAAAGGTTTCTTCATAGAACTCGAAGATGCAACCCCTTGAATTTTTCCACTTTTGATACCCGCTTCCACTCGTTCTCCCGTCAATATCAGCTCGGTGAATCTTGCTGAAGAGCTCCCGATCAGATGGTTGAAAAATGGGCCTGAAAAATTACCCAAGAACATATCTACCAGCTCTCTATCAAACAGAGTAGGCTGAACTCTTCATGCAAGATCTCTCCACTTTTGGGCATAATCTTTGAAACCCTCACTAGAACCTATAGACATGCTTTGAAGTTGCGTATAGGTTGGAGCGAGATCAGCATTGTATTGGTACTTCTTGTAAAAAGCAGCAGCCAGATCTTCCCAATTACAAATGTTGGTTCCTTCCAGTTTATAGAACCATTCCAATTGTGTCCCTGACAAACTCTCCTGGAAGAAATGAACCCATAAATTCCTGTTAGCTGTGTGGGGTTGGATCTTCCTAACATAAGACCTTAAATGCAGCTTGGGATAGGAAACACCGTCATACTTAGCAAATGCGGGAAATTTGAATTTCTGGGGGATGACCACCCCTGAGGCCAATCCTAACTCTTCAAAATCCAGACTAGGTACCCTCTGAATCTCCATAGCATTGAGACGATCCTCTAGTTGTTTATACTTGTCATCAGCATGAGGATATTGTTCTTCAGCATAATCTGCTTCCTCTTCATCAGTCACTGAGTTGTTATCCTCTTCTTTTATCTTCTTATTGTCCTCTTCCTGATTATCCCCCTCATTTGATGGAGTTGCAAATTCTATAGCTCGCTTGGCTGGTCCTCTTAATCTTCTTCCCATATTCAAGACGCTAGCTGGTTTCTTTGCCTTCTTTGTCTTCTCTTTAATGATGAGAGCTTTCAAATCTTCTTGTCCCTTAGCCAGAGCTAGGAACATCTGTTGGAGTTGAACATTCTGTGCTTGAAGATCCTTAACTGTTTGTTTGAGAGCCATTTCTTTTTGCTGAAATAAACAGCAAAAAGATAAGAAACCTATCTTGAAATACCTACTTATGTAATGATATGCATGACATGTTTATGCAATGTTTTCAAGGACTTCGAGAAATTTAAATTTGTTAACCAAAATGAAACAAAGATATATTAGTAGAATTCAAATTACAACTGCCTTTTAGGCTTACAATTGAAAATTAAAAACTCTTAAAATCTAAGAATGAAGTCTCCCATGGGTGCTTCTTCTTCGTGCCGAGATAGACATTAAGACTTTTTTGTTTGTGAAGTTACTCCGTGAGCTCTAACACTTTCTTCTCACTGGTGTAGAACTGAGCTCTAAAGCTATCTCGCTTTTCTTTCATATGAATCTAAGATCTCTGCAACTCTTCAGGATCAGTGGGAATGTCAGGATGGAGAACTGTACAGGAAACATCTCCTTCAGTGATAGGCTCCACAATCACTGACAAGATGGTTGTATATGGAATCATAAGGTTTTGAGCGCGAGCTGGTACCCATTTGAGATAAGGCTCCATAGTAATGGAATTCTTATGCCCTAAAGTCTTTCTATCAACCTTGTTTACCATGCCCGAAGCTCGTACGAACCTTTAATGATACCCTTGAACATCATCCTCGTAGTTGAACATAATTCCTTGGATAAGCATATCATGAGGACCATCCCTTCGAGCGTAAACGAACTATCGTAGAGCCAGAGAAGGATTATAAGTGATACCTCCCCTGATGTTAAAGAGTGCGACATTAGGGAATTCCCCACAACGCTCGATGATAGAGACATCTCCCATAAACTAGGAGTACCACAGAATATCCGAGTGAGAAAGTGACATTATCATTTGCGGCCAAACCAAACCTTGTTCATTCTTCAATACTGATTGAGGAAGGTGCGAAATAAACCACCTAGACAGCAACGACACATAACATATCATAACCCCTCTTCTTTTCACAGTACAAGTGTGAAGGGAATACAAGATATACCCGAGCAAAGTAGGCACAGGGTTACGAGAGAGGAAAATCTTAACAGCATTCACATCGATGAGTAAGTCCAGATTAGGGAATATTACTAACCCATAGATTAGAAGAGCCAGTGCTTCTTCGAAAGCTTGGAAATCCAAATCATCCCAAAACAATTGAGCCTTTTCTAATAGGAACTTGACTAGGAAACCCTTTACTCCGCTCCTTTTTCCAGTTGGATATAATGTCAAATCCTTTCAGATGCAAGAATGCTGCAATGACCTCTAGCTTTGGAGCTTACTCTAAACCGGTGAAAGGCATTTGGTCAAGAATATGTACACCCAATAATTGAGAGAACTCTTCCATGGTGGGTACCAACTGATAATCGGGAAATATGAAGCAATGGTGTTTAGGGTTAAAGAACTGAAAGAGTACACCCATCATCTTCTCATCAAAGCTTGAGGTAACCGGGTTAAGAAGTCGACCATATTTCTTGGTGAACAAGGAAGTCTCAGTAACCCTTGATATTAGTTCTTTGAGTTGGAGAGGTATTCTCACAAAGATGATTCAGGTGGTGTTTCTACGAACGGAAGCCATGATCTGCAAAATAGAACAAAGATAAATTCCCTTGGTCCTTGAAATGGTTAGTGAAATGAAAATGGATGTTATGATGCATGATGTTATGTTTAAACAATTTATCACACACAAACAAAACACACAACACCTTAGGTTTAGGCTTTCATGGGGTTTATAGGTAAATACCCTGTTGAAGTTTAGTTGGCTCAACCTGTCCTAGAAACGTAATCGGGTTCTAAGGAATCTCAATATCACTGATCTTTCTTTATCAGGCATTGTTTCAACTCAGGCGATCTTTTGTCGTGACTGAAATATCCCGAAAGTTCGATCTCAATGAGTGTAGTATCGAGTATCAACCAATACCCAGCTTTATACCAAGGACGGCTATCTCACTACTTTATAATGGCCAACTTTGTTCAACTAAGGTTCTAAGGTCAGTTAGTGCTTTATGACACCACACATCAGCCCCGTATTCTCCTTGATTTATCACAAGGGATACCGGTACCAACAAATGTGTCACACTAAGGTAGCCATCTCTTTAACCATAATGGTCTATACCGTACAGTCTCCATGATCTATTGCTTCTTACCTAAAAGTTCCCCAGATCCGGGTATAGGATCTTTAACAGTAACCCCAAAAAACCCTTTAAAAATAAAGCATACAAAACACACAAGGAAATATATTTTAAAATGATCTAACTATAAGGTAACCCCACTTGTATATGCTCCCCAGCAGAGTCACCAGTTCTATAATATGGTGGCAAAACTGACTGTTATACTGGCTTTGCATTTGTATTCGCAAATATTGCAATAAGCAAGAGTTGTCACCGACTTTTCTTTTATCCAACAAAGGAAAGGGTGAAAAGAACAGAAAAAGACCTTTCGAGATTACTTCTGAGTAAGGGGGGTAGATTATGGAAAGGTAAGGTGTTGTACCCCAAAATTTCCCATCTCATTTATCAAATATTTTCTCACAAGATCTCCTTAGATTCAAGACTGCACAAGGATTGATCAACTCAAGACACCTCCTTAAGCACTGATGAACTGAAATTATGGTTTGAAATTGCACAAGGATAATTAAACTTTCAATGCCTCATATTACTTTCATGTATCATTATGGACCCCCAAGATTACTCATGTCAAGTTTCAAGCCTTGGATCACATTTTTGCTCAGTCAATTGAGCAGTTGACCTAAAAAATCAGTTGTATTAGGAAAAAGTCAATTGTGGCCAATATACAGTCAAACTTCATAATTTTTTATCCATATCAACATTATAAACTCATTTGTATAATTTGATCAAGTTTGTACCGCAATTCCTCAAGAAATTTGATCAGATCATCAAAAGGGCAAAATGGTCAAAATTAGGGTTTTGACTGAGAAAGGGCAATTTTTTATTTTTAACCTAGAAAATGGTTAATTGGTTTGAGGCATGATCTCAAGAGTTAAATTGCATCATTTTTACCTAATGGCATGACTCAAAACATTTCTCAAAGATCAATTGATTGATAGTTGATTTTCAGTCAATTGATCAAAACTCAACTGTATACTGAAAAGTCAAACATTGACTTTTTGGCCAAAATCAAGTGTCAAAGATCAAAATTCATCAAGAAATTCAAAAATATGAAACTTGATCATCAAGAAATCAAGAAAGTCAAAATTCAATGGGAAAATTCAAACTCTTCAAGACTTCGAAATTTTTCTAAGTGTTTTTTATACATGATAATTTCATTTCTTCATGCCAACTTTTCACCATGATGCAAGGTGATTCAAGGAAATTTTACAACATGAAAGTTGTAGATATCAATGAGATCTAAAACTTTTTAGGGCAGGGATTTTTCTACAAATGCTTGTATTTTGAGTTATAAATTCATGAAGTCATGGCATTTTTGAATAAACACGGAAATTTTCAGCAACTTTGGTCAGGTTTTTGCCAGTTTTCATCAAGTTCCAGTTTGATTTAGTAAAAGTGGTCAACATGAAAGTTGTAGAGGATGTTTCAAGCTTTACAAAACATCCAAGAGCATGAATTTATCATATTTGAGCTAGGAGATTCAAGGATCTGAAGTTGGAAATTCATTCTTGATTTACAAGGAAGATTTGTGATGAACAAGGAACCAAAATCTTAGCCATGTTGCATAATCTTCACTTTGCAGGCCTCTTGAATTGCAAATCTATCCATAATAATATGTTTACACAATTGATTAAACCATTATCCAAGTGGTTCAAGTTTTTCCATTGCATCTTTCCATTTTCGGCACAAAGGCACTATTGCCATTCTTGCAAAGTTCACTTTAGTCATAAAGTCAACTTCTTGAGCCTATAAATTTTTGTTCTAATCACAATCAACTTCTACAAGTCAAAACAAACATGTTTAAAGTGATCAACCACTTTAGATAACTTGGTATAAGCATTGGAAACATGTTCTTGAAGCTTGCTTCATGTATAATCTAACCTAGCCATAACACGTGATCCAAAAATCTGAGTTTGTTCAAGTCTCACACCTTCTCTATAAATAGAGAGGCCAATCACAAGAGAAAGGGGCCAGAAAAATAGGAGGGGAAACTAACACTCAAAATAATTTTTGCTGTCAAAACCCAGATTTGTACACAAAACCTCCATTTTTGAGCTTTGAAGTCCAAATCTTTGAATCTCATACCTTGCAAGTTTTCGCCAAACAAACCATCCAAAAACTTCATATACACCATATAGAAGTTATTCAAACATAATAATAACTTCTGTAACATCATTACCACTATCTTCTAAACTCAAAAAATATACATTGCAATTTGACTCGATTGGAGCAGTTCAACCATTTTCAGCATAATAAGAACGTTGGAGCTACTTCAAGAAGGTCCAAAGGATCTCGATCAATCACTACTTTTCACCCGAAAACATCTGTACATGTTCTAAAGCTTCCGCTTAGAGAGGTAAACTTTCTCAAACTGTGATATTATTATTCATACATCATTTGCTTTTGCGCTCAAAAGATATAACAAGACAGATCAAAGAGAAAAAAACTAACAAAAATCCAGACCAGAGGATGACACGGGTGCCCGTGTCACACGACACGGCCCGTGTCAGCTTAATTGGGTTTTAAAACATAGTAAAATGCATGGACAGAGGCTGACACGGGTGCCCGTGTCACTTGACACGACCCGTGTCAATGTTATTGGTGCGTACACAAGTAGAAAAAAGATGGACCAGGGCTGACACGGGCGCCCGTGTCATGTGACACGGCCGTGTCAGATTGGCTGGAACCAAAAAATGCAGATAAGTCATGGCAGGTCCTAACACGGGTGCCCGTGTCCATTGACACGGCCCGTGTCAGCTCGGGCACCAAACTTCTTGATTTTGGAGATTTTTTAGTTTATTTTAGACATATTGCATTGCTTGGAAATGACCAATCTTTATAAAACCTTTTTGTTCAAATGAAACCTCAAAAACAATTTTCTAAACAATTAACTTAGACTTAGGATTTTCTTCAATGAAATTAATTACAAAACCTTTTTTCTATAAAAAAACCCTAAAAAGCAATTTTTCTCACTTTACCTCTTCTTGCATAATTTATTATTTTTTGCATTATAAATTATGTAATTGTCAAAGCCTTGTAATAGTAATTAGGGTTTAATTTTCTTGCAATCCCCATTTGTAAACTTGTATACCCCATCCCCATAATAATGTAATAACATAGTAATTTTACTTTCCACAATTTATCGCTTTCATATCAATGCTAGTAAATTAGGGTTTGTATAGAAAGATAAAATCAATGTTTAGAGAACCCTAATTCAAGATAAGAAATGCATGTAAATCAAACACACTTTCACACTTGCACCCCTAGGGTTAACTCCACTTGTTGCCTTACAAAAATGGCCATGTTATGCATGTGGGATATCTTAGCAAAAGCAATCAAAAATACAAGATCATAGTCCCTCGATGATTCTATCAATGTTGCCTTTCAAAATGATCTTAGTCCCTAAAGGAAATGCTAAGATATCTTACAACATTGCTAATCATGGTTATACGATGACCCCCGCCCGTCCCTTTTACATCCAAAGATAGGGTTACTTACCAAATCAATGGTAAGATAACAATGTCAAAGGAAAAAGGAAATGAACATGAAAGACTGTTTAGTAGGTAGAACATTCCTAGTTACTTGCTAAATTTCAAAACAAAAACATCCTTGTTATTTTCAAAACAAACACCAACACTTTCAAAAACATCTTTCAAACTTGAAAACATTTTCAAAAGATCAAACACTTTGTATACATTCTTACGAACGAGAATCATTACAAAGTTTGCCTAAACAATGGCATCTTTACAAAATACTTTCAAAAACCACACAAAGCACATTTTCAAACAAAAGCAAGTGATCTAGCAAGTAACTAAGAGCCCATTGATAACCATGGATGAAAAGGGTGCTAATACCTTCCCTTTTCATAATCTACCCCCCGAACTCAAGAAAAAATCTCAAAGGTTTTTCCTGTGCTTTTTCACCTTTCCTTTTGGATAAAATAAAAGTCGGTGGGGATTCTTGCTAACCGCAACATTTGCAATCAAACACAAAACACCCAAGTCAGTTCTCCCACTGTATCACAGAACTGACGACTCTGCTAGGAAAAATTCTAAAAGTGGGGTTACCTTAGGTTTAGATCACATTTACTTGCTTCCATTGTTTGACTTGTATGCTTTACATTATGGTTCTTTATTTGGGTTTGAATCATCTACCCGGATTTGGGATACATTATAAGTAAGTAGCAATACATTGTGGAAACTGTGTGGGGTATACCGACATGGTCTAAGCAATAGCTACGTTAGTGCGACATATTTGTGGGTACCAGTAGCCTTTGAGTTAATCAAAGAGAATATGGGGCCGTTGAGTGATGTCATGAAGCACTAATGAACTTTTAGAACCTTTACTTGACCAACTTGGCCTTTAGGATGTAGTGAGATGACCGGCTTTGGTGCAGTCCAAAGTTGGTAGATACTCGATACTACACTCATTGAGGTTTGGTTTCTTGGGATATTTTGATAACCATTAAAGAGGCATGTTCTGAAATAAAGACCAAGGAAACAAACCAGTGATATTGAGCTCCTTAGAACTCGGTTACTATTACTAGGACAGGTTGAGCCAACTAAACTTCAAGAGGGTACTTACCTATAAAACTCCATCCAAGCCTAAACCTAGGAACTTGTTAGTTTTGTTTGTATATACATACTTGTACATAACATTATGAACATCATAACATCATACACATTCACTAACCATTTCAAGGTTTTTTGGATTCATCTTTGTTCTTGTTTTGTAGGATATGGATTCTCTTCACAGGAAAGCTATCCAAGTCAACCTTGTAAGAATCCCTCCACAACTTAAGTAGCTAGCCTCAAGGATTCCTGAAAACTCTCCATTAACCGAGAGACATGGTCGCCTACTCAACTTGGTCACCTCCAACGCAGATGAGGACATGATAAAGGTTCTCTTTCAGTTCTTTTATTCTTTGCACCATTACTTCACATTTTCCGACTATCAACTTGTGCCTACTTTGGAAGAATTCTCCCGAATCTTGAGGATTCCCATTCTCAATCAACTACCTTTCAATGGTATGGAAAGAGACCCAAATCCAGAAGAGATTGCTCAAGATCTACACTTGCACTCATCTGATGTCACAACTCATTGGGAAACAAGGAGTGGTGTCAAAGGTTTCCTAGAAAAGTTCTTGTTTTAGAAAGCCCAAAATTGTTGGAATTCTTTGGACCTACTAGCTTTTGAGGAAATTTTGGCTCTCCTCATCTATGGGATGGTTTTGTTTCCAAATCCTGACCAACTCATAGATGTGAACACCGTCAAAATCTTCATATCCCGCAACCCGGTGCCTACATTACTAGGGGATATCCTACACTCTTTTCACACTCGCACAATGAGAAAAGGAGGTGTCCTTATGTGTTGCACTCCTCTCTTGGCAAGATGGTTTATTTTGCATCTTCCCCAATCTGTATTAAAGAATGAGCAAGGTTCAAGGTGGTCACAAAGGTTGATGACGCTCAAACATTCAGACATTAATTTGTGCTCCCGATCCATAGAGAATGTTACCATTGTCGACCGTTATGGAGAATTCCCTAATGTCCCTTTACTTGGCATTAGGGGAGGTATCACCTACAACCCCTGCTTAGCCTTAAGACAGTTTGGTTACGCCCGAAGGGATGGCCCGTACGAGATGTTGATTCAAGGTTTGGTATTTGACTATGACAACGACGATCAAGGTCTTCGCCAGAGATTTATTTGAGCTTTGAGGATGTTAAACAAGGTAGATAGCAAGACTTTGGGGCACAATAATTCCATCCCTCTTGATCCTTACCTCAAATGGGTACGAACTCATGCTCAAAGTCTAATGATGCCTTATCCTTCCATTCTCCCAGTAATTATTGAGCCTGTCATGGAAGGAAATGTTCCATACACTATCCTAAATCCTGACATTCCCACCTCTCTTGAATACCTACAAAGATATTGGATACAACTCAAGGGGGAGCAAGATACTTTCGAAGCCCAATTCTACGCAAGCGAGAAGAAGGCTTTGGAACTCACTAGGCTACTTCATAAAGAGCAGACTCTGAATGCCTACATTGCACCAAAGAGGATGCGTACTACCTTTCTATCTTAAAGTTTCTTGTATTTGTTTTGCCCAAGAAGGCATTGATGTACTCAAAACTTTAAATTATTAATATAACGTGTGTTTCCTTGTTGTCTAAAACAAATTTGAATTTTAAAATTCTTGAAATCATTGCATACGCATTTATCATTCATCATAACATAAGCAGGTTTATTGCAACAAGTCTCTTCATCTCTCTACTCTTTATTTCAGTAAGATGGATCTCGAGCAAATGGTGAAGGACCTCCAAGCTCAGAATGCACAGTTTCAACAGTTCTTCGTAACTCTGGCCAAAGTACAAGAAGAGTTGAAGACCTTGCTGGTGGAAGAGAAGAAAAGGAAGACGAAGAAAATAACCGGAATTTTGAACATGGGAAGAAGATTCCAAGGGCAGACAAGAAGGGCCTTAGACTTTGCTACGACATCCGGTGAGAAAGACAACCAAGATGGGAAAGGCAAGGAAACAATTGTTCAGTCTAATTCAGAAGAGGAAGAGGAAGAAGAAGAGTATTCTGAAGAATAATACCCTCCAACCGACGACAAGTATAAGCATCTATAAGAGCGGTTGAATGCAATAGAAATCCAAAAAGTGTCTGGCTTTGGCTTTGAGGAATTGGGGTTAGTGTCGGGGATTGTCATTCCTCCCAAATTCAAAGCACATGTGTTCGCCGAATATGACGGAGTCTCATGCCCTAAAATGCATCTCCGGTCCTATGTGAGGAAAATCCAACCCCATACAGCTGACAAAGATTTATGGGTACACTTCTTCCAAGACAGTCTGTCTGGAACTCAACTTGACTAGTTTTATCAGCTAGAAAGACATGATGTTCAAAACTGGGAAGATCTTGTTGTAGCCTTTTACAAACAATACCAATACAATGTTGATCTCGCGCATACCCGTACTCAACTCCAGAGTATGGCCATGGTTTCCAGTGAAGGCTTCAAGGACTATGCGTAAAAATGGAGAGATTTGGCCGGAAGAGTTCAACCTCCTCTATCTGAAAGAGAGTTGGTAGATATGTTTTTGGGCACCTTGCCTGGTCCCTTTTTCAAATACTTAATTGAGAGTTCATCGGCAGGTTTTACCGAACTAATATTGACCGGAGAAAGAGTAGAAGCCGGGATAAAGAATGGAAAGATTCAAAAAGATGCATCCTCTACTGCTGTAAGAAAGCCATTCATCAGAAAGAAAGAAGTGGTTGTTGTGTATCCTCGGAGAAATCAAGATAGGGCCGAACACCGTCCAATGATGGGGGCTGTTATGATTCCTAAACCTGCACCTGATCAGCAAAGAAACAACCAACCTAGAATGGAAAGACAAGTCAGACAATTCACCAGAATTAACATGACCCTATCTCAAGTATTTCCACATCTGTTAATATCCAACCTAGTAACCTTGAGAGAAGCTCCAAAGAACCCTAACACAACCTCTCCTCACTATCATCCTAATGCCCGCTGTGCATACCATGAAGGGGTGAAAAACACAAGAAGGGGGGGTTGAATTGAAAAACTGGAATCTTAAGGCAAATGACAAGGTATTTTTATCCTGGTTCGTTTGATCTCAAACTACTCCAGTCCACCCGTCAAGGTGATTTTGCCTCTCTCCAACGAGGTCTTAATTCACTATATTCAACTGAATACAAATCTGCTTTAGCAACTGCTAAAACCTTCTTGATTCAAACCACAATCCGGTTTGTCAAGGCAACACTTTCTTACAAAGATATAAGCAAATGTGTGTGAATGTTTTCTACAAAAACTATATCACAACTGTGATGTTTACACAAATGAAGCTTAGAATACTAGGTTGCTAAACGCTAATAAGGTATCAGAGTTTGTTGGTTTAGCAAAACTTGTAGAGTGAAGATTATTGTTCAGCTTTGTGCGTGTAGAGAGTTTGGAAGCATTAGCCATGATAATCTTCAAAGCTTGGTTTATATAGCACTTTGAGAAGATGAACGTTGAAGCAAATATTCTTGATTCAATGCTATTAACAAGCTTTCCTTTTTGAGCAGATCTTGTCTAGAATGATGCCGTTGGTATTGATTAGCTTTCAATGCACAGTACCGTTGCTTCTTCAATGCACGTTCTGGCTTGGCTCATTCTGATTCTGCTTCGCTGCTGATGAACTAATTTGATTCTGTATCAGAGTGTTTTACGCGCAGTTCTGTTCATCAAGCTTCAGCATGTGCAAGCGTTGATCATCTGATCTTGACGTTCTGATTCAGCAACTTCTGATGCTGATGTGCAAACTCATATTCTGGTGCTGAGAACGTGATCTTGCTTATTTTAATCAGCATATCTGCAAGTCAGAGCATAGTAATTTTAGGCAGCATATAATTCAATCATGAAATATTTAACTACTATATCTTTTCACTTTGTTATCATCAAAACTTAAATATAGGGTACTAGATTCAAACATTGTTCTAACAATCTCCCCCTTTTTGATGATGACAAAAACAAGATATTTTAAATGAAAAAATAACGTGAAAAGTTATCAGATCTATGTATCAGAATAAGAAGTACAGAGAAGTCAGAGTTAAGAGATACTCCCCCTGAGTTTGTTACTTCCCTTTGATATGCGTGTTCTTCAGAGTCAGATCTTTTTCTATCTTTGAGCATCAGATTATAAGTCTTTGACTTATCAGAGAGCAGAGCTTCAGAGCTTTTCCTGTCAGAGCTTTGCATCGGATCAGAGTGTTAGGTCGATCAGAGCTTCATATATCAGAACTTCATATTTGATCAGAGCAATATGAGCTTCTATATTTTGATCAGAGCTTCTAGTTCTTAGTCTTCATAGTGTTCGGAGCTTCCTTGTGCCTGTAGACTTAACAACAAAACAGAAAAACATTTCACGTAATAGAGTTAGAATGTTTGAGAATTTCTGTCTAGTTAGCCGTTATTGATTTTAAATATCATTCTTGTTCTCCCCCTTTTTGTCAGCAATCAAAAAGTGTTAGTGATGTGCTAAAACAATTTAGATCAGAAAAACAAATTATATTAAAAATAGTTCAGAGCAAAGAACATTACACAAACATAGTCAAAACATAGTCAAAAGTACATCAGAAAATGAAGAAAATATAGAGAATGTCATGCAAAAAAAATTTCAAGGTTGTGGGGGCATGCGTGAGAACAGGCTTTCCAGCATTGCTTGAATCTTTTCAGAAGTTGCATTCTGCTTCTGAACCATGGTGACAACAGTATCAATCTTGCTGTCCTGGACATTCATTCTTGCTTCCATCTTCTGATCATTCTCTTCCATCCGCTGCTGTAGACGCAAGTCATTCAGCCTTAATTCTTCCAGAGCCTGCCTGTCCAAGGCAGCTTGAGAACTTTCAGCAGGAGGAAGCTTCTCAGAACTTTCAGCTACATCTTCTGCTGGATTTTCTTCCTGAAGAGTCTTGTCTTCTTCTGAAGGTTGCACCTGTGCAGCTTGCTCTTTCTCAGACCACGATTCAGAGTCCAGAGGGAGCACAACTTCTTGAGGCAGCTGACTCTCAACTTCCTTCAGCAGCTTGCTAAAGTTCTGTTGAGCCTGCTCATAGTTGACGTCCTGCAGCTTGAGTGCTTCAGCACGAACCCATACTCTGAACTGTGACCAGAGCTGATCAGAAGCAGCTGGGTCGATCATCCCCGGACAGACTTGCTTCAAAGAAGCAATCCACTGCAGCATACCTGTTTCAAAGTCCAAAATACCAGAGCCAACATCTAATTGCTTTGGTTTGGGAATGGCCAATTTGTGTCTTAAATCAGCAAGACGTTCAAGACTTGTTAAGTCAATGAAAGTTTTGCTGGGGTTTTCAGAGGATTGGTTTTCAGAGGTGTGCTGGGGTGCTGTTTGTTTTGGAGGATGGTTATCAGAGTCAGAGGATATATCTATTGGAGTGGTTGGAGTTTTTGGAGGTGTTGATTCCTCTGATGATGGTAACTGGGGTCTGACAATGGTGGTTCCACATGGCAACTGTATTGCCAGCGGTGAGGGTTGAGGTGAGTGGGGATCAGAATGATGAGGAGATGGGGTTTCATAGCGATGAAACTCTGTTTGAGGTGAGGGAGGATTATTTTCTGGTTGAGGAGGTGGAATCTCTGATTGCTCAGGGATCAGAGGTTCTTCTGTGATAGGTTGTTGAGATTGTGGTTCTGGTTCTGGTTGATGTTCTGGTTGTATTTCTGGTTCAGATTGAATTTCTGGTTCAGGTTGTGGAGGAGGAATATTTGGTGGTTCAGAGTGAGGTTGAACAGAAGCATGTTCACGCTCAATGTCAGCTAGCACTCTATCAAGTGCTGGTGTTGTTGAAACAGTTGGTTGTTGTTTGGGAATTTTAATGGGAATTTTAATTCTGGTTCTTCTGAGTTGTAAGGCCTCAGAAGGGTCTTCTGGTATGGTTTCATCAATAGTGGGGATTGGAATGGATATTCTGTGAGAGGTTTGAGGAGGAGCAACAGATGTTGGAATAGTAGAGGAAATTGAAATAGGAGCAGCAGATGAATTACCTCGTTTCTTTGGAGTCTGGTGAGATGATCCTTCTGCTTTCCTCTTCTTTGACTTCTTCTGAATCACTTCAGGTTGAACTTGACTCAGATCTTTGATCTTCAGCTTTGAACCTGCATCTTCTTCCTTGTAAGAATCTGGATACTTGGCAAACATATCAGGTTGGGATTCCATTTCAGAAAATCTTGGGAAATCACTCAGAGGCACTCTTCTTCTGGAGATATCAGCAGTTGAAGAAGCTCTGGGTTCCTTCCTGATATTGTCTATCAGCTTCATCTTTTTCAGGTTCTTAGCATTCAGCGGTTTTCCAACAGTTGGTTCAAAATTGCCCAGTACTTTAGCTTCGCTCAGATAATCTATCAGCTTATTCTCTGTCAGAATATCTGATATGAGCCTCCCAAACG
This sequence comes from Vicia faba, assembly GCA_948472305.1. NCBI lineage: Eukaryota > Viridiplantae > Streptophyta > Magnoliopsida > Fabales > Fabaceae > Vicia > Vicia faba. The sequence continues at coordinate 335,570,708 of OX451736.1, forward strand.
GTATCCAGTCTCTTTTCGTCCTTTCTTCTTCTCTAGTCTCTTTCACACTAGTCTTCAGATGATTGAACAGGAAGTGTGCCAAATTGATCTTCACCCTCTGATCAATAAAGTAGATCAGAAATTGCTGATCCACGTTTATATAATCAGGAGAGCTTGTTGGCTTCCTGTGATTGAAACAGCCTAGAACAATCTTGGCCCACACTCTGCAGTGATCCTTCAGATCCTTGATTTTGCTGCTGGGAAAACCAAGAGTGAAAATGCAGTTGGCTACCACACCAATATCAGGGCATCTATCAGCCATGTCCACACAACGGACTCCACCACCACTTTGACCAATTAACCTAGCAATGAGGTCTTCAGAAATTATTATCTTCTTTCCCATGACAGAAGAGATGACTAGATGTTTCTGAATCTTGGCATGAATCCAAAATTCTTTGACAAGCTCTGGGAAGGTTGGTCCAACCAATCTATCAAAGTACCTCTCCCACTTTTGAGCTTTGACTTCCGCAGTTAGGTCAAATCCATTATCCTTCAAACTTTCGAAATCGATGATCAATTCAGAGAGAACCTCAAGATTCTTTACCGGTGTGAGAAGAGTTCTGGTAGGCGCTTGATATTGCTCAGAGGTTTCTTTCTTCTGATTTCCTGCAGAAATGCTGGAGGATGCCATTGTTCTCACACAAAAAGCTTGAGAGTGATTTGAGAAAAGCTAGGGTTTTGAAGGAGATATGCAGAAAATACTTGAGAGATTATGAGTAAGCGTAAAGATTAAGAATGAAGAGTAATGTGCTTAAATAAGGATTTCAAAAATTATTTTGAAAAATAAAACGTTTTTAAGAGAGAGAAAAAAAATAATGATTGCCATTAACAAGCGTGATTACTTTTGCATTTAATGCTTGCTGATTTTGGGGGATTTGAGAAAGATACTTAAAAACGGTTACCAGACATGTGTCTCAATGCACCCAATCAGCGCTTTCCTTTCTCAGAAACGTGCACGCGTTCTGCTTCAGGGATTTGCTGATGATTGGATGACACTTGTTTGATGTAGTGATCAGCACGTCTGTCTTTGAGATTAGACTCTCAGATCTTTAGACTTGCCTCTGATACAATCTGCATGTTCTAACTTTCTGAAAGAAGATTGATCAGAAGTTCACAGTAATATAAATACATTCTGAAAGATAAAAATATGGAATTAAAGCATTTTCATTCTGGGCATACTTTCATGCTGAGATGTTTCAGAATGAAATTAAACCTATCTTCTGAAAGGGGTTTAGTAAAGATATCAGCCCATTGATGGTCTGTATCTATAAATTTCAAGTTTAAAATTCCTTTCTGAATATAGTCCCTAATGAAATGATGTTTTATTTCTATATGCTTAGCTCTAGAATGTAAAATAGGATTCTTACTTAAGCAAATAGCAGAAGTATTATCACAAAGAATAGGAATGTTACTCTCAAAAATCTGGAAGTCTTCAAGCTGACTTTTCATCCAGAGCATCTGTGTGCTACATCCAGCTGCTGCTATGTACTCAGCTTCTGCTGTTGACAGAGCAATAGTTGATTGCCTTTTGCTGGACCACGAGATTAGATTTTCTCCCAGAAACTGGCAGCTTCCAGAAGTACTTTTTCGTTCCACTCTGTCTCCAGCAAAATCAGCGTCGCAGTAGCCTACTAAACTGTAATCACTAGATTTTCTATAAAACAAACCCAGATTAGTAGTACCTTTCAGATACTTGAAAATTCGCTTAACAGCTGTTAAGTGAGATTCTCTAGGATCTGATTGGAATCTAGCACAAATACATACGCTGAATAAAATATCAGGTCTTGAAGCAGTCAGATAAAGGAGAGAACCAATCATACCTCTGTAGACTTTCTGTTCTACGCTTTTGCTTACCTCTTCTCTTTCCAGAATGCACGTGGGATGCATTGGAATCTTTGATGGCTTACATTCTGAGAGGTCAAATTTCTTCAGAAGGTCTCTGATGTATTTGCTCTGATGAATGTAAGTTCCCTCTGGAGTTTGATTGATCTGAATTCCTAGAAAGAACTTCAGTTCCCCCATGAGGCTCATCTCAAATTCTGCCTGCATACACTTAGCAAATTTTCTTCCAAGAGAAGGATTAGTAGAACCAAAGATTATATCATCAACATAAATTTGACAGACTAAAATGTCACTCTTAACTGTTTTACAGAATAGAGTGGTGTCCACTTTCCCTCTGGTGAACTCATTTTCAAGCAGAAAGTTACTTAGCCTTTCATACCAAGCTCTGGGAGCTTGTTTCAGACCATACAGTGACTTTTTCAGTTTGAAAACATGTTCTGGATGTTTTGTATTTTCAAAACCTGGGGGTTGGTGAACATACACTTCTTCTTCTATATAACCATTTAAGAATGCACTTTTGACATCCATCTGATACAGAGTGATGCCTCTATTAACAGCAAATGAGATTAAAAGTCTGATAGATTCTAACCTGGCGACTGGGGCAAAGGTTTCTGTATAGTCTATCCCCTCTTGCTGACTATAACCTTGTGCAACCAGTCGTGCCTTGTTTCTGACGACTTCACCTTGTTCATTAAGCTTATTTCTGAATACCCATCTTGTTCCAATGACGTTGAATCCTTTTGGTCTTGGAACGAGATCCCATACGTCGTTTCTGGTGAATTTATTCATCTCTTCTTGCATTGCCAGAATCCAGTCATTGTCCAGAAGTGCTTCATCAATAGAAGAAGGTTCAATTAGAGACACAAGTCCCATCAGAGTTTCTTCAGAGTTTCTGAAGCTTGCTCTTGTTCTGATTGGATCTTCCTTTCTTCCTAGGATAGTTTCTTCTGGGTGATCCACACTGCTTCTGGGTACTCTCTTCTGAGGTTGATCAGCAGCAGTTGTAGGAGTTCTAGCATTGCTTCTTTCAGACGTTGAAGGAATGTCTGTGTTGAGAGCTTCTGATGACTTGTCTTCAGAACCTGCAAATTCAATTTCTATACCTGCAAGATTTTCATTCTGCTTTGACTTTTCAGAGTCAAGCTTGTCATCAAAACGAACACTGATTGATTCTTCCACAATCTGTGTTTCTGTATTGTATACTCTGTACCCTCTTGAGCGTTCAGAGTATCCTAACATAATACACTTCTGTGCCTTAGAATCAAACTTGTTCAAATAATTCTTAGTATTTAACATATAGCAAGTACATCCAAATGGATGAAAATACGAAATGTTGGGCTTTCTGTTCTTCCACAATTCATATGGAGTCTTTTCCAGAATAGGTCTTATTGAGATTCTATTCTGAATGTAGCACGCTGTGTTTATTGCCTCTGCCCAGAAAATCTTAGCAACGTTTGTCTCGTTGATCATGGTTCTGGCCATTTCTTGCAATGTTCTGTTCTTTCGTTCTACAACTCCATTTTGTTGGGGAGTTCTAGGACAAGAGAAATCATGCAGAATGCCTTTGTCATTAAAGAATGACTCAAAATCTTTATTTTCAAATTCTCCACCATGATCACTTCTGACTTTAACGATTCTAAGATCTTTTTCATTCTGAACTTGGTTACAGAAGGTAACAAACACAGAGTGTGACTCGTCCTTGTGTCTTAAGAACTTTACCCATGTCCATCTGCTATAGTCATCTACGATTACTAACCCATACTTCTTGCCACTGACAGAAGCAGTTTTAACTGGTCCAAATAAGTCAATGTGCAGAAGTTCTAATGGCTTAGAGGTAGAAACAACATTTTTGGATTTAAAAGAAGGTTTTGCAAATTTGCCTTTCTGACATGCTTCACACAGAGCATCTGAATTGAACTTCAAATTTGGAAGTCCTCTGACCAGATTGAGTTTGTTAATCTGAGATATTCTTCTCATACTAACATGCCCCAATCTTCTGTGCCAGATCCACTGCTCGTTGTTAACAGACAGAAGACATTTTACGTTCTGACTCTTTAGTTCAGAAATTTTGATTTTGTAAATGTTGTTTTTCCTCTTACCATTAAATAGGATAGTCCCATCTTTCTGACTAACAGCTTTACATGATTTTTGATTAAAGATTATATCATAACCGTTATCACTTAATTGACTTATGGATAACAGGTTATGCATCAATCCATCAACAAGCAGAACATTATTAATAGAGGGAAGATTTCCGTTACCTACAGTTCCAGAGCCAATTATCTTTCCCCTCTGATTGCCTCCAAAGCCAACGTGGCCTCCAGGCTTAAGTTCCAGGCTTTGGAACATATGCCTTCTTCCCGTCATGTGACGTGAGCAGCCAGAGTCCAGGTACCATGACTGGTGTTTCTGACTTGCTGCTAAAGATATCTGCAACATGTATTATTTTATCCTTAGGTACCCAGATCTTCTTGGGTCCTGATTTGTTAGTTTTACCAAAACTCTGATTGAATTTTGGTTTCACAAAGTGATTACTACTAGTATATTTGATGTCATGTGTGTGACCATACACAAAGTGTGAATTTAGAGGAGTGTGTTTAATGGTTAAATCCATGACATTTTTAGGTGTAGGAACCTTACCTAGGTATCCTATTCCTTTCCTGCCGTTTCTGCTAACTCCATAGATCATTGAAGCCATTCTGCTTCTATCTATGCTTTTAGCAAGGAACTTCTGGAAACTGTGATCATACTCCTTGATGATCTCATCAGCGTTGCTGGGAGTTTCAGCAATTGGTTCCTTCTGAGAGTTTTGTAAAGAGTTTTCTAATTTTAAAATTTTATCTCTCAGCTCAGAGTTTTCCAATTTGAGACTCTCAGACTTATTAGAGTCAGATTCAAGAGTCCTTTTCAGGTCTCTGAATTTAGCTCTAATCTGCTGATAACGTTCCAGAATTTCATTGAGGCTTTCAGCAAGTTCAGCCTTTGTAAAATTAACAGCGAAGTTAGGGAATACCTCTTCTGTGTCTGATTCTGAGTCTGAGTCAGAAGCTTCACTGTCATCTGGAATGTTAGCCATAAGCGCTATGTTCGCCCTTTCATCATCTGATTCTGAGTCAGCTTCAGACGAGTCAGAGTCATCCCATGTGGCCATGAGACTTTTCTTCTTTTCTCTTCCAAACTTCTTTTTGGGCTTTTCCCTCTGAAGCTTTGGACAGTCACTCTTGTAGTGTCCTTGCTCATTGCACTCGTAACAGATGATGTCTTTTGTATTTGGCTTCTTGCTACCTGAGGAGCCTTCAGATCTTCTGTATCCAGAGGAAGAATCTGTCCTTCTGTATCTGGAAGAAGACTCGTTCTGATCAGATCTTCTGGGATTCCTGAACTTCCTTTGTCTTTGCTTCCACAGTTGATTTACTCTTCTGGAGAGAAGAGAAAGCTCGTCTTCTTCTGATGAGGATCCATCAGATGTTTCTTCAACTGCCTGCAAAACTTTAGATTCAGATTTTCTGTTAGATTTTAAAGCTATAGGCTTACCTTGCTTCTGAGGCTCGTCAGCTTCCAGCTCTATCTCATGACTTCTGAGGGAGCTTATGAGTTCCTCCAGAGTGATTTTGTTGAGATCTTTCGCCAGCTTCAGAGCAGTAACCATAGGCCTCCACTGCTTGGGTAAACTTCTGATTATCTTCTTGACATGGTCAGCAGTAGAGTATCCCTTGTCCAGAACTTTGAGACCAGCTACCAGAATCTGGAATCTGGAGAACATAGTTTCAATGGATTCAGATTCTTCCATTTTAAACGCCTCATACTTCTGAATGAGCGCCAGAGCTTTTGTTTCTTTGACTTGAATGTTGCCCTCATGCGTCATTCTGAGAGAATCAAAGATGTTCTTAGCTGTGTCTCTGTTGGAGATCTTCTCATACTCAGTATAGGAGATGGCACTGAGAAGGATGGTTCTGGCCTTATGGTGATTCTTGAAATCACGCTTTTGTTGATCAGTCATTGATTTTCTATCAATCTTCTGACCAGTTGAATTAACAGGGTGCGTGTATCCATCTGTCACCATATCCCACAGATCAGCATCATGTGCTAGAAAGAAGCTTTCAATTCTGTCTTTCCAGTAGTCAAAGTTTTCTCCATCAAAGACTGGAGGTTTGCCGCTGAATCTGTCTCTGTCCTCATTGGTGTCATTGCTGAAATGAGAGTTGTTTCCTGCCATTGTGTTTTTCTGACGCTGGATCTTGTACTGACACGGTTAAGTGTTTTAGCTCAGAACCAGGCGCTCTGATGCCAATTGAAGGGGTGAAAAACACAAGAAGGGGGGTTGAATTGAAAAACTGGAATCTTAAGGCAAATGACAAGGTATTTTTATCCTGGTTCGTTTGATCTCAAACTACTCCAGTCCACCCGTCAAGGTGATTTTGCCTCTCTCCAACGAGGTCTTAATTCACTATATTCAACTGAATACAAATCTGCTTTAGCAACTGCTAAAACCTTCTTGATTCAAACCACAATCCGGTTTGTCAAGGCAACACTTTCTTACAAAGATATAAGCAAATGTGTGTGAATGTTTTCTACAAAAACTATATCACAACTATGATGTTTACACAAATGAAGCTTAGAATACTAGGTTGCTAAACGCTAATAAGGTATCAGAGTTTGTTGGTTTAGCAAAACTTGTAGAGTGAAGATTATTGTTCAGCTTTGTGCGTGTAGAGAGTTTGGAAGCATTAGCCATGATAATCTTCAAAGCTTGGTTTATATAGCACTTTGAGAAGATGAACGTTGAAGCAAATATTCTTGATTCAATGCTATTAACAAGCTTTCCTTTTTGAGCAGATCTTGTCTAGAATGATGCCGTTGGTATTGATTAGCTTTCAATGCACAGTACCGTTGCTTCTTCAATGCACGTTCTGGCTTGGCTCATTCTGATTCTGCTTCGCTGCTGATGAACTAATTTGATTCTGTATCAGAGTGTTTTACGCGCAGTTCTGTTCATCAAGCTTCAGCATGTGCAAGCGTTGATCATCTGATCTTGACGTTCTGATTCAGCAACTTCTGATGCTGATGTGCAAACTCATATTCTGGTGCTGAGAACGTGATCTTGCTTATTTTAATCAGCATATCTGCAAGTCAGAGCATAGTAATTTTAGGCAGCATATAATTCAATCATGAAATATTTAACTACTATATCTTTTCACTTTGTTATCATCAAAACTTAAATATAGGGTACTAGATTCAAACATTGTTCTAACATACCACTCTGAGAGTCCTGGCCATGAAACTAATAACTATTGGGCTCTAAAGAACAAATAAAAGACCTCCTTGAAGCCAAAGAGATTGAATTCAATGCGCCAGAAAAGCCCAGTGTCATTTCTGCCCCTATGCCCAAACATGGCCATAATGCCAATGCCATTGAAGAAGATATGTTTGTTACTTCAGTTGATGAACTTATGATCCCACTCCTGACTATCAAAAAGAACTTATTGAATGCTAGTGTTTTCCCGGGCTGTGATGAAAGCTGTCATTTTTGTTTGTCCTCACCAACCAGCTGTCCTTTGTTGAAAGCAGGCGTTCAGTGCCTAATAGATAACAAGGAGATTCTGTTCGAAAAGGCTTTTGTTCCACCTGTTTCTTATAATGATGTTTCCATTGTGACCATTTCCGACGATTCTTCCAGGGTCTCCACCAAAAGACCCGTTAGAATTACATCAGTTCCAAAAGTAGCTCCTTTGATAATTACAATGCCTGGACCAGTCCCGTATTTGTCAGACAAAACCGTACCATGGAATTATGGAGGGGATGTCTACTACCACGGTATCAAGCAAGATTGGCCAGCTGCCGAAGATTCAAGTTTCGAGAAAGATAACTCTGATATCAGTAACATTGTCGGGACTAGCAAGATTACCTGAAGTGGAAGGATATTCTCTCCAGAAATTGCTCCCCCAAAAGCAGTTTCTGGACCTGTAATCATTCATGTTGTTGTTGCTCCTCCGAAGGCTATTCCCAATCCCACAATCATCTCCACCAATGCTCCAACTGACAAAGCTATTACAATCCATGCTATCACTCCTACTGACATTCATGCTACCGAGTTCACCGAGACTCGAGGTAAAAGTATTCTGATTGAGCTTGTCTGAATGAAGGCGCAATCATTGGCTATCCCAGAGACCATCCGGAAAGAGATGGAGAAAATCCTAAAGATCATAAAAAGAAGCGAGTACGATGTGGTTGAACAACTGGGGAAAACTCTATCCAAAATTTCCATGCTGGCTTTACTACTATGTTCTGAGGCGCATGCAAATGCCTTGGTAAAATTCCTGAAGACTACTCATGTACCCCAAGAAAGATCTGTCGACCAGTTCCAAGACTGTATAGCCAGCTTGACTGCATATAATGGTCTAGGTTTTTCGGGTGCTGATTTAATGCCAAGAGGAAGAAAGCATAATAAGGCATTTCATGTCTCTGGAATATAGGGGCACAATCTTAGCTCATGTTTTGGTGGACACCAGATCGTCTCTGAATGTATTGCCTAAAAAGGCTCTTGATACGCTTGACTGCGAGGGATTGACATTGAAACCAAGCAATATAGTAGTGAGGGCTTTTGACGGATCGAACAGGATGGTGCATGGGGAAGTGGATATCCCCATAAATGTTGGAACCCAAACATTTGATTCAACTTTTAATGTAATGGATATTCGCCCTTCATACTCCTGCTTGCTAGGACGGCCATGGATTCACAATGTCGGCGTTGTTACTTCTATGTAACACTAAATGCTGAAGTACCTGATTCAAGGGAAGATTATCATCGTTCATGGAGAAGAAGAGTAGATGATCATCCATCTCAATTCCTTCAGATATGTGGAGTTAGATGGTGAATTTATTGAAACTCCATTCCAACACTTTGAGGAAGTCCCGTAAGATGTGGCAGTGACCAAGGCTATTCCCAAGATCATAAGGCCTCCATTCAGGATGTCATCTTATAAGGATACAAAAGAAGTGATAGAAGGAGGTGGGTGCACTATTTGAGGACAACACCTAGATATCCCATACAAGTCTGACAAGTTTTGCCTGGGTTTGACTTCAGTTGCTCAGAAGACTGTACGTCGTGCTCGTTCTGGAGGACCACCCCTGAAGATCAGCAACCGTGAATTCAACGTGATAGAGGATGATGAAGATGGTTGCAACCTAGAGGATTGGATCTTCCCAACTGTCCGCGGAGGGCTCAGTAACTGGGAGGCGAGAGATTTTGTCCCAATCATTTTATCCCACAATAATTTGTCTTTACATTTTGTTGGATCTATAATATTAAAAAAAAATTCAGACTCTCAAAACCCTGTGTCTTACCCGAGGCACAATGGTCCATTTGTAACGGTTATTATCTCATTTCCATATGACATCCATGAATCATGGACGTTTTTGCATACAAACTTTGTGCTCATTGTTTTTATTTTTATATTTTTAATTTCTTTCAAAGATAGCTATACACTTATACACACTCACACTCACAATGCAGGTCTACATCCGTTCGGGATCCCATGGGTAACGGTTCTGCTATGGCCTTCTGTGAATCTGAAAATCTAATCTACCAAGCCGAAAACGAAGGTGAGGAAGATCGTGAAGTACCAGGGAAACTTTCCATATTACTACAACAAGAAGAGAGGACCATTCAGCCCCACGAGGAACCCGTGGATACAATCAACCTAGGTACCGAGGAAGACAAAAGAGAAGTCAAGGTGGGTGCCAATCTGGAACCCAGTGTCAAGGAGCGTTTGATTCCGTTGCTACACAGTATGTCGAAGTCTTTGCCTGGTCGTATGAAGACATTCCAGGACTTGATGCAGATATTGTGGTACATCGTCTACCTACAAAAGAGGATTTCCCACCATTAAAACAAAAAGTCTGTCGAATGCGACCAGGTATGTCAGGAAAGATTAAAGCAGAAGTCATGAAACAATTCAATGCTGGATTCTTGGCAGTCACCTCCTATCTGTAATGGGTTACCAATGTCGTTCCCGTTCCCAAAAAAGACGGTAAGGTACGAATGTGCGTGGACTACAAAGATTTGAATAGGGCAAGCCCTAAGGATGATTTCCCACTTCCCTACATTGACATCCTAGTTGATAATACTGCACAACACAAAGTGTTTTCCTTCATGGACGGTTTCTCAGGTTACAACCAAATCAAAATGGCGCCTGAGGACATGGAGAAGACAACCTTTGTCACATAACGGGGCACATTCTGCTACAAGATAATGCCATTCAGACTGAAGAATGTTGGGGCAACCTATCAGCATGCCATGGTAGCTCTATTTCACGACATGATACATCATGAAATAGAAGTCTATGTGGACGACATGATAGCTAGATCTCAAACATAAGAAGAGCATCTTGATCATTTACAGAAACTGTTTGAGAGACTAAAGAAGTATAAGCTGAGGTTGAACCTAAATAAATGCACATTTGGAGTAAGGTCTGGTAAACTCCTAGGCTTTATCGTCGGAAATAAAGGTATTGAATTAGATCCTTCCAAGGTGAAAGCTATAGAAGAGATGTCTTCTCCTCATACTGAAAAGGAAGTCAGAGGTTTCTTTGGACGTTTGAACTACATTGCCATATTTATTTCTCACCTGACAGCTACTTGTGAACCAATCTTCAAACTACTGAAGAAAGATCAAGTAGTCAAATGGAATGTTGAATGCCAAACTGCTTTCGATAAGATCAAAGAGTACCTGCTAGAGCCTCCTGTGTTGATGCCACCAGTCAAGGGAAGGCCATTAATCATGTATATGATTGTCTTGGAAAATTCAATGGGGTGTGTGCTGGGGCAGCATGATGAGTCTGGCCGAAAAGAGCACGCTATTTATTCCCTGAGAAAACTTGATATTCACTGCGAAACAAGATATTCACTGCTCGAGAAAACTTGTTTCCCTCTGACATGGGCTGCTCTCCAGCTAAGACAGTATATGTTGACCCATACTACCTTGTTGATATCTAAAATGGATCCGATAAAATACATCTTCGAGAAACCTGCACTCTCTGGGAGAATAGCGAGATGGAAAATGATCCTGACAGAATATGATATACAGTATACTACCCAGAAAGCAATAAAGGGAAGTGTACTAGCTGATCACCTTGCTCACCAAGTTGTAGAAGACTACTAGTCCATGAAGTTCGAATTCCCAGATGAATACATCATGATGGTAAACAACTATGAAGAACTCAGGCCATATGACGGACCTGAACAAGGATCCCGATGGACCCTGGTTTTTGATGGGGCATCTAACGCACTCGTCAATGGTATTGGTGTTGTACTCATATCTACTGAAGGATGTCATACTCCTTTTACGGCAAGACTCTGCTTCAATTGTACAAATAACATGGCGGAATACGAAGTGTGCATCTTTGGTCTCAAAGCTGCCATAGACTTGGGGATCAAATCGTTGAATGTATTCAGATATTCAGCTTTAGTTATCATCCAGATAAAAGGGGAATGGGAAAACAAACACCCTAACCTTATCCCTTACAAAGAACATGTTTTGACATTGCTCTCACAGTTTGAGAAGATTACCTTCGAGCATTTCCCGCGAGAAGAAAATCAGCTAGCAGACGCACTAGCCACAATGTCATCTATGTTTAAACTTAAATGGGATAAAGAGGCTCCCCAAATCACCATTGAACGAAGGGATGAACCAACACACTATCACTAGATTAATACTGAAGAAGTAGTGGACCAGCCTTGGTTTCACGAAGTCAAGAGGTATCTCGAAACCCAAGAATATCCAGGAGGAGCTTCAGTCAACGATAAGAAGTTCTTAAGGATATTCTCTTCTAAATTCTTCCTTAGTAATGGCATTATTTACAAACGTAACCATGACTTTGTGTTACTTCGGTGCGTAGACAAGGTTGAAGCTGAAAGGATCATGGCTGAATTACATGAAGGCACTTTTGGCACCCATTCAAGTGGGCATACGATGGCAAAGAAAATCCTACGGGCAGGCTATTAATGGTCTACCAGGAAGTAGATTGCTATCAACACTCTAGAACTTGTCACAAGTGACAGATTTATACTAACAAGGTGCACGTACCTCTGGTTCCTATGAATGTCTTAACGGCTCCTTGGCCCTTTGCTATGTGGGGGATTGATATGATTGGGGAAATCAAGCCAACAACCTCTAATGGACACCACTTCATCTTAGTGGCCATTGACTATTTTACCAAGTCGGTGGAGGCAGCTTCTTTCACTTCCGTTACCAAGAACGTTGTCGCCCGGTTCATCAAGAAGAATCTCATCTGTTGGTACGGTATCCTGGAGAGGATCATTACAGACAATGGTAAAAACTTGAACAATACTATGATCACCGCCATGTGCAAGCAATTCAAGATCCAGCATCACAATTCTTCCCCTTATCAGCCAAAGATGAATGGTATTGTTGAATCTGCGAATAAGAACATTAAAAAGATCATACAGAAAATGACAGTCACATACAAAGACTGGCATAAGATGCTACCATCCCCTCTTTGAGAATTATGAAGGATGCAGGGCTGAATGAAGATGATTGGATCCAGACTCGACTTGATCAACTAAACTTGATTGATGAGAAAAGGCTTATTGTTGTTTGCAATGGCCAAATATATCAAAAATAGATGATCAAGGCTTTCAACAAAAAGGTCAAACGCCAAGTGTATCAAGTTGGAGATCTGGTGATCAAACATATCATACTTCCCCAAGGTGATCCTAGGGGAAAATGGACTCCTACAAACGAAAGACCATTTGTAATCAAAAACATTTTCCCTGGTGGAGCAATGATCTTGACCACCATGCATGGTGACGACCTGACACACCCTGTGAACACAGACATAGTCAAAAGATACTACGCATAAGAGACCCGCTAGGTTGACACACCTAGGAAAAACAAGGGCATCCTGGAGAACCAAAAAGTTCGGGAAAAAATGAGGGATAAAACAAAAAAATGTACACCCGGCAAGTTGAAAACCCTAGTTGGGCTTTCTCAAACAAGAACTTTGCTAGGAAAACTTTGACACCACTCCTTGTTTCCCAATGAGTTGTAACATCGTATGAGTGCAAGTGTAGAGCTTGAGAAATCTCTTATGGCTTTGGGTCTCTTTCCGTACCGTTGAAAGGTAGTTGATTGAGAATGGGAATCCTCAAGAGTCGGAAGAATTCTTCCAAAGTAGGCACAAGTTGATAGTCAGGAAATGTGAAGCAAAGGTGCAAAGGATCAAAGAACTGAAAGAGCACCTTTATCATGTCCTCATCTGCGTTGGAGGTGACCAAGTTGAGTAGGCGACCATGTCTCTCGGTGAATGGAGAGTTTTCAAGAATCCTTGAGGCTAGCTCCTTAAGTTGTGGAGGGATTCTTACAAGGTTGACTTGGATAGCTTTCCTGCGAAGAGAATCCATATCCTATAAAACAAGAACAAAGATGAATCCAAAAATCCTTGAAATGGTTAGTGAATGTGTATGATGTTATGGTGTTCATGATTTTATGTACAAGTATGTATATACAAAAAAAACAAACAAGTTCCTAGGTTTAGGTTTGGAGGGATTTTTATAGGTAAGTACCCTCTTGAAGTTTAGTTGGCTCAACTTGTCCTAGTAATAGTTACCGGGTTCTAAGGAGCTCAATATCACTGGTTTCTTTCCTTGGTCATTGTTTCAGCACAGACCTCTTTAATGGTGACCTAAATATCCGAAGAATAGAAACCTTAATGAGTGTAGTATCGAGTATCTACCAACTTCGGACTGCACCAAAGTCGGTCATCTCACTACATCCTAAAGGCCAAGTTGGTCAAGTAAAGGTTCTAAAAGTTCATTAGTGCTTCATGACATCACTCAGCGGCCCCGTATTCTCTTTGATTAACTCAAAGGCTACCGGTACCCACAAATATGTCACACTAACATAGCTATTGCTTAGACCATATCGGTATACCCCGCACAGTTTCCACAATGCAAAACCAGTAAAGTCAGTTCTCCCACCGTATTACAGTCTGTATGTGACCAACATGAGGATCTTAAAGAATGAGGATTTATTAAGAATGAAATTCGAATTCCCCAGTGAGTACTCACTTCTGCTCAAGACAAGATCATTTATCCCCAGTGAAGGTGTACTCTCGTCCGAGTATAATTCATTTTCTCAGTGCAATCTGTTTTTTTCCAAGTCTCTTGGAAGAATCTTTCTATTTACCAACTGGAGGTTCTTGATATACTCCCCTTGAAGTCGACATTTTGCGGCTACCCCAGTGATGTTGGTGTTATATCCCAAATTTTTCCCGTAAGATTCCTCTATCATCTCATATCAACTCAATCATATCAAGATCACACTTGGTTTTGGCTCTTCTCCCTATCTCTAGGTTTGCTCATGAGGAATCACCAAGCACTTTGATTGGTATATTGTGATCATATATGTCTTGTGTTGATTAAATTTTAACTAACAAATACAATGAATGTTTTCTCTAAATGATGATACTATAGGTGAGGGCACAACACATTTCATCAGGTTGATTCAAAGGTTCATGAGTTTATTTCCATGCCTTCTTCAACAAAGCTTCATTGAGATTCAAGCTTCATCATTGAGAGTTGCTTTAAAGTAATATCATGACAATGTCTACTATGATTCATCATGCCTCAATTTTCCAAAGGAAGTCAAAAGATGCAAGAATTGATTGAAGAAGTTTGACCTAATTGGACAAGTTCTTGATTCCTTGATCACAAGTGCATAACTCTCTCAATTCTTAATATTTGTAAGTGGTTATTGTTACTATGGGTTCTCATTATCATCCATAACAACATGCTTTAACATAGAAAAAATATTTGTACAAGAGATATTGTCAAGATTGAAAAGGGTTCCCAAGTCATTTTGATGCTCTAGGAGTTAGGGTTTTGAACTTCTAAGGGCTATATCTTGTCCATCTTTTGAGGTTTTTGAGTGATTCCAAATACATGCTTCTCTTTAACGGGTTATAAACAAATCACTTCAAAAGATTCAAGTAAATTGTGTGTGAAAGACCACTGTTGATTGAGAAAGATTACAAGTCCTCTAGATGTGACTTCAAAAAGTCATAACTCGATCAATTTTTATCTTCTTGAGCCCATTATTTTTCCACAATGATCTTAAGAGTTTGAACTTAAACTTTTCTTTTATGTGCAAAACTTGAAAATGGTTAGAAGATGCCTTAAAAGCTCAAAAGATTATGTCACCTTATGGATTTTTATCAAATTCAAATGATCATAACTTGTCCAATATTTGAAATTTTTTAGTGATACAAGTATCAAAATACTCTTTAAGGAGTCCACTTCAAGATAACATCATTGATCAAAGCAAAATTTTGGAAGAATACCTCGTTTGGAGTCAAAACATTTTGGGTCATTTTTTAAGAAAAACTTAGAATTTTTCTGAGTATAAAAGTCAGCACATTTTTCCTGATTTTGACCAAGCACAACTTCTAGCTCAAACATCCAAATGATCTCTTTCTTGGAACATTATGAAGAATGTTACCTCATCTTTCTAATGCATCAAGAATCAAGTTTTAAGATTCACTAAATCGTGCACACCATGAGCTAAAAGTAAGCTACTTAAAATTAAATTTTCCTTCCAAGTCAAAACTTGAAATCCATAATCCAGCTTCTAAACACCAAATTAGCACGCGTTTTTGATTTAAACATGTTTAACAAAGTTCCCAAAAGATGAATTAAGGATCAAAACGCATGAATTGGCTGTGTTTTAATGCACATGGAGTTACACATTTTCCACTTTAGGGCTACATCCAATTTCCCTCCAAACTTCAATTTTCCTCTCAATTCTTTGCACCATTCCCTTCCCTATAAATAGAGGACCTCACTCCTCTCATTTTCTCAAACTTGGACAACCAAAATCACCCTGTCAAACTCCCTCCGTAACTCACTTTTCTAAGTTTTCGAATTCATCTTTTCTCCACTTTTCAATCCAATTTCTTTGTTGATTCTTCATCCTTGAACTTCACTGAAGCTAACAGAAGAAGAACCAAGCTTTGAGGTGTCATAAATCGTGCTAGCAAATCCGAGATGCAAAGAAAATTCATCTGAATTCGTTCAAGTAGTTTAAGGCACCAAATCTTCTAACCCAAATTACCGGAATGGTCTATGATGTTCACTGATTCTTGTTATCAACTCAATTTTGGTGAATCAATGGATTTGATGCTTCTGTTTTTAGATTTCAACATTTTCAAAACTCTCTGGTTTTTTCCAAATCGACTACGTTGTGATTTATATAAACTTTTCACGAGTATATGGTTGTGATTGTCTCAAGTAGACGCATCTGATGGTACCATTGTGAACACGTAGATTTACAGATTAAAGGATTTGAGTTTTCCCCTATTTGCAAGAGGCTGGAGGTTGAAGACGACCTACGTGTTGTTCTTCAACCAATGATACTCTACCATTTGTTTTATTTTGATTGGTTGGACTTTTTTGTGTTACATACGCGTGTATTGACTTTGATTCATGATACTCCCTCACCTGAGATCCATTAGATCTACCAGCGTGTATAAGTGACTTAGATCCAACACGTGTGGTTTTTTATTTTATTTATTTTATTTTACAAAACTATTTTTGAAATTCCTTTATCTTTAAAAATTCATAACTCTCTTATTTTTTATCCAAAAATTATGAAAAAGTATACAAAAATACTTTGATTTATTTCTGACTTTGTGAATATTTTTTCATATTTTTATTTTGATGTTTGATATTTTTCATAATTTTTGTTTTGTTTGCCTTATTTTAATTATTTTAAAAATACTTTATGGTCTTTTTAAATTCTGAAAAAATTATGGAAGGATCCATTGATCTCTTGATAAATATTGGTGACCTCATTTTATTTTTGTTTTTGGTTTACTATTTTTTACAAATTTTTGTTTATTTTGTTTATTCCTTTAAATTTTAAAAAAAGTTTATGACTTTAAAAAACTCTGAAAATTTTTGTCAACTATTATTGAATCATGTTTGACCTCTGACTATTTTTTAGGATTTTTATTTGGTATTTTAATATAGTTTGTGTATTTTACCAATTATTTTCCTTTTTATTAACCATTTAAATATTGTTTTATTAAATATTATTTTATTATTTTTATTTGGTCCTGACTTGGATTTCATTTGGTGGCAAATTCCTCAACCTCATTGGATCTTGGGTGTTAATAGGTTGAAAAACCAAATCCACCAAAATGGATGAATGATGTTGACGATATTTAAAATCCTAATTTCATTTAATACATCCCCTCTCTCTTCATCTTATCCCTTCTCACTTGTGCTACAAGTTGTTAGAGGATAATCTACATATCATTTCTCAAAACATATGGTACATAGATTTCTATTGACCAGCCTCAAAATAGGTGCAACTTCTACATAAGTCCACTTACGATTGCTTAACGTAGCGCTAATTTTCTCCCAATTCGAGAAATGATCATTCGTGGCCCAAACCTATGTTTGCAAGCCCAAGTATGTTTAATTTGAAACCTTTGATCCAATAACCTTGAGGTTCATTGTTATGAGGCTTTGGTCTTATCAATCCTCTAATGAACCTTCATAAAATTTAGTCTAATTGAATCATTTAAACATCGTTGATCATTTTTTGTTACCTCGAGAATTTGAAATGAATGATATACTTGATAGAAATCAAATGAAACTTGTTATTGAGAGTCTTTGATTTTATCAATCTTCTAATGAGTTTTAAAATGCAAGATTCAATATGGTCATTCAACTAACCTCTAATTTCTAATTCATTAACAATTTACTTTTATTTTATACTTTTACTTTACGCCTTTACTTTTATGCACCACTTATTTTAGCATTTATATTTCATGCTATTTTCATCTTTTCATTTTCTCTTTGAAGATACCTAATAACCAACTTGAACAATAAAAAACTTTAAGGTTTCTTGGACTATTTGGTTACTCTCCTTGGCATTTTTGAGTTATGGACTTATTGGACTTAGGATTAGAGACCTTGACTACCCTTGAGACCATGGTGACTTTTGTTGTTATTTTGTCTGGAGTTCTTGGGGTTTACCCTGAGACAATGGGTTGTTTTTTCTTTCTGATTATATGTTTTGCCTGTGATTGGGAATTCCTCTGTATACAATCATTACTCTGCTCAATTTTTGTCAAGACTTAATGCATTTGAAGTTTGGTATTCTTAAGAGGTTTTTTATCTTTGCTTATTTGATTGCAATCCAAAGGATGATAATTCTACATTGACACATTGTGTCAAGTGTTGGATTCTTGTTGGTTAGATGGTTCTTTTCCCTAGCTTTTACCTTATGCTTTAGGATAGTTCCTTCATCTCCTCCCATCTTCTTTAATTTCAAAATATTCTCCCTCCTTTACAAAAATATTCTTGTTTTCTAAACTCTAACCGCTTTTACAATAAACTTGGACTTAAGTCCATGCATTTTCAAAAGAATTTTCTTAATCAAAACTTTAATCAACTTAATCATACTTTTACATTTTTGTGAGAAGACTGAAAGTCAATCAATCTCATTCAAACCATTTTTTCCATTGTGGCATTTTACTTAAACTTTTCTCAAAAGATTAGACTCTTGTCAAGCCTTGTAGAGATGCGAGCTAATATACTTCTACAATATGTAGTGAAGTGAGATATTTTCCACTTGGGTGTTGAGTAAGGCTTTGTTGATTTTAAAATCTAAGCTATATCCTTTACTTTGAGATGGTGCAAATTCTCCTTTCTCATAATCGTGGGTAGTAAGTATGTTTTCCACTCAGAGATGACGATGATATTTCGTCTCTTAAAATTAACCAAGACACATGTGTTTTAAAATTTTTAAATGTGAACTACGAGTACCCTGACCCTCTATTGCACGGAAGGAGGTACGTAGGCACTAAAGGTTCGCAACCACGGCGGGTGCAAAAATTGTAAAAAAATATTTCTTTTTCTATCTCCACCATCTATTTTTATACAACACTTATAACCAAAATACATAAATTTTCAAAGAGGTTCTTGTGGAGTACCATAGATGTTTAAGGTGCTAATACCTTCCCTTTGCATAACTAACCCCTGTACCTAGATTCTCCCTCCCTCTCTTTGGGTTATTCTCTTATTCCCCTTTCCTCTGGAAACAATAAAGCGCGGTGGCAAATTTTATTTGATCTGTGCAAGTTAAGTCAATCCAATAGCTTAGTATCAACATTTCTATGGCTATAGTTAGAACTCATTCTCCCCATGAATTTTGCATTCTCCTCCTCAGTTAAGTTTGCACCCTACCTCCCCGATGTGGTATGCCCCATATCATAGTTGCTTGAAGAGATTCCTGATTATATATGGGAGATTTCAGTCTGTATCCCCCAGTGGGGTTGGCACTTGTTATCCATAATGAAGTGATTTCTTATCCCCAGTACAAAATCCTTGCGGCATGAATCTTGATGAGATGGATACACCCAGTGAAATGGGTATTATTGATGCTACCATATAAATTTTTTGGCTCCCATGTGTAAGAGGTAGCCTTTTTGTTCCAGTCGAAGTCAAATTTCGAGGACCTTTTAGATTAACTTGCCTATTATTCTCTAGTGGAGCAAGCTGTGTATCCCCAGCAAGGGTCTTGTATCCCCAGTGTGGTGTTCAAATGAGTTCTAGTCATAACTCTTTTCATCCCTGGTGATAGAAGATAGTTGAGATATTCCTCAGTGGATTTCTGTTCCAAAGATGCATGTTTCTTCCCTAAGTGAATATTTTTACCCCCGGCGGAGTTATCCCCAACGTGGGTCTGAGTAGAATTCTTTTTATTTAAGATTTTATATGATTCCTAGTAGAAGTTATCTTCATCAAGAAGCTCTGCGCGAAGAAGTCCCAATTCCCAGTGAAGCTCTCCTCACCCTAACAGAAGGAAAAGGAATATGTTCCTCAGGAAGTCGAAGAATTGGATCAGAGTTCAAGATTTTCTCTGAACTGCAATTTGTTTTTGCAGTACTCCCCCCAGGAAGTTACTTCCCCAGTGGTATCCATCTTTATAAGTTTATTGTTCTGAATCTAGATTCCCTATTTAGAGTTCAGATCGATTCTTCTCTATAGAAGTTCAGATGTGCAAGTATAATCATTCAGTTTATTATCTTCTCTACAACTAATTATTTATGTATTTTCCCAAGTGCATCGCTAAACATGCATCATTACACTGTGTCTACTAAAATAGAAAAAAATTCAAACATGCATAGGTATAGGCCAATTATGTTTACCTGCAGTAACCAGATTGTTATACGCTCAGATTTGAATTACCTTCGGAGTAAGCCTATGGTGATCCTTTCATGTTTTCCCAGCGGAGTCTCTTTGATTTACCATCAGTCGGGTCTTTGTGATTTTCATTTTCCCAATGATTCATGGTTTTTTTCCTATCCCTTGTAAGCCTTTGGTTATTTTACCCATGTTTGCTTTGCCATTAGAGTGCGAATAAGAGTCAATGTATAACCTTTCTTATTTCTCAAGTATTTGAGTATCCATACTTGGAGTGTGGTAATTCAGATAATTTCTACTCTTTAAGAATAATACCCTGCCTTTGGCCTGGGGGATATTTTAGTTCTTGCACCTTTGCAACCTCTTAAAGTCCAGCGTGAGTTGGAAATCTTTGTCTAGAGTCCTACAATCGGTCTCTTTTCCAGTTGTGAGTTCTCCTTCGACCGTCGTTCTATTCGGGTTCAATACAAATGTGAAACCCTAGTAAGTCCTTTTCCCCAAGAGTTTACCCTCGGCCAGTCTCCTTGTTTTGGAAGGTTCGCCTGTGTTCAAGTGTCCTTTGTTAGAGTCAACTTCAGTCGGTCTCTTTCTTACATATGTCTAACTCTGACCAGACATGTATACTTTATCTTTAATAAGTTCACCTTTGATCGGTGTTCGTTCTCCAGGAATCTATCTTCAGTTAGCATTTCTTGTTGGAGCCTTCTTCGATCTGTCTCTTCCTTGTTTGTATGTGTCTGATTTTACCTAGCGTGTACCCATTATCTTTTACGTCGCTAGTAACTCCGGACATTCATATTTCATATTCCTGATGGAGTCCTTTCTTCTAGTCTCCTTCGTATACGTTCGCTACCAAATTCGAATATATATTCGTGATATCTTTGTAAAGAGTCATTTCCTATGGTATCTTTCTTGTTATATGTTCTCTATCAACTCTGAATATATATTCGTGATATCTTTGTAAAGAGTCCTTTCCTTCGCTCTCTTTCTTTTTATATGTTCGCTACCAACTCTGAACATATATTCTTGATATCTTTGATAGAGTCCTTTCATCCGGTCTTTGTCACATATGTTCTTTCCTCCGAACATGTGGTTATGGCATATTGTTTAAGGGTCCTTTCTTCCGGTATCTTTATAATTATATGTCTCCAACCAGTTCCAGACATGTATTATCACTATCTTTGGTCATATGTCCTTTCTTTTGGATGTGTATTCCTAATATCCGTGGGTTAGAGTCCTTTCATCCGGCCTCCCTCCTTGTATATGTCCTTTCCTCCAGACGTATTTTCCCGATATCTCTGACAGAGTCCTTTCATCTGGCCTCTTTTGTATGTGTTCTCTACTAACTACGAGCATATATTTATGATATCTTTAGTTAGAATCCTTTCATTCGCCCCTCTCTTGTTTTATGTCTGCTACTAAATCCACACATGTATATGTGATATCTTAGTTCTAGTCCTTTCTTCTGGTCTCTTTCTTATGTATCTTCTACCAAATCCAGACATGTTGATATCCTTGTTAGAGCATTCTTCGGTATGTCTCTTTTGTATATGACCGCTACCAAATCTGGGCATGTGCATCTGACATATCCTTGTATATGTCATTTCCTCCGGATGTGTACTCGTGATATCTTTGGGTTAGAGTCCTTTCCCTCGGTCTCCTTCCTGTCGTATGTTTGCTACAAAATCTGAACATATATTCAGTATCTTCGATATAGTCCTTTCCTCCTGTCTCTTTCTTGTCGTGTGTTTGCTACCATCTTTGTACATATGTTTGTGATACCCTCGTAAGAGTCCTTTCATTCGGTCTCTTTCTTGTGTCCGCTACAAGCTTCTGGCATGTCTATTCAATATCTTTCGTATGTGTCCTTTCCTTCGGACATATATCGTTGGTATTTTTGATAGGACTTCCTTCGGTTAGTCTTTGTCGTTTGTGTTTGCTACCAACTCCGAACACATGTTCCTTGATATCTAATCTCTCTTTTATGTGTCTAACCTTGACCTGACATACAAGAGATTTCTATTCCTTGATAACCAAAAATAGAAATACATAAAACCAAAAATAAATATTACCCGATTGGCTTCAGAGTGCAAATTTTACGGTTCTGTTAAGTATTCAATCATCTTCCACCCTAGTTGTTTGAAAGGCTTACGCCAATCTCACCCTCTGGTTAAAGAAGATTGAATAGGGGTAATTGTTGTACCCCAAAATTTGCCCTCTTCATTTGTTACGATAGTTGGCTTATACTTCATCACCATATGCATACATACATGTCATTAGGCTTATGCTCATGGAATCAAGACATTTCTCTGCAAGAAAGAAGTGTGAAAGACAATTGTTATGGTAAGCAGCTATGTGAAGTAGAACTCAGGGTTTTCTGCATTTTTATGTGATTTGCATGGTTTCCAAGCTATCCAATCAACTACCAAGAAATTCATAATCATGTCAAGCTCTTATATGTGTCAACACGCTCTAAATTGTGCAAAAATTCAAGTATTTAAGTGAATTTGAAACAGTGCAGACTGAAGTTTAGTACAGTGCGTTTCAAGTTCAGAAATTCACAACTCGAGTTCAGAAAATGGTTTGGGATTCTTCAGTCATTAAAACCGTCTTAATGTCTTCTTTGTTTCACCTGTTCATGTCGAAGTCTAATTTTGTGAGGAAGATTTCTAAAGCAAGAAATACTTGAAATACGGTATACAATGGATTTATCATTTCTCTGGTTTTCGGATGCTTAAAATTCCATATCTTCTGACTAGAGTATCATCTTCAAGTGCCTCTTAGATTATTTGAATCATCTTGTTATCTCCTCCAACTTTCATGTTTGGCTCGAAATCCAATTCTTTGAGGAAGATCTTCAAATGCGCAAGTACTCTGAAGCTAAACGATGAAATGTGAAAATATTGTGCTAAACCGTTATTTTGTGGATGTTCAAAAATTCATAACTTTCGTCTAGATCGATGTTTTTTAGTTTTTCATTGGGCAAAAATTTCGTCTTGATGTCCTCTCCAAGTCTCGTGTTCGGGACGAAGGCTGATTCTTTGAGGAAAGTCCCTGGAATTATGGATTACTAGAGAAATTTATTGTGTTGAACATGATTTCTATTACACAATTTATTGATATTATAAAATTTGTATCTTCTTCTATTTTTATCGTATCGTGATGGTTCTTTCGGCATAATTTCAAAAATTTTGTTGGCTTCAAATTTGCTTCATACCCCGAGTTCAGATTTTGATCAGAGGATTTTTGTTCACGATATTCTTTCCAGACTAAACATTCAAAAAAGATGAAAATGAAATATGTTTTTCTGAGACAACATCAGTGCACCTTTAGAAATTCATAACTTTCTCTTTATTTATCTGATTGAGCCTGTTCTTTCGGAATTGCGTCATAAATTTCGCAATCTTCAATTTTCATGTTGAGCTTGAGTCGAGATTTCGCACTGATGATGACATGGCATTTTATACTCATATTTGTAGACACTATCAAAACAAGGCCCAACATAAATTCAAATCCAAGGCCCAATTAGAGAGTATTTATATTCAAAAAATCATAATTTCTCTTATAACTTCACATACTCTCAAAAACACTAAAAATTCTTCTCACTCTTCTCTCAAAGATCAAACCAAATTCTCTCAACTTTTTCTTAAAATCTTCATCAAGATCATCAACAATCTTCATCAATTCTCAAGATCTAAGATCAACAAAAAGTGCAAGATCTCCTCCACTCTTCCGATCCTCAATCGCCACACCTCCTCCCTCCTTCGATTCGCTTTCGATCGTGAATTCTCCTCTTCTCCAAACTCCTCTACACTTCATTGAGGTAATTGACTTGATCTTGATTTTCAATTGTGGATTGAATTGTGAAATTGAATATTAGATGTGAAATTATAATTGATTTTCAAACTTGTGAATTATGTCGATCCTTGAATGTTAGATTTCAATCATGTTAAAAAGAGGAATTGGTTGAATATTATATGAATTCATGTGTTAATTTTGATCATTGATTTGGTTATCACATGAGTTGATCATTGATGTAGATTAGGTGTTTGTTAAAATTCCTTAGAGGTGATTTTGGTTTAAATTGAAGTGTTGACTCGTTTATTGATTTTGGATATGGTTTTGAAATCCGGAATTGGTTAGATAATTGTATAATCGATATTAGATGTTGAATTTCATTTGGAAAAATTGATATTTATTTTTAAACACTGAATTAGAGATTTGATATCGATTATGGAATTATGATGAAATTTAAGTTACTAATTCATGAGCTAATGCAATTTTTCAAATCAAATTGTTGATGAACTTGTTTTTTTCGACATCAAAGCTCCAAAATCTGACTAGTTGCAGTATAACATGAATTATGTTGCTTTTAGTTGAATTATGTGGATTTCACGTGTTGCGACTTGTTCCTTTTTCATAAGTGGTTGGAACATGATCCAATGAGCACTCTCGTGTTGTTTCCTATAATCAAGGTTTGATTCTCGCATTGATTTGTTTTTGTGATATGAGAATGGAATAATTGTTGTTGATGTTGTGTGATTGAGCTCTTGAGATCAAGTATTTTTGCGCATCAAGCACTTGTGCATTGACGCACCTAATCTTCGGTCGACACATGTTGAACAAGTATTTTCCATCACCCACAGGAAGCCTCGTGTCGACTTTCTGCGCCGACTCATAAGACTCTTTTGCATCGACGCACTCTGCCTTCGGTCGATGCATACTGACGATTTTTTGCTTTTTGGTCGTGCTCGGGAAACCTCGCGTCGACCCTTCGTGTCGACTCTCAGGATCTCTTTGAGCCGACGCACTCTACCTTTCAGTCAACGCATACTAACAACATTGTTATTTTCTTGTTTTTTTGCTTGTGCCTCTTTGATTTGGCTTATGTTTTCATACTAATTGCCAACATTTTATGACTTGTGCAAGGAACATTGTGAGAGATTTCAATCATGTAACTAGAGTGTTAGTTATGTGATTGAAAACCGTTTGATTTGCAGATTCACTTCCGACATGATTTTTGCTTGATTCCCATTTCATGAGAAAATGTACACTGCTTGCGTTTTTGTCTGGTTATTATTTTTATGTAGGTGTATTATTTGTGATACGGATGGTTCTGGTGCACACGTCACATGTGATTTATTTTCACATTACGGATACTTTGATGCTTATGTAAAGCGCATAATTTTTGACCATTTCGATTTGTTGATGCTAGCTAGCTTGAAGTTTTCCGGAGTATTTTTGCTTTGCTTGCTTGCTATATAACAGAAATTTTATCCATTTGGTTTACTGATTGGTTTATCTTTCCGCATTTTATCGCTTTCTAGATATCATGAGAGGTAGGATAATAAAGAGAGCATGCTCGAAGTCGCTGTTTAAAAACCTTTAGAAGGCATTCCACACTTATTTGTTAATTGTGTTTGTGGATTGTTTAAAGTCCTACCTTTGAAGTAGGCATTTTGCAGTGTGTTTTATATTTGTGCTTAAAGACCTCAGAGAAGGCAAGCGGTCAAGGTTTTGCAATCGACCCCCGCATTTCGTCCATGTCATCCTTAGCTTGTGATGCACCAGGATGCTTTGGAGTTGATATATTCTTGTTATCGAGTCGTCGAGTGGAAAGGGACTTGTAACCAATCCCCCACATTTTGTCAGGAGTTCGCACTGGCCAATGTTGAAACTCCGTGTGTGTTCATCCCATCGTCTATCTCCTGTCTCAATCTTTGATATCTTAGTTAGGTGCTTGGTCGCTTTGGATATCATTTGCTTCCCTTACTCTTCTTACCTGGCAATACGATGCCATGGTAAAAAAATTGTTCCCACAGATAGCTTGTTTGCCTCGGTTGATATGACCCCTTGGCTAAAGCTTCCCGTATCCCACCCTGCTTATTTTCCTCGGTTGATATGACCCCTTGGCTAAAGCTTCCCATTTCCTACCTCGTTGCATAATATCTTGGTTAGGCCTTTTTGACTTGAGCTAGCGTGCGCTACTCATGACATGTGTGTTCTCTCTTGAGCTTGTTGATTGCTTGTTTGCTTTACATCCTTGTATATACCATGTTCCCATAGGTTTTGAACCTTTGTATGCTCCCTTAGTATTCGCTTGTTTCTTTTCTGATCCAAGTTAGACATTAGGATTGTAATCCATGCATGATAACACAAGTAGAGATTTCCTCTTTTCATCCTCGACCATAGGGCCATCATTGTATGATAATATTAGGGATTCGAAGTAGGTTAGTCTCCTTTAATTTTTTTTATTTTTGCATCCTTAAGACTAAAACTCTTTTCTTGGGAAATGCATAAAACATCTAATAACGTTCAAATCCTTTTTCAAGGTGAAAAACATCAACCAATTCAAACCTTTTTCTGCCTTCGGGCTTTGCATCAAAACTACTCTTTTTCAATAAGAACATGTTAATTCACTTATGTGTTGATGCGTGAATCTCTAAAGGACGAGTTACGGCAGAAGGCGAAATTAACATTGTTCATTAAAAAACACAAAACAAATCGAAACATATGAGCCAATCAAAGGTGCTCTGATTCCTTAAAAGGGATACGTAGGGATCTGGTCACGGGGCTCAGTCGAGCAAAACTTTGTAAATACTTCCTTCTTTTCCTTGTGTTTTCTTTTGCATGCATTCCCTCTTTGCATTTTTCCTTTAGCTTGTAAGCATTAGATTTGAAACACACCATTTGATTAGAACAACAAGAGTGAATACCTTAGAGTACTATGGGTGTGTATGGTGTTAATACTTTCCCCTCACGTTATAGAATCCCTTACCCAATCTGTCGGTCGTTTGATCATGATTTCATCCTTCTCAGGTTTACTCGATGTTTACCTTTCCCTTCTTATGGGATAAAAACCGTTCGATGACATTTTCATTGATTTTATCTCGATGAATTATTCAGCCGGTTGTTTCACATACTACCGTTCATATCAGACAATTTCAATTCCAACTTAGTAGCACATTCATGCAAGCTAAATGAATGAGTAGCACTAGTATCAATAATAACAACCAATTCCACATCAATAATAAAACAAGTACCTCAAATCAAGTTATCCTTCTTGGAATCTTCCGATTAACTAATGTAACACCCTACAGCTGGTCTAGGCAGCAGCGTCCCTCTTTGACTTTTGACATTGGGTACTGATATGATCCTGCTCTCCGCAATTGAAACAGGTTGGACCATCGTTCTTTCATTCAGTAGCACGATGACCCGTCTTGCCACATTTATAGCACGTCAACACCTTATTCTCACATTCATTAGAAAAGTGACCTTGTTCACCACACCTCTAAATCTTGACGCAAGCGGGAGCTCCTCCCCCACTTGTCTTCTTCCCATCATAAGCCTTTTGTTTCCCGTTATCAGCTAAGGCATCATAAAGCTTCTTACGGTCTTGATACTGCTTTCCTTTTTTCTTGTTTGAACTCTTGTAGTGAGTCGAATGAGCTTTGATGTCTTTTTTATAAATTCTACAGCTGTCCACCAAATCTAAAAATACACGGATCTTCCGATACCCGATTGCCCGTTTAATTTCTTCATGCAAACCATTCTCAAACTTAATACACCTAGAGAATTCAGCAGTCGCTTCATCATAATATGGACAATACTTAGCCAGTTCCACAAACCTGGAAACATACTCAATCACAGTCAAGTTCCCTTGTTTCAGCTCTAGAAACTCAATCTCTTTATTTTCGTGTACATACACTGGAAAGTACTTCCTCATAAACTCCCTACTGAACACATCCCAAGTAATAGCTTCACCCATCATTGTCAGTCTCTGACGTGTTCCAACCCACCAGTCATCAGCTTCCTCTGCTAGTTGATGCATACCAAACCGCAACTTCTGCGCTTATCATAAATCCATGACTCAAAAGATTCTTTCAATCTCTTTAAGCCAAACTTGTGCCCCATAAGGATCGAACCTTCTCTTTAAAACAAGCAATTGATTCCTCTGAAACGTCTCTAAAACATGAGATCCACCATTAGGCTGATGCTGCACAGCCTGAGCCATAGCCTGCAAAGCATCAACAATCACAACATCATTTCTTCCAGCCATTTCTCTATTTCACATCAATAATAATCATAATTGTTAGAAACTATTTGGGCAGTATCCCACTGTCATACACTACAGACTCAATAACTTGGTCAGATAGACCGACCTGCTTTGATACCACTAATGTAACACTTTTATAACATGCACATATATTCCACATGTATTTTTACAAAAATAAAACAATTTTAAACCACAAAAGGGAGTCACATCTTCATGTAAGTGTCATACCAAATAGAGCCATGCTCCGTAACACGGGTTGCAAAACACTTTAAATCATATAATACTTTGGTCTCATCACATATCACTTCAAATAACGTAGCACAATCATAGTCTCAAAACAATCCTTATTATTAAGGTACTTCACAAAAATCCTCGTCATAATTCGTCAATTAAACTTCATAATTTAAAACAGTTCACAACGCCAAGAAAAGGTAATTTATAAATCTCAAAATAAATTAAATACATAAAGTTTGCAATCAAATGACCCCAACCCTGATGTTACATATCAGAGAAAGACTCCCTTTATTTAATGGAAAGCAAATAAACACACTCTGAAGCTATCCTCTATGGTTCGATGAACTATTCCTGATCACCTGCAAGTTATCCACGGATAGAGGCAACATTTCCGAGAAGAACGAGTGGGTAAATCATAAATATTATAAAAGATATAAGGAATAAATATAGTAGACATGCACATAGGTAAGGCATCACACCTCAACAGAACCTCGTGTCATACTCACACCTTCACAACATCCTCAGTACACAACAACATATCATAAAAACACCAATTATCAACAAACATCATTCAATCACATCATTATGCAATGTCACATATAATAAAATGCATTATCATAGACTCATGCATGTGGTACCAAAACTTCATTGATGACTCAATCATCGATATCTCCAGAGATCCCTACCAATATGATTGATTCTCACTTGGAACCAGAGCACTTCGCAATTTTTCACTCAATCCACACTATGGGATTGATGCCTCCACTGGACTATTGTCCTATCATATTCACTGGACCTAAGTCCTAATAACATCACTGGACCAAATTACTAAACTATGCCATGAATGCATGATGTGCATCAACGTAATAAATATGACCACGAATATTCAAAGCGCATCATCATTCATGAATTCATCACAACATCATCATATCATCATAATAAACAAAACATGATCACAACATCATCATATCATCATAATAAACAAAACATCATAATCCAACACAAAAAACATAACTTCATTATACTTTGGTACTAGGAATACACTTCTTATTACTCATTTTATTACATCTAATTTAAGTTCATTGCATTAGCTATTCAACGCTTCAAACGACACCTCAAACTGAGTTCTAAAACTCAAGTTATGGCCTTCTGAAAAAATCCTGCACAACCCTTCCATTCTAGGCACCATCACCTGGCGACACCACTTCATCGCCTGGCAACGCACCTTCGCGTCTGCTTCACACGATGATGCTTGGAGCGACACACTCCAGTAACATTCATCTTCTCTTCCCTTCATCGCTTCATAATTCTCCTAGCAACGACTGTTATACCCCAACTTTTGCCCCTAAGACCTCTCATCATCTCATTTTATCAATACATTTAGATTACACATTAGGGTTGGTTCTCCTTTTCTACTTCATCTTATCTTTAAGTTTTCTCTTGAGAGATCACCAAGCACCTTGAATTGTGTATCTTGTACATGTGTTTTTTAAGTTGGATTAACTTTTAACTAACATCAAAATATGTATATATGTATCTTTGGATGTTCATATTGTAGGTGATGACACAATTTCATCCATATCACATTCTAACCTATGGTGTGAGGGATGATCCTCAGTCAAATAGTTCTTCAATGGATTGCAAGAGCTTGAGCTTCAAGGCTATGTCTATGATATCAAAGTGTTTTGGTTCAAAGAGCTCTCTTACCTTATTTAGGTTATGTTTTTCTCAAGGTTGGTGGTGGCATTCATCAAGAAGATTCATAGGTTCATGTGTTTATTTTATTCCTTCTTCAACAAGTTTCATTGAGATTTATGCTCCATCTTTGAGTTTTCTTCAAGACAACATCATTTCAAGGGCTAATATGATTCATCGTGCTCTATTTCACAAAGAAAGTTCAAAAAGATTCAAGGTTGATTCAACAATTTTGACCCAATTTAGCATGTTCTTGATTCAGTGATCACAAGGGCATAACTTTCTCAATTTTCAATATTTGGAGTTGGTTCTTTTTTCTATGGATTCTTATCAGCATCTACAATAACTTATCTTCACATGACAAGATCCAATTGTGCAAGGAAAATCATCAAAAGTTGAAAGGGGTTTCAAGCATTTTGACACTCTCTTGGCTAGGGTTTGTTGACTTCCAAGGACCATATCTTGCTCATTTTTTGAGATTTTTGATTGATTCCAAAACCATGATTCTCTTTAAAGGTTCCTTAACAAGTTCTCTTTAAGGATCTAAGTCTAATTTTGAATGGAAGATCACTAATGGTTGAGAAAGATTACAAGTCCTTTGGGAAAGCTATTAAATTCTCGTGTGTGACTTCAAAGGATCATAACTTGGTCAATTTTTATCTTCTTGAAATCATTCTTTTTCCACAATAATTTTTTATATGTTTACTACAATTTTGTTTCAATATGCAAGACTTAAAAATGCTTGGAAGTTGTTGAAGAATTGAAAAGATTATAGGTCTTTTGTGAATTTCCCCAAATTTGTTCATCATCTTCCAAAGACTATAACTCTTTCAATTTATATGATTTTTGAGTGATCTCAATTCCACAATTCAATTCAAAGGGTCTACTTAATTTCAACTTCAAGGACCAAGATCAAATTTTGAGTGGAAAGTCATGTAAATTTGAAGAACATTATAGGTCATTTTAAAGCTCAACGCTTAGAATTTTTCTAAGTACAAAACACCTGTGTGTTTTTTCTGATTTCAAACTTGAATAAATTTTTTCTCAAGCATCCAAATGCTACCTTTCTAGGCACATTGTGAAGTTTGTTTTGAGATCTTTCAAATGCTTCAAGAATCATCCTGTAAAGGTCCCTAAGCTATTTGCACTATGGTTGTAAAGTTGATGCTTTGAAACTGAAAAATCATTTGAAGTCAGAAGCGAATTTGTGAAATATGGCTTCTAATCACCATATTACCACATGATTTTTAGTTAAGAATGATTATCAAATATGTTTGAATCATTTAGAGTGTGAAAATTCATCATTTGGATGAGTTTTGATGCACATGTGATCACACTTTGCTCATGAGGCAAGTGTGCACGAATTCGATTGAAATTGCATCATTGACCCCAACTTTTTATTTCATTCACTTCTCCTACAAATACATACCATATTTCACTTATTTACACAAGCTTTAGAGAGCAAAAAAACCTTTGTTAAACTTCCTTCATACTCTCAAACCTGCAACTTCGAAATCGATTCTAAGCACTTCAAACTCTTATTTCTTGATTGATTCTTCATCACTGAACCTCACTGAAGCTAATAGGATAAGAACCAAGCCTTGAGGTGCTCTAAATTGTGCTAGCCAAGTCAAGTTTCAGAGTAGTTTCTTCATACTTCGTTCAGGTAGTTTAAGGCATCAATTCTTTTAACTTAAATTAATGGAATGGTTTATGATGTTCATTGATTCTTGTTGATGGTTTAATTTTGATTAATTGATGCATTTGTTTTTAATTTCAAAAACTTTCAAAACTCTCTGGTTTTTCTCAAATCAACTGAGTTAAACTTTAAAGAATTTTTTTGCAAGCATATGATTATGATCGTCTTGAAGGGACTCATCTAATGGTACCACTATGAATGTATACATTTACAAATTTATGAATATGCGTCTCGCCCTAGTTGCAGGACGATCGAGGTTGAAGACGACCTACGTTTTGTTCTTCAACCAATGATACACCACCAAGCATTTTAATCTGATTGGTTGGAGCTTTTTGTGTTGCATGCAAGCGTTCCAGTGATGATCACCATACATCCTAGTTTAAGTTCCTTTGGATCTGACATGGTGGATAAGTGAATTGGATCTAACGCACCACATTATTTTGATATTATTTTTGTTTTCTGATTTTTGTTTTAATTGTTTTAAAATTAAAATATTCATCAAAAATTCATTTCAACTTCTAAAATTGTGAAAAAATTAAAAAAAAATACTTTCAATTTTTCTATTTCAGATTATTATTTTTTCATAATTTTATTTTGTGATTTGGTATTTTTTATGGTTTTTCACTTTATTTCAATTGTTTTAATTATTTAAAAAAACATTTTGGTCATTTTAAATTCTGGAAAAATTATGGAAGGATCCAATGACCTCTTGACAAATATTGGTGACTTTATTTTATTTTTATTTTCAGTTTTTCACAAATTTTGGTTTATTTTGCTTATTTCTTTAAATTTAAAAAATAGTTTTCGACTTTAAAATGTTTTGAAAATTTTTGTCAACACTTATTGACTCAAGTTTGACTTCCGATATATTTTTAGGGTTTTTATTTGGTGTTTTAATACATGTTGTGCATTTTACAAATTATTCCCTTTTTAAATCATTTTAATTTTGTTTTGTATTAAATGCATTTTTTATTTTTTTTATTGGTACTGATTTGGAGACACTTGAGTGTTTTTTTTGGACAAGTTCTTCAACCTTATTAGGTCTTGGGTGTTGATAGGTTGAAAAACTAAATCTACCAAAATGGATGAATGATGTTGATGATATTTCAAACCCTAGTTTCATCTGATACGTCCCACTCCCTCTTCATCTTATCCCTTTCTTATTTTTACTTGTGCTACATGTTTTTTGGAGAATGATCTACATATCATTTCTCTAACATGTTTGGTACATAGATTGCTATTGACCGGCCACAAAATAGGTGTGGCTTCTACATAAGTCCACTTATGATTGCTTAACATAGCGCTAAATTTTTCCCAATTCTAAAAATGATCATTCATGGCCCAAACCTATGTTTGCAAGCCCAAGTATGTTTAATTTAAAACCTTGGATCCAATAACTTTGAAGTGCATTGTTAGGAGACTTTGATTTTGTACATCCTCTAATGAACTTCATGAATTTTGGTCTAAGTGAATCATTTGAACATCGTTGATCATATGAGGTTACCTTGAGTATTTTAAATGAATGATATACTTGACAAAAAGCAAACGAGACTTGTTGTTGAGAAGCTTTGATTTTATAAATCTTCTATTGAGTTTTCCAATGCAATCTTCAATATGGTCATTCAACTAACCCTCTAAATTCTAATTCACTAATAATTAAATTTACTTTATGCCTTTTTCTTTGTGCCTTTATGTTTTGTACCATTTATTTAGCATTTACATCTCATGCTATTTTCCTTTTATTCACTTGAGCATTTATCTTTATGTCATTTTATCCTTGCTCATTTAAACTTTTATTTTCTTTTGAAGACACTTAATAATCAACTTGAACATTAAAAAAACTTTAAGGTTACTTAGACTATCTGGTTACTAACCTTGGCATTATGGAGTTGTGGACTTCTCGAACTTAGGATTAGAAGCCTTGTACTTGGGGACCTTGTTGCTCTATTGTTATTTTGTATGAGGTTCTTGGGATTTACTCCATCACAATGGTTTGAATTTTTTATGTGTGCGGGAAATTCTGATTATATATTTTGTCTGTGATTGAGAATTCCTCTGTATATAGTTGTTACTCTGGCCAATTTTTGTCAATGAAGACTTTGCTTGGTTCTTAATTCATCTGAAGCTTGGTATTCCTCAGAGGTTTAGTATTTTTGCTTATTTAGTTTCAATCTAAAGTATGGGAATTCTACATTGTCTTTTTATGTTAAGTGTTGGCTTCTTGTCAGTTAGACCATTCTTTTCCTTGGCTTTTATCTTATGCTTTAGCATAGTCCCTTCACCTCCTCCTATCTTCTTTAATTTCAAAAATCTTCTCCCTCATTTTCAAAACTCTTCTTGTTTTTCTAACTTGAACCGCTTTCATAATAAACTTGGACTTAGGTCCATGCATTTTCAAAAATATTTTTTTAATCAAACCTTAATCAATTTAACCATACTTTGACATTTTCTGAAGATTAAAAGTCATTAAACTCATTCAAACCATTTTGCCACTTTGGATTTTTACTTTAAAACTTTTCTTAAAAGATTATACTCTTGTCGATTCTTGTAGTGATGTGAGCTACTATACTTCTACGATATATAGTAAAGTGAGATATTTTCCACTTGGGTGTTGAGTGAGGCTTTGTTGACTTTAAAGTCCAAGCTATATCATCCGCTTTGAAATGATGCAAATTCTCCTTTCTCATAATCGTGGGTAGTAAGTATGCTTTCCACTCAAATATGACGGTGATGTCTCTTCTCTTAAAATTAACCAACACACATGTGTTTTAAAGTTATTAAGGTGAACTACGAGTACCCTGATCCCCTATTACACAGAAGGTGGTACGTAGGCACTAAAGATTCGCAATCGCACCTAGTGAAAAAATTGTAAAAATTAATTCTTTTCTCTTCTCAACCATCTTATTTTGTATACACCTTTTATATCCAAATTACACAGATTTTCAAAGAGGTTCCTATGGAGTATCGTAGATGTTTAGGGTGCTAATACCTTCATTTTGCATAACCAACCCCTTACCTAGATTCTCTCCCTTTTTGGGTTTATTCGCTCTTTTCCCATTTCCTTTAGAAACAATAAAGTGTGGTGCCGATTTTTATTTGATTTATACGAGTTAAGTCAATCCAATGGCTTTGTCTCAACATTTCTACCGTTACAGAAAACTGGCGACTCTACTGAGGAAGGAAACCTCTAAGTGGGTCGAGCCTATCTTTGTTTATATGTGTATGTGCCATTAGTTGTTGTATATTATTTGTTGTATATAGTCATGTTAACTTAATATAGGACGGGTGGTATAGTCATGTTAACTTTGAGGGAGGAATCCCAAAAAAGGAGACATGAGATCCCTCATTCAATGGAGGCCCCTTTGACTGTAGTACTTGTTTACCAAACAATTGGGAAGACATTGCTGCTTTCGACCTGGGAGCCCAAGAAGCTGAGGTACCATAGAACCCTTAACCCATCCTGGCCTTTTAGGTGGAGTGTGGAGACTATGACGGAGCAATCCGAAAGTAGTTGTCAAGCGATGTTATGCTCAGACGAGTTTTTCCTAAGAATATTTCTAATTACCAAGCTAATCAGGAAGTTGGTAATATCCGAATTTCTCTATTTATTCTTCATCCTTGAACTTCACTGAAGCTAACAGAAGAAGAACCAAGCCTTGAAGTGCTCTAAATCGTGCTAGCCAAGTCAAGTTTCATAGCTCTGAAGTTGAGCTTTAACAGGTAGATTCCTCCATCAATTCTCTCTAAACTTATTACTACAATGTATCTCTCATCACTCTGATACTCATAGCATTGTTAGTTTTCAAATGGAAGTGAGTTTTGCTCATGAATATTCAAATCCATTTTCAATTGTTTCCTTCTGGTTTTTTCCAAATCGACTAAGTTGTGGTTAATATAAATTTTTCGCGAGGGTACCATTGGAATTGTCTTGATGAGACGAAGCAAATGGCACTGATCTGAACTTATAATTTTACAGATTGAAGGACCTGCAATTCGTGCGTGGCAGGAGTTTCAAGACGACATGTCTTCTCTCAACCAATGACATGATGCCACACATTTTTTCAAAATTTTGTTTTAAAATAAATGATTCAGTGTGTTATTCACTAATGACCATGACATGTACAGCGTGCCAGATCCCTTGGATTTGATTACTAATGTATTTTGACAATCATTATATGGTCCACATTATTTTGGTTTTATTTTTATTTTTATTTTCTAATTTTTTTTGTTTTAATTGTTTTAAACTTCAAAAATTCATTAAAAATTCATTTCAACTTTTAAAATTGTGAAAAATTATCAAAAATACTTTCGATTTTTCTCTTTCTAATTTTTATTTTTTCATAATTTTATTTTTTGATTTGGTATTTTTTATGATTTTTCACTTTATTTGACTTGTTTTAATTGTTTAAAAATATTTTTCTTAATTTTTAAATTCTGAAAAAAAATTATGGTAGGATCCAATGACCTCTTGACAAATATCGGTGACCTCATTTGATTTTTATTTTTGATTTTACTATTTTTCACAAATTTTGGTTTATTTTGCTTATTTCTTTAAATTTTAAAAATAGTTTTTGACTTTAAAAAATTCTGGAAAAAATTTCAACACTTATTGACTCATGTTTGACTTTTTATATTTTTTTAGGATTTTTATTTGGTGTTTTAATACATATTTTGTATTTTACCAATTATTTCCTTTTTAAATCATTTTAATTTTGTTTTTATATTAAATATATTTTATTACTTTTTGATTGGTCCTGATTTGGAGACATATGGGTGTTATTTTGGGACAAGTTCCTCAACCTCATTGGATCTTTGGTGTTGATAGTTAAGAATCCAAATCCACCAAAATAGATGAATGATGTTGATGATATTTGAAACCCTAGTTTCATCTGATACATCTTTTTCCCTCTTTATCTTATCCCTTTCTTGTTTTAACTTGTGCTACATGTTTTTGGAGAATACTCTATATATCATTTCTCTAACATGTTGGTACATAGATTGCTATTAATCGGCTTTAAAATAGGTGTGACTTTTACATAAGTCCACTTACGATTGCTTAACATGGCGCGAAATTTGTCCTGATTCGAAAAATGATCATTCATGGCCCAAACCTGTGTTTGCAAGCCCAAGTATGTTTAATTTGAATCCTTGGATCCAATAACTTTGAAGTTCATTGTTAGGAGACTTTGATTCTATCAATCCTCTAATGAACTTCATGAATTTTGGTCTAATTGAATCATTTAAACATCGTTGATCACATATGATTGCTTTGAGCACTTGAAATGAATGATATATTTGATAAAAAGCAAATGAGACTTATTGTTGAGAATCTTTGATTTTATCAATCTTCTAATAAGTTTTCAAATGCAAGCTTCAAGATGGTCATTCAATTAACCCTCTAACTTCTAATTCACTAACAATTAACTTTACTTTATACCTTTATTTTGTACCTTTATTTTTATGTACCATTTACTTTAGCATTTACATTTCACGCTATTTTCCTTTTGTTCACTTGAGCATTTATCTTTATGTCATTTTATTTTTTCTAATTTGAGCTTTTATTTTCTTGTGAAGACACTTAATAATAAACTTGAATATTAAAAAACTTTAAGGTTACTTGGACTATCTAGTTATTATCCTTAGTAATGTGGAGTTATGGATCTCTCGGACTTGGGATTAGAAGCCTTGATACTTGGGGACCTTGTTGCTCTATTGTTATTTTGTCTGAAGTTCTTGGGGTTTACTCCAAGGCATTGGGTTGATTTTCTTCGTGTACAGGTTAGTCTGAATATATGCTTTGTCTTTGATTGAGAATTCCTCTGTATACAGTCGCTACTTTGTCCAATTTTTGTGAAGACTTAATTCATCTGAAGCTTGGTGTTCCTTAGAGGTTTAATATTTTTGCTTGCTTGGTTTTAATCCAAAGGATGGGAATTCTACATTGACTTCTTTATGTTAAGTTTCAGCTTCTTATTGGTGAGATCGTTCTTTTCCTTAGCTTTTACTTTATGCTTTAGGATAGTCCCTTCATCTCCTCTTATCTTCTTTAATTTCAAAAATCTTCTCCCTCCATTTCAAAACTCTTCTTGTTTTTCTAACTTGAAACACTTTCATATTAAACTTAGACTTAGGTCCATGCATTTTCAAAAATATTTTCTTAATCAAACTTTAATCAACTTAACCATACTTTGACATCTTTTTGAAAGATTAAAAGTCAATTAACCACATTCAAACTATTTTTCCACTTTGTCTTTTTACTTTAAAACCTTTTTCTCAAAAGATTAGACTCTTGTCAATTATTGTAGTGATGCAAGCTACTATACTTCTATGATATGTAGTAAAGTGAGATATTTTCCACTTGGGGGTTGACCGAGGCTTTATTTATTTTAAAATCTAAGCTATATTCTTCACTTTGAGATGACGTAAATTCTCTTTTCTCATAATCGTTGGTAGTAAGTATGTTTTCCACTCGGATATGAAGATGATGTCTCTTCTCTAAAAATTAACCAACACACATGTGTTTTAAAATTTTTGAGGTGAACTATGAGTACCCTGATCCCCTATTGCACGGAAGATGGTACATAGGCTTTAAAGGTTCGCAACCAATGTGGGTGCAAA
The DNA here is from genome assembly GCA_948472305.1 of Vicia faba. NCBI lineage: Eukaryota > Viridiplantae > Streptophyta > Magnoliopsida > Fabales > Fabaceae > Vicia > Vicia faba. Next base: position 335,609,122 of record OX451736.1, read on the forward strand.
ATTGTAAAAAAATACTTCTTTTCTCATCTCTAGCATCTTATTTTGTATACACCCTTTATAGCTAAACTACAGAGATTTTCAAAGAGGTTCATGCGGATCACCGTAGATGTTTAGGGTGCTAATGCCTTCACTTTTCATAACCAACCCCCGTACCTAGATTCTCTCCCCTCTTTTTTGGGTTTATTCGCTCTTTTCCAATTTCCTTTAGAAACAATAAAGCGCGGTGGCGATTTTTATTTGATATGCGTGAGTTAAGTCAATCCAATATCTTAGTCTCAACATTTCTCTTGCTACAACAGCCACGCGCCATCACCATCTCCCAACGACACTTCCTATCACCCGACGATTATGCACGAACAAGGTTTTCCTGTTGCGATTTCCAGCATAACAACCAGTCTTAATTCTTGCGATTTTGCACTAAAACAATCCCAATCCTCATATATTTCAACATATAATATTCATATAATAACCATACAATATCATAGCAATTATATACATAAACTCATGGTAATTCAACAAGGTATTTTCACCAATTCCAACACAAATTTATCAATTGCAATACAGTCATCAAATCACCAAAACCCAACACATCCTACATTTATCTAGAGCTTAGATCGATTATAATAACAATGATAAACACCCCTTACTTTAGATCTCCTAGAAGCAAGCATTTCTCTTTGCATTCTACCGGAAACCCTTTTGTGTTCTTGTGCCCTAACTCTCTTTCTCCACAGCGTCTGTTCTTCCAATATTTTCACGATCGATCACCAAAATAAATATCCTACTTATTCCTTGTTTTAACCTTTGAATCCCAAATAATGAACTTCCCATCACACCCTCACTTAACTCTTCACTAATTACCACCTTGCCCTCATGGCCTCTATGTAACAATATTATTCCATTTAATTAATTAAAATGATTCTAAATAATTATTCTAATTATTCTAAATCATCCAAAAATCCTCCTAATCACCTTAACCCCCAGTACATCACATATAACCATCACATAACCATCATAATCATCAAAACATCATAGTTTTGTCACAAATACATCACCAATATGTCACAGATACATCACAAATACACATCATAACTAATTAAGAAATTAAATAAACAATTAATTAATTTAGGGTGTTACAGAGACTATCCAGGAGTCAATTATAGTATAGTTGTTATGTGATACTGCACTCAGACGAGTTTTTCCTGCGAATATTACTAATTACCGAGTAAATTGGGATGTTGGTAATATCCAAAGGAAGAGCGTAGACTCTGGGATTTCCTTATAACCTTGTTTCGCAGGTGTTTGAACCATTAGTCCATACCTTGTGGGTAGTACCTTTGAATTTGTGCTCATGACGTCGAACTTATGAACTTCCATGTTTGTGATCTTGTGTGTGATTGTTGCATCATGCATCCATGCACCCATGAGCATTCTTTTGACCAAATTTTCAAGGAACTTAAAAGAATTTCTTTGCAAACATCGCAGGTATTTGATCATGGATGTTGGAAAGATAAGCACCCAAAAGTATAGTTTCAAAAAACCAGAGGTAAAAGAGTTAAAGGAGCTAGCATCATTTGTGGGTAGTCCTGGGAAGTTCAGAGGCCGTTATGGAAGCCTTTTGGGTATATTGGATGCTAAAGTGGAAGATGGGATTCTTAATACTCTGGTCCAGTTCTACGATCCTTTGTACCATTGCTTCACTTTTCCAGATTATCAGCTTATGCCCACCCTGGAAGAGTATTCTTGTTTGATTGGATTTCCTGTGACTGATAAGGTTCCTTTTTTTGGTTTGGAGGAAGATCTTGAACCTCCTGTTATTGCTAAAATGTTTCATTTGAAGTATGATTAGATTAAACTCACCTTACTTCCAAGATTGGTGTTCTAGGGTTCCCTGCTAATTTTCTCATGGAAAGGGCTCGTGCATTTGCTAAAAACAAAAATAGGAGGCTTTTGAGACTATTATGGCTCTGTTTCTCTATGGATTGGTCTTATTCCCCAATGTCCCCAATTTTGTTGACATGAATTCCATGAAGATCTTCTTGATTGGGATACAATCCTAACCTTTCTTGGCGAGACTTATTACTTTATCCATTACATGAATTCCAGTAGTGGAGGAATGATCGTCCCTTGTGCGGCATTATTGTACAAGTGGTTTATTTTGCACTTGTCGCGGTCTGCTTCTTTTCGGGATACTAAAGATGGTTTAAAGTGGTGGTATAAGATCATGTCTCTTAGTCATTTTGATGTTTGTTGGATCAATTATATCTATGAGTGGGAAACCATTATTGATGGCTGAGGAGATTTTCTCAGTGTACCTCTTCTTGGTACAAAGGGAGGTATCAGTTATAATCTTATTCTAGCTTGTCTCCAGTTTAGTTATCCTATGCTTGACAAACCAAACAACTTGCTTTTAGCAGGTTTCTTTCTCAAGGAAAGGGAAGATAATAGGGCCTTCATAGAGAAGATCAACAAAGTGTGGCTTACTATTCGCAGAAAAGAAAGAAGAGAGTTAGGAAAGAGACAAAATGATATTTTTGAACCTTATCTTCAATGGCTACAAGCCAGGGCAATTAAGGTAAAGATGTCTTATCTTCATGATGAACCATTGGTATTTCTTGAACCTATTTCAATTTTGTTAACTGATGTGGAAGAACTCCGGCTTTCATTATCCAAGATGCAGAAGGAAAAAGTTGCTTGGAGGAAAAAATATCAGACTTTGGATGTGGGATATTCAGCACTCCAGGAGCAGCTAAAGGAGAAAGATGATTTGATTGAGATTCTTGAGAGAAATGCTGTAGAGATGATGGAGAAGTAAGAGGATTTATTTTCCTCTAGAATTCAGCAAAGTACCAGTGAGCAAGAATATTCTCATTTATTCCCTTCTTCTGGTGGATGGAAAGGAGTCGTCGAGAAGTTCATGGAAGAGAACAAGCAGTTGAAGGATCAGATTATGATGCTCAAAAGGAAGCATCATCATGAAGCGGGATCTTCTTCAACTTTGGCTCCTTAGGACCCATAGATTTTACCTGTTTTCTCTTGTATTTCAAGATTTGTGAAACTTATGCTAAAAAGTTGTAATGCTTCCAAGAATTATTAATGAAATGAGATTATTCAGTATTCCAATACATGTTATTCCTTTAATGTTTGCAATTATTGCAATTCTTTAAAGTTCCTTGAAAATTAAATAAACAAATAAATCATGTGCACTGCATATCATGCATCATTTCGCCCATATTTTTGCATTCTTGTTTTTCCTAAGGTGTCTTATATGTTTCTCCTACTTCAACAGTCAGCAAGCTTTCGCACTCTTATAACACTCGAGCTAACTACAAAAAAATGGAACATTTAGAACAAGAGAATTGGGAACTCAAGGAAGAAGTTTATGCCTTAATAATTAGAATGGCTAATCTGACTGCTTTGGTAGAGTCGTTGGTGGCTGCTCAAAATCAGCCACCCCCTCCTCCACCTCTTTCTCCTCATGTTACTCGACCGCAACAGGCAACAATCATTTCTGAGATATTGTCAGTGCTTGTTTCTACTGCTCCTAATGTTTCTTCTTCTCAATTCCAGATGCCTCATGGTTATCCTTTAGGAATGCCTCATGGTTTCATTCCTGAGGGTTATACTCCTTTTGTTGAAGTTTCCCATCCCACTCAACCTGTTACAATTACTGCACCACCTGTTGTGCATATTATTTCTATTGTTAATGAAGAAATCTGCCATGCTGATGTTGCACCAAGTGAAGTCTTGGGTTTTTAATGAAAGAATGGATGATTTCCAAGATCATTTTAATGAAATGCAAAAAGGGATGAAGGCCCTTAGAGGGAAAGAATTATTTGGGCATAATATTAGTGGTCTTTTTTTTTGTTCCCAATGTGAAGGTTCCTGCTAAGTTCAAGGTTTTAGAGTTTGGGAAGTACAAGGGTAATACTTCTCCTCATGCTCATCTTGTGATGTATGTTAGAAGGATGTCCACACACATTGATGACCAATGTCTGCTAATCTACTTTTTCCAAGATAGTCTGGATGGTGTTGCGTTAAAGTGGTACATGAGCTTAGATAATGCCAATATCCTCACTTTCAATGATTTGGGAGAAGCTTTTGTAAGGCAATACAAATATAATATGGATATGGCTCCCGGCCGTGATCAGTTGAGAGTTGTGACCCAGAAAGATAAAAACTTGTTTAAGGAGTATGTGCAATGTTGGCGCGATGTTGCTGCTCAAGTTGTGCTTCCAATGAAGGAAAAGGAAATGACTAAGGTCTTTTTGAAAACCCTTGGGTCATTCTACTATGAAAGGATGGTGGCAAGTGCACCCAGTGACTTTACTGAGATGGTTGGTATGGGCGTCCAATTGGAAAAAGCTGTTAGAGAAGGACGTTTGTCAAGGGATGGAGGTTTCAATGGTACTAAGAAGCAGGCATATGGTTTCTACAAAAATAAGGAATGAGATACAAATGCTAGTAATAAAGAGAGAATAAGAAAGCCTTCAAGAAGGCATCACCAACACCAACAACATGTTGCCTCGGTAACCCAATTGTTAGCACCGACCCAACCACTGTTGCTTATCAAAAAACATCTCAACAAGGTAACCAAGGGAAACATCCAAAAAGAGAAGCTTTTGATCCAATCCAAATGAGCTATACTGAGTTGTTTCCTGCACTAATTCAAAAGAACCTGGTACAAACTAGGTCTCCTCCTGCCAAACCTCCAACGCTACCATGGTTTTATAAAGTTGATCAGAATTGTGCCTTCCATCAGGGAGCCCCTGGACATAGTATCAAAACTTGTCATCCATTGAAAACTGAAGTTCAAAAGCTAGTAAGATTTGGTATCCTGTATTTCAAGGATATAGGTCCAAATATGAAAGTCAATTTTTTACCCAAGCATGAAGGTGGAAATGTTGTGAATATGGTTTCTGGATGTCCTGGAGAGTTCAAAAAAAATTTATGTAAGCCTGGGGAGAGATAATTTGGTGCAAATGCATGCTGATGTTTGTGAATTCAGTTACAATACAATGATCATGCATGTCATAGTGTCTGCAGTACATATAATCACCAATGTGATAAAGTGAGAAGAGATCTTTAGGAAATGATGGATGAGGGCATTATCCATATCATCCGACAAAGAGATGAGTATGAAGAGGTTAATATTATTGGAGACCATGAGGTTTAGTATGTAACTTTTGATGAGTTTGTGGCTATTGATGTTAATACAGTAATTTGTGCTAAAGAATATGCTAGGTATGCTAAAGAACCTACGATTGAAGAACTCAATAATGTGACTCTTGTGGAGATAAATAAAAAATGGGTTAAAAAAGGATTGATTTTAGCTGTTGTTGTTGTCCAGAATGTGCAAAGAAGTCATGTGGTTGTGCCATTTTGAGATTTGATCTTCAGATAGTAAAAGGGTTGGGTTTGTTCAAAGAAGGAGCAATAGCCATTCTTGCTGATAGAAAAAGAAGTGGGAAATTGTTAACGAATGAGTTTGAGTCTGCTGATGAGTTTGAGTCTGCTGATGAAGGTGTGATTTTTGATAATGATTCTATATTTTCTATTGAGATACCTGTTGAATACACTGAAGAGGCTGAGGTGAATGTCATTTTACCATATTTTGACATTCCTACTCCCGTGGAAATTGCACACCGCAGTAAGCCTGCAATAACTCATATGGTTATTTGTTTACCTGGTCCTGTTTACCTTACAAGTATAATACAACTATTCTGGAAGACGACGTGGAAGTTACAATTCAGCCTTTATCTCATGTTGAAAACATTTCTGAGGCTAGTCGGGTAACCCGTAATGGTCGTGTATTTGCTCCTACCTTTCAAGGAAGTGTTGATGCTTGTAAGAAAATCGTTGAAGCTAGTGTTGAACCCAAGAAGGTAGAAGGGAAGACTAGTGGCGCTGCGTTGGAAAAGGACATTGATGATCTTTTAAGGACCAATAAGATGAGTGATTATAAGATTATGGACCAATTACTGCAAACTCCATCCAAAATCTCCATTCTAGCACTATTAATGAATTTTGCAGCTCATCGAGAATCTCTAATAAGGGTCTTGGACCAAATTTTTGTTGAGCAGGATGTGTCGATTGACCAATTTAATGGTGTTGCAGGAAATATCACGGCTTGCAATAATCTGAGTTTTTGTGATGATAAATTGTCTGATGAGAGAAGAAATCATAATATAGCCTTGCACATATCTCTGAATCGCAAGAATGGTGCCTTGTCTATTGCGTTGATAGATAATTGCTCTGCTCTGAATGTGATACCAAAAAGTACTATGACAAAGCTCAAATATAAAGGAACTCATATGTGCTACAATGGTATTATAGTGAAGGCTTTCAATGGTTCAAAGAAATATGTCATTGGAGAAGTGGACTTGCCAATATACATAGGTCTACATATGTTTCAAACCACCTTTCAGGTTATGGATATCTTCCCAGCCTACAACTGTTTGTTGGGACGATCCTGGATTCATGAGGCAGGACTTGTTACATCCACATTACATCAGAAACTGAAATTCGTCTGTGAATAAAAAGTAGTGATTGTAAATGGCGAACAAGCTTTGTTGGTATCCTATTTGTCTTTTTTCAGTGTTGTAGAAGCTGATGAAGCTGCTGTTGGAATTGAATTCCAAGCTTTTTCTATTGATAACATAAAGAAGAATGAAGATTATATTACCTCTTTTAGAGATGCACAACAATTGGTTCAGAAAGGTCATAAGACTGTGTGGGGACATATTATTGATCCATCCATGAATAAAAATAATACAAGTTTGGGTTCTCTCTAAAGAAGGATAAGAATGAAGGGGTGAAGCCAAAATCTGCCTTCTGTCCGTATCAGGACATTTTCCATAGTGCGGGTTATCTCCATCCAACTACTCCAGAGGTCGATGCTATCATTGAAGATGAGCCAGAGCAGGAGATGCCAAATTTTATGACGCATAGAGTGAGAGTTCAGAATTGGATTATTGTTGATGTTCTCAGTTGCATTCACATTTCAAAATAATTTGTCTTTGCTTGTTTTTCAAAATCCTTTCAATCTGCCCCAGGTGAAAGTGATATTGTAGGGGAGTTTCTTTTGCTTTGAATTTTAAAATCATTAATAAAAGTTGTTTTTGATTTCCAGTTGTGTTTTTATTTTATGCTTTTTCTTGAAAAATGGTAATCAGAAAAAACCTTTCAAAATAAATAACAACTGCAAATAAATATGCATAATCACTTGTTGCATTTATCAATTTATAAAATCAAGCATAATCATATGTGCGGATTAATTACCAAACCTGTTGAAAACAATGACCTTGCACCCTCTCCCAACTTTGAATTCCCTATGTATGTGGCTGAAGAAGAGGAGTTTACTGAAATCCCAGAAGAGGTTTCTCGAATCCTTGAGCGCGAGAACACCATTCAACCATACAAAGAGCCGTTGGGGATTATTAAATTGGGTTCTGGAGAGGATTTTAAGGAAGTCAAGATTGGGGCACTACTTCATCCTGATGTAAAGAGCAGGTTGATTTAGTTGTTAAAGGAATATGCTGACATCTTTGCTTGTTCTTATCAAGACATGTCTGGTTTGGATATTGATATTATGGAGCATTGCCTGCCATTGAAGCCTGAATGTCCACATATCAAATAGAAGTTAAGAAGAAATCATCATGACATGGAAGTGAATATTAAAGAGGAGGTTCTGAAACATATTGATGTCAGTTTTCTTGTGACATCAGTGTATCCTCAATGGCTTTCGAATATTGTTCCAGTTCCGAAAAAAGATGGAAAAGTCCGCATGTGCGTTGATTAAAGAGATCTGAATAAAGCTATTCCAAAAGATGATTTCTCTTTACCACATATTGATATGTTGGTAGATAGCACAGTAAAATTCAAAGTGTTCTCATTCATGGACGAATTATCCGGATATAATCAAATTAAGATGACTCTTGAGGACATGGAAAAAACAATTCTTATCACACCTTGGGAAACATTTTGTTATAGAGTGATGCCCTTCAGGTTGAAAAATGCTGGTGCAACATACCAGAGGGCTATGACAACCCTATTCCATGATCTGATGCATAACAAAATTGAGGTGTATATTAATGATATGATTTCTAAATCTCATACTGAGGAAGGGCATTTAGAAGACTTGTTGAAGTTGTTTCAGCATTTGAGGAAGTATTGTCTCTACTTTAATCCGAATAAGTGTGATTTTGGTGTCCGTTCTAGAAAGTCGTTAGGCTTCATTGTTAGCCAGAAAGGTATTGAGGTTGGTCCCGATAAAGTTAGGGCAATTCAAGAGATGTCTACACCAAGAACTGAAAAATAAGTTAGGGGTTTCCTTAGACGATTGAATTATATCTCCAAGTTTATTTCTCACATGACTGGCACTTGTGAGACAATCTTTAAGCTTATAAAGAAAGATCAAGGTCGTGAATAGACAGATGATTTTCAGAAGGCTTTTGAAAGCATTAAAGAGTATATGTCGAACCTCCTATCTTGCTCTCTCATGTTGAAGGGAGACCATTGATTATGTATCTGACTGTGTTGGATAGCTCCATGGGTTGTATTTTGGGAAAACAAGATGAAACAAGAATAAAAGTGCATGCAATTTATTATTTGAGCAAGAAGTTCACTGACTGTGAGTCACGGTATTCTATGCTAGAAAAAACATGTTGTATTTTGGCATGGGCTGCGAAGCGCCTTTAGCAATATATGTTGAATCATACTACTTGGTTGATATCCAAAATCGATCCAATTAAATATATCTTTGAAAAGCCTGCTCTTACTAGAAGAATTTTTTGTTGACAGATGTTGTTGTCTGAATATGACATTGAATACCGTACTCAAAAGGCTATTAAAGGGAGTGTGTTGGCAGAGTACCTTGCTCACTAGAAGATTGATGATTATCAGTCTGTTAAGTATGATTTCCCTGGTAAGGATGTGATGTATTTGACAATAAAATATTATGATGAACCATTGCTCGAGGAAGGTTCAGATCCTGAATCCCAATGGGGTATGGTATTTGATGAAGTCGTGAATGCTTATGGTAAAGGAATTGGTGTTGTGATTATCACTCCTCATGGGTTTCATATCCATTTAGCTACAAGGTTGAAATTTGATTGCACCAATAACGTGGAAGAATATGAAGCATGTATCATGGGTCTCGAAGAGGATATAGATCTCAAGATTAAGATTCTTGATGTATATGGTGATTCAACTTTATTGACAAATCAGATTAAAAGAGAATGGGAGGCTCATCATCCTGGCTTGATTCCCTACAAATACTATGCAAGGTTGTTGACCTTCTTCAATAAAGTTGAATTCCATCACCTCGAGACGAGAATCATATGGAAGATGCTTTATCCACATTGTCTTCCATGTACAAGGTGAACTCTTGGAATGATGTACCTCAGATCACAATCCAACGTCTTGATAGGTCAGCTCATCTATTTGCTGAAGAGGTGACATCAGATGATAAACCTTGGTATTATGATACCAAGCACTTCCTACAGACTCAATAATACCCACTTGGTGCGTCAAACAAAGATAGGAAGACATTGAGAAGGTTGGTAGGTAGCTTCTTCCTCAATGAATATTTAATATACAAAAGGAATTATGACACGGTCTGGCTCAGATGCGTGGATAGCCACGAAGTAGACATGTTGATGCATAAGATCCATGAAGGTTCATTTGGTACCCATGCCAATGGACATTCGATGGAAAAGAAGATGCTAAGGGCAAGTTATTATTGGCTGACAATGGAATCTGACTGTTACAAATTTGCAAGGAAGTGCCATAAGTGTCAGATTTATGCTGACAAGATTCATGTGCCTCCAACTTCTCTCAATGCTATTTCTTCCCCATGCCCTTTCTCTATGTGGGATATTGATATGATAAGGATGATTGAACCCAAGGCTTCGAATGGACATTGTTTCATCTTAGTAGCAATTGACTACTTCATCAAATGGATGGAAGGAACTTCTTATTCTAATGTGACCAGGCAGGTGGTGGTGCGGTTTATTACGAACAATCTCATTTTTCGGTATGGTGTGCCAAGCAGGATTATCACTGATATCGACTCAAATTTGAATAATAAGATGATGAAAGACATTTGTGATGAATTCAAGATTGTTCATCACAACTCTTCTTTTTACAGGCCTAAGATGAATGGGGTTGTTGAAGCTGCAAATAAAAATATTAAGAAGATCATTCAAAAGATAGTTGTTACATATAAGGATTGGCATGAGATGCTCCCTTTTTCTCTGCATGGGTATCACACATTCGTCTAAACTTTAACAGAGGCGACCTATTTTTCTCTTGTTTATGGCATGGAAGTAGTGTTCCCCGTTAAGGTTGAGATTCCCTCTTTATGTGTAATAATGGAAACTAAGTTTTTAGAGGATGAATGGGTCCAGAATAGGTTTGACCAACTGAATTTGATTGAAGAAAAGAGAAAAACCACCTTATGTAATGGTCATTTATATAAAAAAGAATGAAGAAAGAATTTGATAATAAGGTCAAACCTCGTGAATTCAGAGAAGTCAACCTCGTTCTCAGAAGGATCATGTCTTTTAATGCTGATTCTAGGGGCAAGTGGACTCCCAATTATGAAGGTCCATATGTTATCAAGAAAGCCTTATTTGGCATTGCATTGATTCTTGAAACTATGGATGGTGAGGAGTTCCCATATTCCGTGAATTCCTATGCAGCCAAGAAATACTTTTCCTAAAGAAATAAAAGAACAGCTCACTAAGTTGAAAACCCGAAAGGGCGACTTAGGCAAAAATGATCGTCTCGGTAGGTTGAAAACCCGAAAGTGGGTGGGGGGTCTAAGCATAAGTTAGAGACATAAACAAAATAACTCGTCCTGGTAGATTGAAAACCCACAAGGGAAATATAGGAAAAAGTTAGTATTCTTGGCAAGTAACTGCATCAAGCAAGGCTTGGTCATTGAAGCAACAATCTTCTCGGATTCTCATCGCTCCTCAATTGAAGCTCAAGCGCATGAATTCAAGGTTTTTAGAGAGAATAGTGGTCATTGTATTTCAATGTACCTTTTCCATGTGTTACCATTTTTCAAACTTTGTAATCATCTATGGAGTCACGCCATTTACAGATTACCATTCTATTAATAAAGTTTGAGCCTTTATCCAATTCTTTGCAATTCCTATTTTATTCTGCTTAAAAAAATTCATTTATTATTGATAGTAATTTTCAAAAAAAAAACTTAAAGAAATTAATAATAAAACATTTTTTTTGAAAAATTTGCAAAATGTTTTTACTTTGATTTTGTGAATCAAAGCGATAAAAAAATTGTTCCAAGAATGGGCGATTTTCAAAGCATGAAATTGTCTCCTTCTCATTCAAGGCGCCTCCTCTAGTTACACTCATAGATTATGCACACAAATTTCCCCATGGTTGTTATTCGGATAGTGGGTTTCCTCCAGATTGTTGTGTGGTGTTGGGTCTGTAATCCCATATTCCCCAGTTAAGTCTTGATTTAGATTTCTCCAGCTGAGGGTGATTCCTTCCCCAGCTAGGTTGTGATCAAGCAGAGATTGTAAAGTTATGATGCATTTGCTCAGTTGTTAGAATCTTTTTCCCTTCGTGTTGAATTTTGATACAGAATCTCCTGCATGATATTTCTCCTTGCAAGTTGTGACATTGTTGCTTCTGTGTGCTCCCCAAGTAGCCAGACAAGGACAATACCTTTTCTAATAAGTGTTGAGATAGCTGTCAACTATTGGGTTTTCTCTCACCTTATGTTGGGTTTGAATTAAAATCGCCATAAAATTGACTTCTTGTTGTATTGTTGACTTCTTAGTTCCTCATATAAACCAAGGGTGTTTTTCCCTTTGAGTTTGTTATCCCCATGAAGTTTCTTTAATATTCCCTGATGAAGGGTGTTGTTTCCCTTTGACTTATTTGTATATTCTCAAGTAACATTTCATTTCCTCGAGAAATTAATACTTGAAGTAGGACATTGTTTCCTTAGTTGGTAGCTTACTCTCTTATGGGATTTCCATTTTCGATGTGATTTAGCAGAGTGTTGTCTTTACCTGAGTTTGTTTTGATTGGTTATCCCTAGTGTAGTATATCTATTTTTCCAGCATTTACATGACACCGTTCATTTATACATACATATAACATGCATAGATGAATTAAAATTCATTTCTCATTTGCATTCGTTGATGTTTTCGTTGATATCTTATCCTCCTTAAAGAGTGTGTATTATCTATCTCCAGTAGAATGTCAACCTTAAGCAGAAAGTGTATACCCTTTCAAATTCCTCAATGAGTTTATTCCTTGTGGAAGAGTTTTTCTTCAGCCTTCCTACCCATCTCATTACCTGGATGGAACTAATCTCTATTTTGAGATTGTTCCTCATTTGGTAGAGTATTATTTTATTGTTTCTCTCTAGTTTGTTCCTAGATTGAACTTTGGTCCTTGTTAGCAATTGTTTGTCTCACTTTCAAGATTGGTTTATCCATAACTTTATTGTTTACTATTGTTATACTATCATACCTTTGATAGATGGTATTCAATCTTATTTATTTTCGTGCTTACAGTTATTAAACTATCATACCTTTGATGGATGGTATTCACCTCCTTTGACTGTTTCACTCCGGTTTATTCATGGTTTGAACATTGGTCCCTTACAACAATTTTGTTCTGATCTCTCTGAGCAGTGAGCCCTAGATTGAAGGTGCATTTATTTTACACATGAAGACTTTATCTCCGCAGCAGGAATGTGTTTATATTTCCCCATGAAGTCAAGATTCATTTACCAGCAATGTTATTGCAATACTTTTCATAATGGAAAGGGGAGGTCTCTTTATTTGAGCAACCTATATTTCCTCGATAACTTTGTTATCAGTTTCCCTCCAACAAGCAGTAGCCTCTTTATTTGAGAAACTTGTATATTATCCAGATATGAGATCTTATTTACTCCGATGGATGGTTGGTCTCGTCGGTATGATAGAGACAGTTTGTTGTTGATATTGTTCACTCTGATGGATGGTTGGTCTTGTCGATATTATATAGACAGTTTATTGTTGAGATTGCTTACTCCGATGGATGGTTGGTCTCTTTGATATGATAGAGGCAATTCATTGCTAAGGTTATTTACTTATATGGATGGTTTGTCTCTTTGATAGGATAAAGATAGTTCGTTGTTGAGGTTATTTACTCCGATGGATGGTTGGTCTCTTTGATATGATAAAGACAGATTATTATTGACATAGTTTACTGTGATGGATGGTTGGTCTCTTCAATATGATAGAGACAGTTCGTTGAGAGATACTTACAACAGATTATTACTCTTTCCAAGTGACATCTTAGTCAAAGAAGAAATTGTTACAGTTCTTGGTGAAGTCCAGAAGTCAGGTGAAGTATTACCCTTTCCATGTGGAATGCCTTGGTTAAAGAAGAAGTTGAGACCTGTTCTAGGTGGAACGCTAGAATTTTTGGGAAACTTGTTATTGTTAATACCTATTCTATATTCAGTTGGAAGTTGGTAGTTTTCCTTCAGTAAACATGGGTGTATCATTTTTATATTCTCTGGTTTTTTACCATCGTTAGCCTATCATACCTTTGATAGATGGTACTCTAGTTTTTGTTATTGTTAGCCTATCAGACCTTTGATATATGATATCTACTCTTATAACCTTTAGTTTTTTACTATCATTAGCGTATCATACCTTTGATAGATGATACTCAATCCACCTCTTAGTGTTTATCATTGTTAACCTATCAGAACATTGACAGATGATGTCCACTCTTATAACCTTTGGTTGTTTAACATTGTTAGCCTATCATGCCTTTGATAGATGGTACTCAGTCCACCCCTTGGTGTTTACCATTGTTACCCTATCATACCTTTGATAGATGATATTCACTCTTATATCCTCTGATTGTTTACCATCATTAGTCTATCATACATTTTGATAGATGGTACTCAGTCTACCACTTAGTGTTTATCATTATTACCCTATCAGACCTTTGATAGATGATATCCACTCTTATATCCACTGGTTGTTTACCATCGTTATCCTATCAGATCTTTGATAGATCGTACTCAGTCCATCCCTTGGTGTTTATCGTCGTTATCCTATCAGACCTTTGATAGATGATATCCACTCTTATATCCTTTGGTTGTTTACCATCGTTATCCTATCAGACCTTTGATATATGGTACTTAATCCACCTCTTGGTGTTTATCATCGTTAGCCTATCAGACTTTTGGTATATGATATAACTCTTATATCCTTTGGTTGTTCACTATTGTTAGCCTATCAGACCTTTGATAGATGATATCCACTCTTATATCCTTTGTTTGTTCACCATTGTTAACCTATCAGACCTTTGATAGATGATATTCTTTACACTTCTTGTTGTTTATCAATGTTAGACTATTACATCTTTGATAGTTGGTATCCATTTTTATGTCTTTGTGTTGTCTAGCATCGTTAGCCTATCAGATATTTGATAGATGATACTCACCTCTTGTGGCATGTACGTCCCACTTAGGCTTCTGTCCTCAATAGGGTTTTTATTACCTTCTCCTTGTTGGACTTTACCCGAATAAAATTTATTTTTTACCAGTCTCAGTATTGATGTTTACCGTTAATTGTTGGGTCATTATATATCTTGTTTTTTCTACCTTCATTTGTGAGTTGGTAGTTCACCATTATCTATTAATCTGTGTGTTCCTTCTCTTTATTCTTATTTATTGAGTTGATGTTACTTTGTCTCCTCTTTGGGATTTACCCCAGTAAAGTTGAGTTCCATCTTCCCCGGTGAAGTTGAATTTTCCACCAACGGGGACAAGTTTCCCTCCCTAGTCGAGTTGGTAATCCTCTCTTGAAGATTACCTCCTTGTTGGATTCTGGCTTGCATTGTTAAGGATTTTTCCATTTAAACTTCTTAATTTGCATTTCGTATCTTTAAATGTGATGTTGGTTATGCCTATTCATGGTTATCCCCAGAGTCGTGTTGTTCCCTGGTGACTTACTTTCTTGGTTGAACTCTCTTTCTTAGTTTGTCTTGTGTCGTAGCTTCGTCTACATTATTTTACTTTTCCCAGTGGTGTCTTGTTTCCCCTGTGGATTTTATCTTTTACATTCATAATCATAAGCATTGCATGGCATCTTAGGGCCAAAAATAGGGTTTGTTTTATATTTAAGTATCTTCAATCGCGTCTAAATGAATATTTTAACCTTCGTATCTCCGAATAGAATTTAAATAAGGGCAACTGTTATACCCCAATTTTCCCCTAAGATCCCTCATCACTTCATATCATCACAATGCATCAAGATCACAAATGTGGATTGGTTATCTCTTCTACTCTCTCTTATCTTTAAGTTTTCTCTCAAGGGATAACCAAGCACCTTAATTGTGTATTTTGCATATATGTGTTTTATATTTTACTGACCTCTAATCAAAATACCAAAAATATATGCTTTGTTCTTTTTGTATATTTGTGTTTTGTAGGTATCAAGCCAAAGCATCCAACCAACAGAGATTTTTGCCATTTTTTCCTTGCGGAAATCGATTTTCCATATATAGGAAATCAATTTCCCTCACTAGTTTTGCGCCAGAATTCCAAGTTTTTGTAGTGGAAATCGGTTTCCCCTATAGTGGAAATCAATTTCCTTGGGTGAAATTGGTAAAAAAAAAAAAGGCAAATTGTTAAGTTTGTAGCATGTGGCTCCAATTTAATTTTTTTGAGAATATTCTTGATAATCCAAAAATAATTCCCCTACCTCATCATAATTAAATTCCATCATGCACATTCATTTGATGACATGCGCACCACTTGATCTTAAATTTTTCTCCGAAATCAATTACCAAGTCTAATTTTGGTTCCAAACTAAACTCCAAACCACCAATAATCCCAAGTCTAAACTCTATAAATAGAGCCCTCATTTCATTCATTCATCAAGCTTTTGATAGCCAAAATCACCTTGCTAAAAATTCTCTCAACTTTCTTCATCTACCCAAAATCACTCAAAGCTCAATTTCCATGAAAGTTAGTAAGCTTTTCATTGAAGCTTACTAACATTTGAGATAAACTTCCATCCAAACACTTTATCTTTATTAATTCTCTAAATCAAATCTTGGGAGATTGATTCTTGGAGATGATTTGAAGCATAATTCAAATTTGAATAGGTGTTGTTATGTTGGCCTTAAGTGATCTATATGGCACATGGCTCAGTATTGAAGACCTTGCTTTTGGGTTTTAATACCTTGGGTTTCTTTTATACTTCTTTGCTTGTGATTTATTTTCACACAAATGATTGGTATGCTCTTGGTCCATTCTATGTTTGCGGCTTTAATCCAAAGGGTAAGAATTCTACATTGACTTTATAATGTCAAGTGTTGGCTTCTTGTTGGTTAGATATTTCCTTAGCTTAATTTTTTACTTTGTGTACATAAGATAGTCTCTTCATCTCCTCCCATTTTTCTATAATTTTCAAAATCTTCTCCCTCATTTTCAAAACTCTTCTTGTTTTTAAACTTGAACCGCTTTCATAAAAAATATGGCCTTAGGTCCATGCGTTTTCAAAATTCTTTTCTTAATAAAGTCATCAATCAATCTTAATCAGGATATGACTTCTTTCTTCAATACTTAAAAAATACAAAACAAATTCAAACCTTTTTTCGCTTTGGATTTTCTCTTTAAAACTTTTTTCTTTAAGTTAACCAACACATAAAACTTTTTAAATTTTTTTAGAAGAACTATGAGTGCCCTGGTCCTCTATTGCACAAAGGGGGTACGTAGGCAAAAAAAGGTTTGCAACTGCGGCTGGTGCAGAAATTGTAAAAAAGTACTTCTTTTCTCATCTCCCCAATCTCATATTGTAAATATTTCTTTATATCCAAAATACATGAATTTTCAAAGAGGTTCATGTGGAGTACCATAGGTGTTTAGGATGATAATACCTTATCTTTGCATAACCAACCCTCTTACGTTGATCTCTTTATTACTTTAGGTTTTATTCAATTTTTTCCCATTTCCTTTGGATAAAATAAAGTGAGGTGACGATTTTCACTTTGTGAGTTGAGTCAATCAATGGCTTAGTTTCAAAAAAATTCCGCTACATTAGTGTTTTGAGAGTCGTGTACTTTCTTGTGTTGTAAGTCACCCTTTGTATCACTTTAATGCATTTTGATAGACATAGTTGTTTATACATATTCAGAAGACTGAGGTGATTAATAGTATATTATTCTTTGATAAAGCTTTGAAGCAAATCCAAGTGTGTTTGTTAGTCAAGAGTCTTGGTTGAACTTTATTTGAAATGGGTGTGTGATACGGTGGCAGAACCGACTGCTATACTGGTTTGCATTTTATATTCTCAAATGTGCGGTAAGCAAGAGTCGCAACCGACTTTTCTTTTATCCAACAAAGGAAAGGGTAAAAAGAACAGAAAAATACCTTTTTCGAGATTTTTTGAGTAAGGGAGGTAGATTATGGAAAGGGAAGGTGTTAGCATCCTTTCCATCCGTGGTTTTCCACGGGCTCTTAGGTACTTGTTCATTTTGAAAACTTCTTTCGTGTTTTATGTGTTTTGAAAAGTTTGTTTGCTTTATTATAACTCTTGTATCAGTCCTCAAGAGTGTTGATAAAGCGTTTTTTGAAAATGTTTGAAAGTGTGGTGGGAAAGAGATTATTTTTGAGCAAGTACTTAACAACTATCTACCTACTTAAAAAAGGTGTTCTTTTCCTCATTTCCTTTAGATAGTGTTATCCTACTATTAGTGAGTAGGTAGCCTTATCGTTGGATGTTGAGGGACTATGGAAGGGACGTTTACGGTCCCTAAGGCAACTGGGCAAGAGCTCTTAGTAATTATCCTAAAGTTCTAAGATCACTTTTTTAACCGAGGCAACAGTAAAAATGGTCATCGAGGGACTTGTGATCTCTTGAACTCAAGGACACTCACTAAAAATTCTCACATTTCGAGAATTGTGACCGTTTTCAAAGGCAACCGAAGTGGGAGATACCCTAGGGGTGAGAATATGCAAGTGTACTGATTCAGTTCATTTATCTTGCAATTTTAGGGTGATCTAACCATTTTAATTTACAGTATTTTTCATGCAATCCTATTTATCTAAACAGTTAATAATAATGCAAGAATTTAAAAGACAGAAATTAAACCTAGCTATTACAAGGCCTCGGGGAAAGGGATACATAACCAAAACTTGGGAGTGCGGAAATTTAAAAGCAGTAAATAAACCCTAAATTAAACTATTACAAACTGTGTACAGATAAAATAAATTGAAAAAATAATAAAACAGAAAATGATAAGCGCGCGGAGATTAAAATGGTAACAAGTTTGAAACCTTAAAAATCTAATTGATTAATAAAATATTTTTGGTGCTTATTGAGAAAAAGATTTGAAGTGATTAATCCTAATTCTAATTGATTTTAATTAAGGAAATAAATAAAATAATTAAATTAATTACCAAAAATTAAATTAATTAGAAAAAAAAAACCTAAGTCTATTTTTTGTGATTTCATGATTTTGATTAAGATAAAATTGGTTTTAAAAAAACATAAAATAATTAAATGGATAAAATAAAGAGAGAAAAGAAATGGAAAATGGGCCTTATGTATGAAGCAAATTGGGGATGCAAAACTGAATCTACTAGGCCCCTATATGCTAGCCCAATGATTGTGCCTGATCCAGTGGGGGATGTGTTTGAGGGTCCACCATGAGGATTAATTGTTGGGCGATGGATCTGACCTTGTAGTGATCTAATGGATGAGATCTGGAGATGCATGGTGGATGCGATAGAACCCAAAGTACAGGATCTCCAAGAAATAGTCAGAAAAATAATATGCAAGAGGCAATGATCGAACGCTTGCCCTTTCACATACACAAAGCCTTAAGCGCGTAGTCTCAACCATTGGGACGACCATACATCCGGTAACATAAACGCATCAATAAATATATAACACAAATCAAGGCCTTATGCTGACTATGCAAGGCACGTGTGCTAAGTAGGGCCCTGGTATTTGAATGAACCAATCACAAAATCCTAATATGCCACGCAAAGTCCCTGGCCAGTCAAACCACCCCAGGTGGTGGCTCCGATCACCATCTTCAGTTGGACAAAATTCAAACCTGCAAAATTTGATGCAAAAAAGCATAAAAACAATCCTACTGGACTAATTAGGCCTTTGCAAATATGGTGGCATGGTTGGTTTGTCCTGAAAAGGTTTGTATCATGAGATATGAAGCTTTAAAAGCTTTGTGGCCTAACAGTGGCACAAGGTTGTTTCTGCACTAAAGCTTCCATGTAGAACGTTAGAACATTCGCAATGATGTGTATGAACTATGTTAGCATGCTTACAACAATTGAAATCATCACAAAATCTAGAAATCACAACTTACCCACTTACCCAACTGAAGCTTCTTCAAGAGGGGGTTTTGGTGCTGATTTATGGTGAACAAGGGGTGATATCAACCCCTGGAAATCTCAGGAGAATAATGCTCGACTTGAAATTCCTTAAACACGGTTGAAGAATAGGGTTTGAAGCTTCTAGGGTTTTTGAAAGTTTTTTGAGAATTTTTGAAAACATTGAAAGGTTGGGTATGATACAGTTGCGCCTCCTCTCTTGCTTCTGAATGGTTGTGCTTATATAGTATATCACATTAGGTCAAAAAAAGGAGCCAGAGTCCATGGCATTGAGTACATGATATGTTTCAAATATTCACTTGAAAAACTTTCCAATTTTGAAGATTTCTTTCTCCTCTTGGCTTGCAAGTTTTTCCCATGATATAATCAACATATTTGTCCATGATTTAATGGGAAAAAGATTTCAAATCAAATCTTATATTATTTCCATTATTTATTTATTTAATTTTGAATTTTAATGAATAAAATATCAAAATAAATAGCATAAATAACATAATAATACATGGGTGGGCTTAGAGGTCGTGGACCGTGTTAGGAATAAGTTTCAAACGTAAAAAGATAGGGCCATTTGGAGAAAAAAAATCAAGTTTGGTCAATATTGGCTTCATGCACTTTTCCAAAAATAGGTCAACTTTGGTAATATATATCTCCCTCAATTTTAACCCTATGAGGGTGTTATTGGACTTTTTAGAGAGGTTGGGATGTCCTCTACACAACTCTTTTGATTTCATCTCAATTGGATCTTCCATGTTCATGTAAGGAGCTTTGACCCAAAAGGTGTTTTTGTTGACTTTTTGAAAGGACCTATGATGTATAAGCTTGTATCTTTCAATTGGTGTATTTCTTGAACTTGAGGGCTAAAGAAAAGTTGTAGGCAATTGGATTATATTTAAAATGAGCTTTGGTGGAAAAATTTCTGATAAAGTATGAGAATGTTATGCCTGGTCAATGTTTGGTTGACTTTTCCTATAGAAACCCTAATTAGCAATTCTTGACTTTTGATGAATTAGGAGCATTTCTTGAGGAATCATGATCAAACCTTGATCAAATGATGGATATCACTTCAAAATGTTGATGTTGACCAAAAATCTTGAAGTTTGACTGTATATAGGCCACAATTGACTTTTGACCTAGTACGATTAATTTTCAGGCATTTGAGCAGTTGACTGAGCAAACTTGTTAGGCAAGGCATGAAATTTGGCATGGATAACCTTGAGGACATATTAGGACCATGGAAAAAATTTTATACCATTGTAGTTCATACATCTTGATGAAAATTGAAACCCTAGTTATAGGTTCATTGCCTTTAGGAGGAGAATTTGTCTGGTCAATTCTTGGTCATCCATGGGCAAGTTGGGGATCTAAATGGGAATGTGTTGAGTAAAATGAGAGGGAAAATTTTGGGGTACAACAGCTGCCCCTGTTCAATATTATTAAACTTGAGGATGAAGATTGGCTTCTCTTCCTTTCGTGATCTGAAGGTGGAAGATGATTGAACACTAGAGTGCCCAGAAATTTACACTCTTCTGAAGTAGCACTGTTGGTGGATATTATTGGGAATGGGCTTATAGATGCCATTTGGAAAAGATGATAGAATATTATCGGAGATGGGCTTAAAGATTCCATCCAGAGAAAATGACGAAGATTCATCGGAGATGGGCTTAAAGATGCCATCTAGAGAACATGTTGATTTCGTGAGATAATCCTTTGTGGGGATTCATGTTCCTGTTGTTGAGGAGGACTCCACTGAGGAATGTTGGTCTTAGTTTTGGGAAATAGAGTCTAGGAGCTTCAATTGTCCATTACTCTTCTGGGGAGTTATCTCTTGACTGGGGAGACGAAAGCGAGCTGTTATCCGGTCGGGATCCAGGCTTCATAGCGACTGCTGAGGACAATAAGGCTGACTGTTATCCATTCACATTCTAACATTCACAGCGACTTATCGGGGAATATGAAATTAACTTATATCTTGTCGGTTCCAGGCTTCGTAATGATTGTAGACATTAACCTGTTATCTGGTCGTATCCAGGCTTCAGTGATTTGAAGAAATTAAGTTGTTATCTGGTCGGGTCCAGGCTTTACAACATCTTTAACTGGATAAGAATCAGAAAATCTTGGGGTCGATTTAACTGAACCAGAGAAAAGGTCTTGAATTATCTTTAACTGGATAAAGAATCAGAAAAATCTTAGGGTCGATTTAACTGAACCAGAGAAGAGGTCTTGAATTATCTTTAACTGGATAAAGAATCAGAAAAATCTTAGGGTCGATTTAACTGAACCAGAGAAAGATCTTGAATTAACTTTAATTGGAATAGAATCAGAGAAATCTTAGGGTCTATTTAACTGAACCAGAGAAGGTATCTACCAGAAAAGAATCAGAATAAGTCATTGGTCGATTTAAACTGAACCAGCAGAGGTCTTGAGTTATCTTTAACTGGATAAGAATCGGAGAAATATTAGTGTCGATTTAACTGAACCAGAGAAAGTATCTATCGGAAAAGAATCAGAATAAATCATTGGTCGGTTTAAACTGAACCAACAGAGGTCTTGAGTTATCTTTAATTGGATAAGAATCGTA
Source organism: Vicia faba (assembly GCA_948472305.1). Lineage (NCBI taxonomy): Eukaryota > Viridiplantae > Streptophyta > Magnoliopsida > Fabales > Fabaceae > Vicia > Vicia faba. The sequence goes on from OX451736.1 coordinate 335,631,117, forward strand.
GAAATCTTAGGGTCGATTTAACTGAACTAGAGAAAGTATCTACTGGAAAAGAATTAGAATAAATCATTATTCGATTTAAACTGAACCAGTACAAGTCTTTTGAGAATGATCTTTCTGAGAAAGGTGCTAAAATAGCCTTTCGTCAGACGTAGCCTTTGACAAGACTGTCAGGTCATATAAGTAGTTAATGATGTTTGTTGATTTGATCTTTCCTGAAAAGGTAAAGAGTTAGTCATATGCAATTTAATGATGTATGAAGTGCATTTTGTAATGATGTTCTCAGAATAAATGAGATTATGTTGTATGTAATATGTATGCGCACACCATGATGTATTAATGTGGAATGTTGTTGCCAATTTCCTAGTCTGGGAAAATAAATCCTTGACTGCTGTTGGAGAGTACTGGGAAGTTGAATCCCAGATTAATGTTTGGTAGATGAGGAAAGTAATTCTTTCATTTTTGCTGGGGATGATGAATGAAGATGATTTGCTGGGGATTTCCTCTTTCCGTTTGAGTATATTCTATCGGGGATCTTTGACTCTGCTTGAGAATGACTCTGTGGGGAAAAAGATGCTCTGTTGGAAGATTTTACCAATGTAGAGAAATAAACTTTGTTGGGGGATAAACTTCCGCAGCTAGAGAAATAAACTCTTTTTGGGGATAAACTTCCGCAGCTAGAGAAATAAACTCTATCGGGGATAAGGCTTTATAAACTGTTCGAGATTATAAAAACTTAGCTAGGGAACATGGATTTCAGCTCTCTAAGGGAACTTGGTTGGAGGAGGTAATTCCTGCTTGGGGAAGAAGGTGTCATAAATTTGGTTGTTTTTACTCTATAGGGACATAGACATCACTAGGACGTATTCTAAGGATGTAGCGGTGGCTTCGTATCAGGACGTCTCTGATTCTGTACCTGCTGGAGAAACTAATTGTGGGGATTTTGTGGATGGATCTATATGTTGAAATATAAGTGTCAGGATGACATCCGTCTCTGGATCGTATCTGAATTGTATTTGGAACATGTATTGAATGAGTTTCAGAATGACATTCGTCTCTGGATCGTATTTGAACTGTACTTGAAACATGTGTTGAATGAGTGTCAGAATGACATTCATCTCTGGATCGTATCAGAACTGTATTTAGAACATGTATTGAATGAATGTCAGAATGACATCTGTCTCTGGATCGTATCTGAACTGTACTTTGAACATGTGTTGAATGAGTGTCAAAATGGCATCCGTCTCTGGATCGTATCTGAACTGCACTTGAAACATGTGTTAAATGAGTGTCTGAATGACATCCGTCTCTGGATCATATTTGAACTATGCTTGAAACATGTGTTGAATGAGTGTCAGAATGACATCCGTCTCTGGATCATATCTGAATTGTACTTGAAACATGTGTTGAATGAGTGTTAGAATGAAATCCGTCTCTGGATCGTATCTGAATTTTGCTTGAAACATGTGCTGAATAAGTGTCAGAATGACATCCGTCTCTGGATCCTATTTGAACTGTACTTGAAACATGTGTTGAATGAGTGTAAAAATGGAATTCGTCTCTGGATCATATCTGAATTGTGCTTGAAACATGTGCTGAATGAGTGTCAGAATAACGTTATGTCTCTGTGCTTGAAACATGTGTTGCATGAGTGTCAGAATGACATCCGTCTCTGGATCGTATCTGAATTGTACTTGAAACATGTGTTGAATGAGTGTTAGAATGAAATTTGTCTCTGGATCGTATCTGAACTGTGCTTAAAACATATGTTGAATTAGTGTCAGAATGACATTCGTCTCTGGATCGTATCTAAACTGTATTTAAAACATGTGTTGAATGAGTGTCAGAATGACATCCGTCTCTGGATCGTATATGAATTGTGCTTGAAACATGTGTTAAATGAGTGTCAGAATGACATCCATCTCTGGATCGTATCTGAACTATACTTGAAACATGTGTTGAATGAGTGTCAGAATGACACCTGTCTCTGGATCGTATCTGAAATGTGCTTGAAACATGTGCTGAATGAGTGTCAGAATGACATTCGTCTCTGGATCGTATCTGAATTGTACTTGAAACATGTGTTGAATGAGTGTCAGAATGACATCCGTCTCTGGATCGTATCTGAATTGTTCTTGAAACATGTGTTGAATGAGTTTCAGAATGATATCCATCTCTGGATCGTATCTAAATTGTACTTGAAACATATGTTGAATGAGTGTCAGAATGACATCCATTTTTAGATCGTATCTGAACTGTACTTGAAACATGTGTCGAATGAGTGTCAGAATGACATCCGTGTCTGGATCGTATTTGAACTGTACTTGAAACATGTGTTGAATGAGTGTCAGAATGACATCCGTCTCTGGATCGTATCTGAACCGTTTTTGGATTAATTTTGCTTGATTGTACGTGATTCGTTGCTGGAATTCATGTCTAGTGCCCCAAGTGATTCAGATGGAGATTTGTCCCTGGCTATTTGGCATTTTTGAGAGATTCCTTGAATCTTGACTTGACTGCCCCAGATGATGGACAATGATCATGCCGTTCCCCTTGGTTGGAAGTGTTTTTCCACTTGAGGTGAACCTTTTTATTAAGAAAGTTTTTGTTCACTAGATATTCATCATGTGAATTTCTCTATTGTCTAATAGATAACTATATGCAAACAATGATATTCAAATAATGCAAATTTTACGCTTGTTTTGAATTTTTTTAAAAATTCATTTGTTCAGTAAAACAAATTTTGCAAGAGGGTGATATCCACTCAGGATTTATAGCAAGTCCTACAGAAGTCATGATACCTTTTGTAACAGTATGCTTCAGAACTAACCCATGCTTCAGTTAGGACTTTTAAGGGTTATAGCGTGGCCTGGTTCACGGTTTAAGAAACAAAGGATAAAGGCTCAAAGTTTATTTGTACCCACCTGTTATTCATGGTGTTCTTCAGTCATATGCTCAATTAATTATGCGTTTAGATCCCGATTGAGTCTGGCATCTTGTCCTTGATATTCTAGTGATGGTTCAGAAAATGAACGTTTGTCTGAGAAGGCAGTCATTTTTGTGACCTTTTCCTTTTGTTGAGGATTTGTAGGACCTCTTTCTTTTTTATTTTATTATCACTGTCTTTTTCCTGAACTGTTTCTTTTGTGATTACAGTCAGCGGGATGCCCCAGTTTTTCTTAAGTCTCCTTCACAGGTTTTGACTTAATGGGCTTTTATTTTGAGAGATAATGACTGCTTATTTTGATGATTATGTGGAACCTACCACTGTCTTTTTATTTGGAAGGACGTCTTCAATGCGATTCATTGTGTACGAAGCGGAAGATTGTGGTTGAATGTGCATCTGAATTGACTGAGAAACTACCCTGCCCCGGGTTATGATTAAGGGTTTTAATTTGCATGAAAAGAAAAACTCCTACTTATTAGGCTCAAAGGGGTTGACTAGGGATTATCTTCCTTATAACTCCAATATTTGGGATTTGAAACAACGCCTGTACATCGTCAGCAAGGTCTGTTCAAAATCACATTGTGTGAAATTGTGGTATCATTTTCGTCATCCTCCCTCTAAAGGCTTATAACTTTTTAATCGAGAGTCGAATATCACATAAAGGAAGCAAGAAAATAGTTTAAATAAAATTGCAATGAAATCATTCAAGACAAACATATGCGATGTATTAATGGGAAAACCAAAGTTCGGCATGACAGTAATTGTTTGAACAACAAATCAAATTACAAATGAAAAATAAAAAATGAATTAGACGTTCTCAATGATTTGGCCTAGGAGCAGTGATCACTTTGTGAGTCTCTGGAGGGTCGAATTCAATCTCTTTGGCGTCAATCATATCTTGAATTTTGTTCTTCAGAGCCCAATAACCATTTGTATCATGTCCAGGACTATCAGAATGGTATGCACACCTTTCGTCGGGGTGGTAACTAATAGCAGAAGTATTAGGATTTCGCAGAGGGGTCTTTAACGTAATCAATCTTGCTTTCAACATGTGATATAACGCTTAAGCTAGTGACATGTTAATTCTGGTGAATTGTCTCTTAGGCATGACCTCTTTATGCTGGTTCCCCTGTTGGTGTGGTTGCATAGGCGTAAGATTAGAGACCAGTATTGCCCTTACAGATTAATTGTGGTCGTCTGCCTTATTATGACCCTTTTAGCCATACACAGCATTGGCTTCCCTCTTACCAGGAAATGGCTTCTTCTCCGCATTAGAAGATGCAGCCATCGGGATCTTCCCACTCTTGATACCACATTCAATCCTTTCTCCAGTCAGGACCATCTCTATGAACCCAGATGAGGAACTCCCAATCAGTAGATTAAAGAACGGGCCTGTCAGAGTGCCCATGGACATATCTACCATTTCCCGATCATTCAGAGGAGGTTGTACCCTTCCATCTAGATCCCTCCATTTCTGGGCACATTCTTTGAAGCCTTCGCTAGAACCCATAAACATGTTTTGTAGTTGTGTACGAGTTGGAGCGAGGGAAGCATTTTATTGGTACTGCTTGTAGAAAGAAGCAGCCAAGTCTTCCCAAGTATGAACGTCTGTTCTTTCTAGTTGATAGAACCATTCCAGTTGCGTGCCAGCTAAACTTTATTGGAAGAAATGGACCCATAACTTCCGGTCAGCAGTGTGAGGCTGGATCTTCTTGACATAGGACCTTAAGTATAACTTAGGGCAGGAGAAAGCATCATACTTAGCGAACTTATGGACCTTGAATTTTGGTGGGATGATCACACCAGAAACCATCCCTAATTCATCAAAGTCCAAGACATGTATCTGCTGAATCTCCATAGCATTGAGACGGTCCTCTAGCTTTTCGTCTTCATCAGTCCCCGGGTTGTTATCTTCTTCATGATTATCCCCCTTATTTGATGGAGTTGAAAGATCTAGAGCTCCTTTAACCGGTCCTCTGAGTCTTCTTCCCTTATTCAGGATGCCAGCCGATTTCTTTGTCTTCTTCTTCTCTTTGTCAATTAGAGATTTCAAGTCTTCTTTCCCCTGGGTCAGAGCCAGGAACATGTGTTAGAACTGAGCATTTTGAGCTTGAAGGTATTTGATTGTTTGTTCAAGAGCCATTTCTTCTTGCTGAAATAAATAGCGAAGGGATAAGAAGCTTGTACCCGGAATACCTGTTATGCAATGACATGTATGATATGCAAATGTTTTCAAGGATCTCGCGGAGTAAACAAGAAAATGTCAAAAGTTGAAATTTGCAGGTTTGAGTGAAGAACTTCGTATCATTGAGTGTCCTTCTACGAGAGTCAAGCTCACCATATTATGTGGGTCATATCCACTGACTCAAGTTGTCGTGATTTGGTATTTTGACGGCATTGGCTAGAGGAAAATAAGTCCACTTGCCTCTTGCTTGACGTCTGATTTATCATAACCTGCATCACAAACCCTTGAGATCCTTGAAATGGTTAAGGAAATGTTGTGGCATGATATTATGATGTGTGTGTTATGCGTTAAGAAAAAGTGTAAGGTGATGAAGACAAGTGAGTCTAAGAAGTCCAGGTTACTGGATAATGACTATAAATAAATCCTGCAAGGATATCATGTTGTTAGATAAAAACCCTGCAAGTAGCTCAAGTTGAAATCAAATAAAATCACACAAGTAGCCTTAGTTTAGACTTGCCTGGGGTCTGTAGGTAAGTACCCTCTTGAAATTTAGATCGCTCAACATGTCTTAGTAATAGTAATCGGGTTCTAAGGGATCTCGATATCACTGATCTTTCCCACAAGTTTTGTTCCGATTGACAACTGACTTGCCACCAAACAAAACTCGGGAGTCAAATCTCAATGAGTGTAGTATCGAGTATCAACCGACTTAGGAATACACCAAAGACAGGTATCTCACTACTTTCTAATGGCCAAGTTGGTCAATTAAAGGTTCTAAGGTCAGTTGATGCTTTATGACACCACGCAGCAGCCCCGTATTCTCCTTGATTACTCAAGGGCTACTGGTACCCACCAAAGTCTCACATCAACGTAGTTATCACTTCAACCGTATCGGTATACCCCGCACCTTTTCCATGATCTATTGCTACTTACCTAAAAGGTGCCCCAAATTCGGGTGTAGGATCTATAGTTACCCAAACATACCCTCCAAAGGCAAAGCAAACAAAGCACAAAAAAGCAGTTAAATAATGACTGTTCTGTGATACGGTGGTAGAATCGACTTTATATTGGTTTGCATTTTGTATTTGCAAATGTGTGGTAAGAAAAAGTTGCCACCGACTTTCTTTTATCCAATAAAGGAAAGGGTTAAAAGAACAGAAAAAGTCCTTTTTCGAGATTTTCTGAGTAGGGGGTAGATTATGGAAAGGGAAGGTGTTAGCATCCTTTCCATTTGTGGTTTTCCACGGGCTCTTAGGTACTTGCTCATTTTGAAAATTTCTTTCGTGTTTTGTATATTTTGAAAAGTTTGTTTGCTTTATGATAACTCTTGTATCAGTCCTCAAGAGCGTTGGTGAAGCGTTTTTTGAAAATGTTTGAAAGTGTGGTGTGAAAGAGACTATTTTTGAGCAAGTACTTAACAGCTATCTACCTACTCGAAAAATGTGTTATTTTCCTCCTTTTCTTTAGATAGTGCTATCCTACTATTAGTGAGTAGGTAGCCTTATCGTTGGGTGTTGAGGGACTATGGAAGGGACGTTTACGGTCCCTAAGGCAACTGGGCAAGAACTCTTAGTAATTGTCCTAAAGTTCTAAGATTACTTTTTTAACTGAGGCAACAGTCGAAAGGGTCATCGGGGGACTTGTGATCTCTTAAACTCAAGGACAGTCACTAAAAATTCTCATGTTTCAAGAATTGTGACCGTTTTCGAAGGCAAACGAAGTGGGAGATACCCTAGGGGTAAGAATGTGCAAGTGTATTGATTCAGTTCATTTATCTTGCAATTTTAGGGTGATCTAGCCGTTTTAACTTACGGTTTTTTTCATGCAATCCTATTAATCTAAACAGTTAATAATAGTGCAAGAATTTAAAAGACATAAATTAAACCCAGCTACTACAAGGCCTCGGGAAAGGGGATACATAACCAAAACTTGGGAGTGAGGAAATTTAAAAGTAGTAAATAAACCCTAAGTTAAACTATTACAAACAGTGTACATATACAATAAATTGAAAAAATAATAAAACAGAAAATGATAAGCGCGCAGAGATTAAAATGGGAACAAGTTTGAAACCTTAAAAATCTAATTGATTAATCAAATATTTTTGGTGTTTATTGAGAAAAAGATTTGAAGTGATTAATCCTAATTCTAATTGATTTTAATTAAGGAAATAAATAAAATAATTAAATTAATTACCAAAAATTAAATTAATTAGAAAAAAAAAACCTAAGTCTATTTTTTTGTGATTTTATGATTTTGATTAAGATAAAATTGGTTTAAAAAACATAAAACAATTAAATGGATAAAATAAATAGAGAAAAGAAATGGAAAATGGGCCTGATGTATGAAGCAAATTGGGGGTGTGAAACTGAATCTGCTAGGTCCCTATATGTTGGCCCAATGACTGCGCCTGATCTAGTGGGGTGATGTGTTTGAGGGTCCACCATGAGGATTAATTGTTAGGCGCTGGATCTGACCTTGTAGTGATCTAATGGATGAGATTTGGAGATGCATGGTGGACACATTAGAACCCAAAGCACATGATCTACAAGAAATAGTCTGAATAATAATGTGCAAGAGGCATGGATTGAACCCCTACCCTTGCACATACACAAAGCCTTAAGCGCGTTGTCTCAACCGTTGGGACGACCATACATCCGATAACATAAACGCATCAATAAATATATACCAACAAATCCAGGACTGATGCTGACTATGCAAGACACGCGTTCTAATTGGGGCCCTGATATTTGAATGAACCAATCACATAATCCAAATATGCCATGCAAAGTCCTAGGCCAGTCAAACTACCCCAGGCGGTGGCTCCGATCACCATCTCCAGTTGGACAAAATTCAAACCTGCGAAATTTTATGTAAACAAACATAAAAACAATCCTACTGGACTAATTAGGCCCTTGCGAATCTGGTGGCATGGCTGGTTTGTCCTGAAAAGGTCAGTATCATGAGATATGAAGCTTTAAAAGCTTTGTGCCCTAACAATGGCATAAGGTTGTTTCTGCACTAAAGCTTCCATGTAAAATATTAGAAGATTCGCAATGATGTGTATGAACTATGTTAGCATGCTTACAACAATTGAAATCATCATGAAATCTAGAAATCCCAACTTACCCACTTACCCAAATAGAGCTTCTTCAATAGGGGGTTCTGGCACTGATTTATCGTGATCAAAGGATGATATCAACCCCTGGCAATCTCAGGAGAATGATGCTTGGCTTGAAATTCCTTAAACATGGCTGAAGAATAAGGTTTGAAGCTTCTAGGGTTTTTGAAAGTTTTTTGAGAATTTTTGACAACTTTGAGAGGTTGGGTATGATACAGCTGCGCCTCCTCTCTTGCTCCTGAATAGTTGTGCTTATATAGTATATCACATTAGGTCAATAAAAGGAGCCAGAATTTATGGCATTGAGTATACATGATATGTTTCAAATATTCACTTGAAAAACTTTCAAATTTTGAAGATTTCTTTCTCCTTTTGGCTTGCACGTTTTTCCGTTGATATAATCAGCATATTTGTCCATGATTTAATGGAAAAAATATTTCAAATCAAATCTTATATTATTTCCATTATTTATTTATTTAATTTTGAATTTTAGTGAATAAGATATCAAAATAAATAGCATAAATAATAGAATAATACATGGGTGGGATTAGAGGTCTTGGACCATGTTAGGAATAAGTTTCAAACATAAAAAGATAGGCCCATTTGGAAAAAAAATCAAGTTTGGTCAATATTGGCTTCATGCACTTTTCCAAAAATAGGTCAACTTTGGCAATACATATCTCCCTCAATTTTATTCCTATGATGATGTTATTTGACTTTTTAGAGAGCATATGATGTCCTCCAAATAATCCTTTTGGTTTCATCTCAATTGGATCTTCCATGTTTATGTAGGGAGCTTTGATCCAAAAGGTGTTTTTGTTGACTTTTTGAAAGGACCTATGATGTATAAGCTTGTATCTTTAAATTGGTGAATTTATTGAACTTGAGGGATGAGGATAAGTTATGGGTAATTGGGTTCTCTTAAAAATGTGATTTGGTGGAAAAGATTCTGATAAAGTATGAGAAATTTATGCTTGTTCAAAGTTTGGTTGACTTTTCCTATAAAAACCCTAATTATCAATTCTTGACTTTTGATGAATTAGGAGAATTTCTTGAGGAATCATGATCAACTCTTGATCAAATGATGGACATCACTTCAAAATGTTGATGTTGACCAAAAATCTTGAAGTTTGACTGTATATAGGCCACAGTTGACTTTTGACCTAGTACAGTTGATTTTCATGCATTTTAGTTGTTGATTGAGTAAACTTGTTGTGAAAGACATGAAATTTGGCATGGATTACCTTGAGGACATATTAGGACCATGGAAAACATTTGAGACCATTGGAGTTCACACATCTTGATGAAAATTGAAACCCTAGTTAAAGGTTCATTGCCTTTAGGAGGAGAATTTGTCTGGTCAATTCTTAGTCATCCATGGGCAAATTGGGGATCTCAATGGGTATGTGTTGAGTAAAATGAGAGGGCAAATTTTGAGGTACAACAGGGTGTCTTTCCACAATTTTGATGTAGTTACCAGAGGGTGTGGCAGTTAGATATCATTGAGGTAATTTAGGAAGTGAGATTGTGATTTGTCATATTTAGGGAGGAACTAAGTAGAAGTGTCATTGGGTATGGATTATGCGAGGATTTGTATACGTGGGAGTTTAGCTTTGAACTAATATTGTTGATAGTGGACTTTCTTCCTGACTTGGTATCCCCCAGAGTAGGTATTTTTATACACCAAATTGGGTTATCATATCTTTGTGTTATTATCATTCTGCATTGTTCAGTTTTGCTTCTTGATTGATTGACATGTCATATAAGATGTTGGAACATCGGTCACAACTTAGACTGATAAGTTGTATATCAGTATGATTTTTCCTGCCCTTGTGCTGTTAAATGGAGATCAATGTCTTAAACATCTTTTAGGACATCTGAGATCTGAATACCATAATTTCACTACATGTTTTTATTATGGTATAAGTGGCCATACACATAATGCTTTCTATGTAAGAAATTTTAGTGTGCCAAGTGAGAATTATGTGTGGGTCAAGAAAGAAACTAATCATGAAGGACCCAAGGCACATTGAATACCAAACAAAACTTAATTTTTTTTGTAGTGTTTGCATGAAGACCACTTCAAATCTATGGTATTTTTATAAGTGGTTGTGCTAAGATTTTGACGGGAGACATAAACTAATTTTTATATCTAGTTATAAAGTCAAAGGATTATGTCACCTAAAGGGGCAACCATAAAGGAAATCTTCCTAGCATAAACAAAGTTGGAGCACCACCTTTAACATCCATTGAAGATATACTTTATGTTAAAGGACTAAATCATAATCTTCTAAGCATAAGTCAACTTTGTGACAAAGGCTTCAAAATCAAGCTCACAAAAGACGAATGCTTGACTGAAGATAAAGCCACTAATGAGGTAAAACTAAAATGTAAAAGAATAAACAATAATTTCTTATGTTATATCTTAAATATGATATGCATGTTTTTTTTATCTCTTGGTATTAATTATTATCTATGGCTTTGTTTCCTTGCAAATTTTTATCTTTAACCCATCTTTCCCTTCTTTATGATAATGTCAAAGGGGGGAGAAAAGTGTTATGTGTTATGCTTGTGTATTTACTTGCTTTTAAAAGGTACAAATACTTCTTAAATATGATCAAGTTCAAATATTTCTAAGCTTCACATACAAAGGGGAAGTTATACATGTTAAGGGGAGAAGTATTCAGGAAATTACAACACATAAAAGAGAAATATTTGTCATCGTCAAAAAGGGGGAGAATGTGAAGTAAAACTTATATATGATGAATATGTTTTGATGAATACAAATCTATTATTAACAATAAGGAAGAGATGAACTTAAAATAAAAAGCATCGTGTTCAAGGATTTGGATTCAAGAACTAAGTTTTAAGAAGGTATAATGATAATACTTACCTTAGCTAAAGTCTTAGATGCTCAAATGATCAAACAATAAGTGCATAAATTATTCATATTTATGACATAAAGTTCCTTTGTAAAATTATACATTCTTCACTACGCAAATTGATTTGCACCTTGTGCAAACTTATTGCTTACTGGGAGTTTTTGAAAAATTCTTAATGTTGCCATTATGCAAATCTATTTGCATCTACAAGCAATCGATTTGCACCTTTTCGAATTTGAAAATCCAGTAGCATTTTTGGCACCTTTTCATACCTCTCTTAAATGGAACCTCTTCATTATGTCTTGGAATTTGTTCATGGTATTTTAAAGAACTTTACCATGATTCATAAAGGTGTTATGCACATATAAATACATGAAATTTCAAATTACAAATTACCTCTTCCAATCAAACTCTTAGATTTTCAAAATTCACATTTCAAGTCATCAACTTTTATTCAAGAATTTTTCTGCATACTTTCAGATCATCTAAACCAGAAAATTCTTGAGCATTCTAACACCTTAGTGTTTTTAAATTATTGTCATTGGAAGATAAGATCAATTACATTGATATATCACTTAAGATTATAAAAGTGATAAATAATGTACATTTTTATTCATCATTTATTGTGAGAAATTCCTATGTATCAAGAATTGTTTGATAATAGGTGTGATTCCTTATTATCCAGGATTGTTGGAAACAAGAGAGTAGAAAAGAAAGGATTATTTTATTTTTTCTACTTTTTAGGTTTGTAACCTTGTTGTCCAGGATTGTTGGAAGCAAGAGAGTTGATTTTGAGAGTATTATTCTCACTTCAACTTGGTTGGGTTTAAGGTGTTGTTGCCTTAGTTATTGGTTAGAGTCTTGTATAGAAAGGCTAAGTGTGTCTTGTATAGAGATTTAAAAGTAATAAAATCTCTTTAGTGTTGAATGAGGACTAGGCGTACCTTTGGAGTATGAAGGGAACTAGGATACATCCTTGTGTTCTTTACTTTTTATGCACTTTCTTATTTTCTAACTCTTGCATCAAACCATAAAAAAAGAACAACTTGTGTCTAAAAATCAGAATTTTAAAGTACCTAATTAATCCCCCTCTTAGGCGCACTCTGAAATTTATAATTAGCATCAGAGCAGGTTATAGGTAACTTGTTCCTAGAGATCCATAATGTCTTCCGCAAATGCAAATTTGGTTTTCAATGTCGGTGGTAGCAATAACAAGTCTCCATTGTTTTGTGGTGGATATTTCTATTTTTTGAAAATACGCATGAAGGCGCATCTAGAATCTCCAGGATAAGAAGTTTGGAAAGCAATTGCAGATGGTCCTTTTGTTTCTACCAATGTTGTTAATGGTCTTGGCACCCCTAAGCCCGAAAGTTCTTGGAATGAAAATGATGAGAAAAAAATCATATACAACAAGAAAATAATAAATCTTCTTCAAGGTGCACTTAACATGGATGAGTTCTTTCGTATTTCGGTATGCACAACGCCAAATTAAATATGGGTTACATTGGTGGAAACTCATTGTTGTACCCCAATTTTTGCCCCTAAGATTCCTCTATCATCTCATATAAATTCAACCATATCAAGATCACAATTGAGTTTGGTTCTTCTCCCTATCTTTAGGTTTGCTCATGAGGGATCAGCAAGAACTTTGAATTGTATATTATGGACATATATATTTTTATTAGTTAACTTTTAACTAACAAATACAATAAATTTTTTCTCTAATTGATGATACTATAGGTGAGGTCACAATACATTTCATCAGGTTGATTTATAGGTTCATGAGGTTATTTCCATGCCTTCTTCAATAAAGCTTCATTGAGATTCAAGCTTCATCATTGAAGATGCTTTAAAGTAATATCATGACAAGGTCTACTATGATTCGTCAATCCTCAATTTTTCAAATAAAGTCAAAAGATACAAGGGTTGATTGAAGAAGTTTGACCTAATTGGACAAGTTCTTGATACCTTGATCATAAGTGTATAACTCTTTCAATTCTTAATATTTTGAAGTGGTTATTATTGATATGGTTTCTTATTATCATCCATAACAATTTCTATTCACATGGAAAAAGTAATTGTGCAAGAAAGTTTGTCAAAATTGAAAGGGGTTTCCAAGTCATTTTGGTGCTTTAGGAGCTAGGGTTTTGAACTTCTAAGGGCTATATCTTGTTCATCTTTTGAGATTTCTGTGTGATTCCAAAGATATGCTTCTCTCTAAAGGGTTATAAACAAATCACTTCAAAAGTTTCAAGAAAATTTTATGTGGATGATTCCTAATGATTGAGAAAGATTATATTTGCTCTAGATATGCCATCGAATTCCCTTATGTGACTTCAAAAGATCATAACTTGGTCAACTTTTATCTCCTTGAGCCCATTATTTTTCCACAATGATCTTAAGGGTGTGAAATTAAACTCTTATTTTATGTGCAATACTTGAAAATGGTTGGAAGATGCCTTAAGAACTCAAAAGATTATAGGTCACCTCATGGATTTTCACCAATTTCACAAGGCTATAACTTTTTCAATAATTGGTATTTTTGAGTGATTCAAGTTTCACAATTCTCTTTAGGAAGTATATTTCAAGATAGCATTAATTATCAAATCTCAGTTTTGGAGGAAAGCCTTATTTGAACTCAAAACATTATAGGTCACTTTTGAAGAAAAACTTAGAATTTTTTCTAAGTACAAAAGTTAGCATCTTTTTCTCAACTTTGACTCATCACAACTCTTAGCTCAAGCATACATTTGATCTCATTTTTGGCACATTGCAAAGAAGGTGACCTTATCTTTCAAATGCATCAAGAATCATGTCCTAAGGTTCCCTAAATCGTGCACACCATGAATTCAAAGTTAGCTACTTGAAGTTGACTTTTTCTTCCAAGTCAGAATTTGAAATCCATATGGTGCCCTCTAAATACAAAGTTTACACGCGTTTTTGCTTCTAAACATGTTTAGAAACTTTCCAAAAGCATTTAGCATCATGAAACTGAGTTTTGATGCTAAACAAGTCACGCATTTCTCACGCTGCAGTTTCACACGAATTCACTCAATTACACTCTCATTCGCACGCTTAAGTATTACCTCATCCTCTACTATAAATAAGACGCATATTCCACTTATTTTCAAAAGATTTTGATAGACAATTGACCCTGTTCAGATCTCACACGAACTCTGAATTTGAATTTCTTATTTCTTTCATTCTCACTCCAAAACACAAAAAAACTCCGTTCAGTTAGCTTCATTGAACTTCTCTGAAGCTAACCATACTCTTACCTTCAAGAATTGTGACCTATAATGATCTACAGAAGTCCAATATCAGAGCAATTTGTTTCTACTTTGTTCATGTAGATTTCTTAGTCAAATCCAAATAAAAGACTAATCTACTCTCTTCATCCTTCTGATTCTCATGCTTTTTACAATTTGTAATTTCATTAAGATTTGAGTAAGATATTCCAGAATTTCGTGCTCCCTATTATTTCTGCTTTTTCTCAATTCAAGCCTTGCTCAATTTATATAAATTTGGCGCGATGATACCATTAGAATCATCTTGAAGATACGAATCTAATGGTACCAGACTGGTTTTCTAATTTTACAGTTTGTAGAATTCCATTTTAGGGTGGCTGGAGGTTGAAGACGATGACATGTTTCGTCTTCAACCAATGATGGCGTGCCACGCTATTTTTTTGAAATATGCATGGTGTGTTTGCTTTACCATGCGCGTGTCTTAGGAGCCCTTGAATCTTATTACTTTAGTGAGTCAGACTCCCTCCAGCATGCCATATTTTAAGTTGTTTTTATTTAATAAAAAATGATTAAGTTTGATATCCAATAAAGATCATGACATGCACAGCGCACCAGATCCACTGGATCTATTTACTAATGTGTTTTGATAATGGTCAGATGCACCATATTTTTTTGATTTGTTATTTTATTTTTCTAATTTTTTGTTTTAATTATTTTAAACTTTAAAAAATCATAAAAAATTCACTCCTGACTCAAAAATTATGAAAAAATTCACAAAAATATTTTCAAATATTATCTTTCTAATTTTTTATTTTTCATGATTTTATTTTCAGATTTGATATTTTTTTATAAGTTTTCCCTTATTTTGATTTGTTTCTAATTATTTAAAAATAATTTTTAATATTTTTAAATTCTAAAAATTTTTACAAAGATCATTTTCCTTATTTCTGACTTTCTGAAAATTTTCTAGAATTTTATTTTGACTTCTACTATTTTTGATCCTTTTTCCATTTATTTGAATGATTTTAATTAATTTAAAAATGTTTTTCTGATTAAAAAAATTACCAAAAAAATTTATAAAAACATTTGAGATCATTTTTGACTTTTCTATAGTCTCTTTTAATTTTTATTTGATACTTTGGATATAGTTTTTTATTTTGCCTTTTATTTCCTTTAAAAATCATTTTTCCTTTTTATTTTGTTCATTAAATGCATTTTATTTTTTTAATATATTCGAGCTATGTGATTGTTGATCATGAACTTCATTAACATCATTGGATCTTGGGTGTTGAGTTTAACTCCACCAAAATGGATGGATGATTTTAATGATAGTTTGATCAAAATCTTTGATTCAAATACGTCTTCTCTCTCTTCATCTTATCCCTTTCTTATTTGTGCTACATGTTGTTATAGGATGATATATATATCATCTCTCCAAACATATGTCACATAGATTGGTATTGACCGGCCTCAAAATAGGTGTAACTTCTATATAAGTCCACTTACGATTGCTTAACATAGTGCTAAATTTTGTCTTGCTTCGAGAAATGATTATTCGTGGCCCAAACCTATATTTTCAAGCCCAAGTATGTTTAATTTGAAACCTTTGATCCAATCACCTTGAGGTTCATTGTTAGGAGGCTTTGGTCTTATCAATCCTCTAATGAATCTTCATAAATTTTGGATTAAGTGAATCATTTAAACGTCGTTGATCATTTGTTGTTGCCTCGAGAATTTGAAATGAATGATATACTTGAAAAAAAGAAAATGAAACTTGTTGTTGAGAGGCTTTGATTTTATCAATCTTCTAATGAGTTTTCAAATGCAAACATCAAGATGGTCATTCAACTAACCTCTAATTTCTAACTCATTAACAATTGATTTTTATGTTTATGATTTTACTTTACGCCTTTACTTTTACGCACCATTTATTTTAGCATTTATATTTCATGTTATTTTCATCTTTGCTCACTTGAGCATTTATCTCTATGTCATTTTTATTTTGCTCACTTGATTTTTTTTTTCTTTTTGAATATACCTAAAACCAACTTGAACAATAAAAAATCTTAAGGTTACTTGGACTATTTGGTTACTATCCTTGGCATTTTGGAGTTATGGACTTCTTGGACTTAGGATTAGAGACCTTGACTACCCTTGAGACCTTGTGAGTTCTATTACAATTTTGTCTGGAGTTCTTGTGGTTTACCCTAAGATATTGGATTTTTTTTTGTGCAAGTTATTCTATTTATATGCTTTGTATGTGATTGGGAATTCATCTGTATACAGTCGTTACTCTGCCCAATTTTTTTGAAGACTTAATTAATTTGAATTTTGGTATTCTTAAGAGGTTTACTATCTTTTCTTGTTTGGTTTCAATCCAAAGGATGAGAATTATACATTGACTCATTATGTCAAGTGTTGTCTTCTTATTGGTTAGACGGTTCTTTTCCCTAGTTGTTACCTTATGCTTTAGGATAGTCCCTTCATCTCCTCCCATCTTCTTTAATTTCAAAAATCTTCTCCTTCCTTTTCAAAACTCTTCTTGTTTTCTAACTTGAACCGCTTTCACAATAAACTTAGACTTAGGTCCATGAATTTTCAAAAAATATTTTCTTAATCAAACTTTAAACAACTTAATCATACTTTGACATTTTTTGTGAGAAGACTCAAAGTCAATCAATCTCATTCAAACCATTTTGCCACTTTGGCTCTTTTACTTTAAAATTTTCTCAAAAGATTAGAATCTTTTCAATCTTTACAGTGATGCGAGCAACTATACTTCTACGATATGTATTGAAGTGAGATATTTTCAACTTGGGTGTTGAGCGGCGCTTTGTTGATTTTAAAATCCAAGTCATATCCTCCATGTTGGGATGATGTAAATTCTCCTTTCTCATAATTATGGGTAGTAAGTATGTTTTCCACTCGGATACGAAAATGACATCTCGTATCTTAAAATTAACCAACACATTTGTATTTTAAAATTTTAAAGGTGAACTACGAGTACCTTGATCCCCTATTGCACAGAAGGTGGTACGTAGGCACTAAAGGTTCACAACTGCGGCAGGTGGGAAAATTGTAAAAAAATACTTATTTTCTCATCCCCACAATCTATTTTTGTATAAAACTCTTATAGCCAAAATACACAAATTTACAAAGAGGTTCTTGCGGAGTACCGTAAATGTATAGGGTGCTAATACCTTCACTTTGCATAACCAACCCCCGAACTTAGATTCTCTCCCCCTCTTTTGGGTTATTCGCTCTTTTCCTATTCCTCTGGAAATGATAAAGCACGGTGGTGATTTTTATTTTATTTATGTGAGTTAAGTCAATCCAATGGCTTAGTCTCAACATTTCTACCTCTACAAAGAAAATGGCGACTTTACTGTTGAAAGATTGACCAATTGCTGGTCCATCCCTAAGTGGGTTAAGCCTATCTTTGTTTATTTGTGTATGTACTATTATTTTTTGTATATTATGTGTTTTATATGTTTGTCTGGATTTTCCTGGTTTTCAGGATGCTTGGTGATTTCTCATAAGTCCTATACCCGGACTTAGGAAAACATAAGATAGGACGGGCGGTATAGTCATATTAACTTTGAGGGAGTAATCCCAAAAAAGGAGGCATAATATCCCCCACTCAATGGATGCCCCTTTGACTGTAGTTTCGTTTACTGAGTAATCGGGAAGTCATGCTGCTTTCTACCTGGGAGCCTTCTAAAACTGAGGACCTTAAAACCTTTAACCCATCTTGGCCTTTTAGGTGTAGTGCGTAAACTATGATAGAGTAACCCAGAAATGGTTATCACGCGATACTATACTCAGACGAGTTTTTCCTGAGAATATCATTAATTACTGAGTCAATTGAGATGTTAAGGAAGGATGTAGACTCTGGGAACCTTTTAGAACCTTGTTCGGAAGGTGATAAATTATTAGACCGTACCTTGTGGGTAGTACCTTTGACTTCATGCTCGTGACGTCGAACCTATGAACCCCCATTGTTGTACCCCAAAATTTTCCCTCTCATATTATCAAGATTTTCCTCACAAGACCCCTTGGACTCAAGACAAGATTAGGGTTTGCTCAGCTCAAGACACCACCTTGCACTGGTAGCCTGAAATTAGGGTTTGAGTTTGCACAAGGATTTTTGGACCATCAATGCTTCATATTACTTTCATACACCATCTTGCACCCCTAAGATTGCTCATGACAAGTTTCAAGCCTTGAATCACATTTTTGCCCAGTCAATTGAACAGTTGACCTAAAAATCAACTGTATTGGGGAAAAAGTCAACCATGGCCAATTTACAGTCAAACTTCATAATTTTTTATCCACATCAACATTAAAAACTCATATGAACCATTTTATCAATTTTAGATCACAACTCCTCAAGAAATTTGATCAGATCATTAAAAGGGCTGAAGGGGTGAAAAACACAAGAAGGGGGGGTTGAATTGTAAAACTGGAATTTTAAAGCAAATGACAAGATATTTTTATCCTGGTTCGTTTGATCTCAAACTACTCCAGTCCACCCGTCAAGGTGATTTCGCCTCTCTCCAACGAGGTCTTAATTCACTATATTCAACTGAATACAAATCTGCTTTAACAACTGCTAAAGCCTTCTTGATTCAAACCACAATCCGGTTTGTCAAGGCAACACTTTCTTACAAAGGTATAAACAAGTGTGTGTGAATGTTTTCTACAAAACTTTATCACAACTGTGATGTATACACAAATTAAGCTTAGAAACTTAGAATGCTAAACACTAATGGAGTATCAGAGTTTGTTGGTTTAGCAAAACAGGTAGATGAAGATTATTGATCAGCTTTGTGCGTGTAGAGAATTGGAGAGCATTAGCCATGATAATCTTCGAAGCTTGGTTTATATAGCATTTGAGAAGATGAACGTTGAAGCAAATATCTTTGATTCAATGCTAATAACAAGCTTTCCTTTTTGAGCAGATCTTGTCTAGAATGATGCCGTTGGAATTAATTGGCGTTCAATGCACAGTACCGTTGCTTCTTCAATGCACGATCTGGCTTGGCTCATTCTGATTCTGCTTCGCTGCTGATGAACTATTGATTCTGTATCAGAGTGTTTACGCGCAGTTCTGTTCATCAAGCTTCAGCATGTACGTGAGTTGATCATCTGATCTTCACGTTCTGATTCAGCAACTTCTGATGCTGGTGTATCAAATCATATTCTGATGCTGAATAATTGATCTTGCTTATTTTAATCAGCATATCTGCAAGTCAGAGCATAGTATTTTTAGGCAGCATATAATTCAAACATGAAACATACAAATACTATATCTTTTCACTTTGTTATCATCAAAACTTAAATATAGGGTACTAGATTCAAACATTGTTCTAACAATCTCCCCCTTTTTGATGATGACAAAAACTAGATATTTTAAATAAAAAATAACGTGAAAAGGTATCTAGGAAATGTTTCAGAGTTAAGAAGTAAAGAGAAATCAGAGTTTAAGAGATACTCCCCCTGAGTTTGTTACTTCCCTTTGATATGCGTGTTCTTCAGGATCAGATCTTTTTCTATCTTTGAGCATCAGATTATAGGTCTTTGACTTATCAGAGAGCAGAGCTTCAGAGCTTTTCCTGTCAGAGCTTTGCTTCGGATCAGAGTGTTAGGTCGATCAGAACTTCATATTTGATCAGAGCAACATGAGCTTTTACATTTTGATCAGAGCTTCTAGCTTCTAGTCTTCAAGAGCTTCCTTGTGCCTGTAGACTTAAAAACAAAACAGAAAAACATTTCAAGTAATAGAGTTAGAATGTTTGAGAGTTTCTGTCTAGTTAGCCGTTATTGATTTTAAATATCATTCTTGTTCTCCCCCTTTTTGTCAGCAATCAAAAAGTGTTAGTGATGTGCTAAAACAATTTAGATCAGAAAAACAAATTATATTAAAATATTTCAGAATCAGAGCAAAAGAACATTACACAAACATAGTCAAAACAGTACATCAGAAAATGAAGAAAACATAGAGAATGTCATGCATGAAAAAAAATTAAGGTTGTGGTGGCATGCGTGAGAACAGGCTTTCCAGCATTGCTTGAATCTTTTCAGAAGTTTCATTCTGCTTCTGAACCATGGTGACAACAGTGTCAATCTTGTTGTCCTGTACATTCATTCTTGCTTCCATCTTCTGATCATTCTCTTCCATCCTCTGCTGGAGACGCAAGTCATTCAGCCTTAATTCTTCCAGAGCCTGCCTGTCCAAGGCAGCTTGAGAACTTTCAGCAGGAGGGAGCTTCTCAGAACTTTCAGCTACATCTTCTGCTGGATTTTCTTCAGCCTGGATTTTCTCTTAGGCACCTGATATTGCTCAGAAGTTTCTTTCTTCTGATTCCCTGCAGAAATGCTGGAGGATGCCATTGTTCTCACACAAAAGCTTTGAGAATGATTTGAGAAAAAGGGTTTGAAGGAGATAAACTCAGAAATATGCAGAAAATGCTTAAGAGATTATGAGAAAGCGTAAAGAATAAGAAAGAAGAATAATGAGCTTAAATAGAGTTTTCAAAAATTATTTTGAAAAATTAAACGTTTTTAAGAGAGAGAAAAAAAATAATGATTGCCATTAACAAGCGTGATTACTCTGCATTAAATGCTTGCTGATTTTGGGGGATTTGAGAAAGATACTTAAAAACGGTTACCAGACATGTGTCTCAATGCACCCAATCAGCGCTTTGCCTTCTCAGAAGCGTGCACGCGTTCTGCTTCAGGGATTTGCTGATGATTGGATGACACTTGTTTGATGTAGTGATCAGCACGTCTGTCTTTGAGATTAGACTCTCAGATCTTTAGACTTGCATCTGATACAATCTGCATGTTCTATCTTTCTGAAAGAAGATTGATCAGAAGTTCACAGTAATATATAATTACATTCTGAAGATAAATACATGGAATTAAAACATTTTCATTCTGGGCATACTTTCATGCTGAGATGTTTCAGAATGAAATTAAACCTATCTTCTGAAAGGGGTTTGGTAAAGATATCAGCCCATTGATGGTCTGTATCTATAAATTTCAAGTTTAAAATGCCTTTCTGAATATAGTCCCTAATGAAATGATGTTTTATTTCTATATGCTTAGCTCTAGAATGTAAAATAGGATTCTTACTTAAGCAAATAGCAGAAGTATTATCACAAAGAATAGGAATGTTACTCTCAAAGATCTGGAAGTCTTCAAGCTGACTTTTCATCCAGAGCATTTGTGTGCTACATCCTGCTGCTGCTATGTACTCAGCTTCTGCTGTTGACAGAGCAGTTGTTGATTGCCTTTTGCTGGACCACGAGATCAGATTTTCTCCCAGAAACTGGCAGCTTCCAGAAGTACTTTTACGTTCCACTCTATCTCCAGCAAAATCAGCATCACAGTAGCCTACTAAGCTGTAATCACTAGATTTTCTATAAAACAAACCCAGATTAGTAGTACCTTTCAGATACTTGAAAATTCGCTTAACAGCTGTTAAGTGAGATTCTCTAGGATCTGATTGGAATCTAGCACAAATACATATGCTGAATAAAATATCAGGTCTTGAAGCTGTCAGATAAAGGAGAGAACCAATCATACCTCTGTAGACTTTCTGTTCTACGCTTTTGCTTACCTCTTCTCTTTCCAGAATGCACGTGGGATGCATTGGAATCTTTGATGGCTTACATTCTGAGAGGTCAAATTTCTTCAGAAGATCTCTGATGTATTTGCTCTGATGAATGTAAGTTCCCTCTGGAGTTTGATTAATCTGAATTCCTAGAAAGAATTTCAGTTCCCCCATGAGGCTCATCTCAAATTCTGCCTGCATACACTTAGCAAATTTTCTTCCAAGAGAAGGATTAGTAGAACCAAAGATTATATCATCAACATAAATTTGACAGACTAAAATGTCACTCTTAACTGTTTTACAGAATAGAGTAGTGTCCACTTTCCCTCTGGTGAATTCATTTTCAAGCAGAAAGTTACTTAGCCTTTCATACCAAGCTCTGGGAGCTTGTTTCAGACCATACAGTGACTTTTTCAGTTTGAAAACATGTTCTGGATGTTTTGTATTTTCAAAACCTGGGGGTTGGTGAACATAAACTTCTTCTTCTATATAACCATTTAAGAATGCACTTTTGACATCCAACTGATACAGAGTGATGCCTCTATTAACAGCAAATGAAATTAAAAGTCTGATAGATTCTAACCTGGCGACTGGGGCAAAGGTTTCTGTATAGTCTATCCCCTCTTGCTGACTATAACCTTGTGCAACCAGTCGTGCCTTGTTTCTGACGACTTCACCTTGTTCATTAAGCTTGTTTCTGAACACCCATCTTGTTCCAATGACGTTGAATCCTTTTGGTCTGGGAACGAGATCCCATACGTCGTTTCTGGTGAATTGATTCAGCTCTTCTTGCATTGCCAGAATCCAGTCATTGTCCAGAAGTGCTTCATCAATAGAAGAAGGTTCAATCAGAGACACAAGTCCCATAAGAGTTTCTTCAGAGTTTCTGAAGCTTGCTCTTGTTCTGATTGGATCTTCCTTTCTTCCTAGGATGGTTTCTTCTGGGTGATCCAAACTGCTTCTGGGTAATCTCTTCTGAGGTTGATCAGCAGCAGTTGTAGGATTTCTAGCATTGCTTCTTTCAGACGTTGAAGGAATGTCTGTGTTGAGAGCTTCTGATGACTTGTCTTCAGAACCTGCAAGTTCAATTTCTATACCTGCAAGATTTTCATTCTGCTTTGACTTTTCAGAGTCAAGCTTGTCATCAAAACGAACACTGATTGATTCTTCCACAATCTGTGTTTCTGTATTGTATACTCTGTACCCTCTTGAGCGTTCAGAGTATCCTAACATAATACACTTCTGTGCCTTAGAATCAAACTTGTTCAAATAATTCTTAGTATTCAATATATAGCAAGTACATCCAAATGGATGAAAATACGAAATGTTGGGCTTTCTGTTCTTCCACAATTCATATGGAGTCTTTTCCAGAATAGGTCTTATTGAGATTCTATTCTGAATGTAGCACGCTGTGTTTGTTGCCTCTGCCCAGAAAGTCTTAGCAACGTTTGTCTCATTGATCATGGTTCTGGCCATTTCTTGCAATGTTCTGTTCTTTCGTTCTACAACTCCATTTTGTTGGGGAGTTCTAGGACAAGAGAAATCATGCAGAATGCCTTTGTCATTAAAGAATGACTCAAAATCTTTATTTTCAAATTCTCCACCATGATCACTTCTGACTTTAACGATTCTAAGATCTTTTTCATTCTGAACTTGGTTACAGAAGGTAACAAACACAGAGTGTGACTCGTCCTTGTGTCTTAAGAACTTTACCCATGTCCATCTGCTATAGTCATCTACGATTACTAACCCATACTTCTTGCCACTGACAGAAGCAGTTTTAACTGGTCCAAATAAGTCAATGTGCAGAAGTTCTAATGGCTTAGAGGTAGAAACAACATTTTTGGATTTAAAAGAAGGTTTTGCAAATTTGCCTTTCTGACATGCTTCACACAGAGCATCTGAATTGAACTTCAAATTTGGAAGTCCTCTGACCAGATTGAGTTTGTTAATCTGAGATATTCTTCTCATACTAACATGCCCCAATCTTCTGTGCCAGATCCACTGCTCGTTGTTAACAGACAGAAGACATTTTACGTTCTGACTCTTTAGTTCAGAAAGTTTGATTTTGTAAATGTTGTTTTTCCTCTTTCCATTAAACAGGATAGTCCCATCTTTCTGACTAACAGCTTTACATGATTTTTGATTAAAGATTATATCATAACCGTTATCACTTAATTGACTTATGGATAACAGGTTATGCATCAATCCATCAACTAGCAGAACATTATTAATAGAGGGAAGATTTCCGTTACCTACAGTTCCAGAGCCAATTATCTTTCCCCTCTGATTGCCTCCAAAGCCAACATGGCCTCCAGGCTTAAGTTCCAGGCTTTGGAACATATGCCTTCTTCCCGTCATGTGTCGTGAGCAGCCAGAGTCCAGGTACCATGACTGGTGTTTCTGACTTGCTGCTAAAGATATCTCTTCTGTGTCTGATTCTGAGTCTGATTCAGAAGCTTCACTGTCATCTGGAATGTTAGCCATGAGCGCTATGTTTGCCCTTTCATCATCTGATTCTGAGTCAGCTTCAGACGAGTCAGAGTCATCCCATGTGGCCATGAGACTTTTCTTCTTCTCTCTTCCAAACTTCTTTTTGGGCTTTTCCCTCTGAAGCTTTGGGCAGTCACTCTTGTAGTGTCCTTGCTCGTTGCACTCGTAGCAGATGATGTCTTTTGTGTTTGGCTTCTTGCTACCAGAGGAGCCTTCAGATCTTCTGTATCTAGAGGAAGAATCTGTCCTTCTGTATCTGGAAGAAGACTCGTTCTGATCAGATCTTCTGGGATTCCTGAACTTCCTTTGTCTTTGCTTCCACAGTTGATTTACTCTTCTGGAGAGAAGGGAAAGTTCGTCTTCTTCTGATGAGGATCCATCAGATGTTTCTTCAACTGCCTGCAAAACTTTAGATTCAGATTTTCTGTTAGATTTTAAAGCTATAGGCTTACCTTGCTTCTGAGGCTCGTCAGCTTCTAGCTCTATCTCATGACTTCTGAGGGAGCTTATAAGTTCCTCCAGAGTGATTTTGTTGAGATCTTTCGCCAGCTTCAGAGCAGTAACCATAGGCCTCCACTGCTTGGGTAAACTTCTGATTATCTTCTTGACATGGTCAGCAGTAGAGTATCCTTTGTCAAGAACTTTGAGACCAGCTACCAGAATCTGGAATCTGGAGAACATAGTTTCAATGGATTCAGATTCTTCCATTTTAAACGCCTCATACTTATGAATGAGCGCCAGAGCTTTTGTTTCTTTGACTTGAACGTTGCCCTCATGCGTCATTCTGAGAGAATCAAAGATGTTCTTAGCTGTATCTCTGTTGGAGATCTTTTCATACTCAGTATAGGAGATGGCACTGAGGAGGATGGTTCTGGCCTTATGCTGATTCTTGAAATCACGCTTTTGTTGATCAGTCATTGATTTTCTTTCAATCTTATGAC
The DNA here is from genome assembly GCA_948472305.1 of Vicia faba. Taxonomy (NCBI): domain Eukaryota; kingdom Viridiplantae; phylum Streptophyta; class Magnoliopsida; order Fabales; family Fabaceae; genus Vicia; species Vicia faba. The sequence continues at coordinate 335,656,546 of OX451736.1, forward strand.
CAGTTGCATTCACAGGGTGCGTGTATCCATCTGTCACCATATCCCACAGATCAGCATCATGTGCTAGAAAGAAGCTTTCAATTCTGTCTTTCCAGTAATCAAAGTTTTCTCCATCAAAGACTGGAGGTTTGCCGCTGAATCTGTCTCTATCCTCATTGTTGTCATTGCTGAAATGAGAGTTGTTTCCTGCCATTGTGTTTTTCTGACGCTGGATCTTGTACTGACACGGTTAAGTGTTTTAGCTCAGAACCAGGCGCTCTGATGCCAATTGAAGGGGTGAAAAACACAAGAAGGGGGGGTTGAATTGTAAAACTGGAATTTTAAAGCAAATGACAAGATATTTTTATCCTGGTTCGTTTGATCTCAAACTACTCCAGTCCACCCGTCAAGGTGATTTCGCCTCTCTCCAACGAGGTCTTAATTCACTATATTCAACTGAATACAAATCTGCTTTAACAACTGCTAAAGCCTTCTTGATTCAAACCACAATCCGGTTTGTCAAGGCAACACTTTCTTACAAAGGTATAAACAAGTGTGTGTGAATGTTTTCTACAAAACTTTATCACAACTGTGATGTATACACAAATTAAGCTTAGAAACTTAGAATGCTAAACACTAATGGAGTATCAGAGTTTGTTGGTTTAGCAAAACAGGTAGATGAAGATTATTGATCAGCTTTGTGCGTGTAGAGAATTGGAGAGCATTAGCCATGATAATCTTCGAAGCTTGGTTTATATAGCATTTGAGAAGATGAACGTTGAAGCAAATATCTTTGATTCAATGCTAATAACAAGCTTTCCTTTTTGAGCAGATCTTGTCTAGAATGATGCCGTTGGAATTAATTGGCGTTCAATGCACAGTACCGTTGCTTCTTCAATGCACGATCTGGCTTGGCTCATTCTGATTCTGCTTCGCTGCTGATGAACTATTGATTCTGTATCAGAGTGTTTACGCGCAGTTCTGTTCATCAAGCTTCAGCATGTACGTGAGTTGATCATCTGATCTTCACGTTCTGATTCAGCAACTTCTGATGCTGTTGTATCAAATCATATTCTGATGCTGAATAATTGATCTTGCTTATTTTAATCAGCATATCTGCAAGTCAGAGCATAGTATTTTTAGGCAGCATATAATTCAAACATGAAACATACAAATACTATATCTTTTCACTTTGTTATCATCAAAACTTAAATATAGGGTACTAGATTCAAACATTGTTCTAACAAGGGCAAAATGGTCAAAATTAGGGTTTTGATTGAGAAAGGGCAATTTCTGATTTTTAACCTAGACAATGACCAATTGGGTTCAAGCATGATTTAAAGGACTCAATGTCATCATCTTGACCTAATCACATAGTTCAAAAGATCTCAAATGCATAGGATTGACAGATGAATTTTGCAGTCAACTAATCAAAAGTCAATTGTACACTGAAAAGTCAAACTTTGACTTTTTGGTCAAAATCAAGTGCCAAGGGTCATAATTCATCAAGATATGTAAAAATGTGAAACTTGTTGACAAAGAAACCTAAAATTGCAAATTAGGGTTTTAATTTGAAATTTTTCATAACTTAGAATTTTTCTAAGTATGGAAAATTTCTTATTTTTTCCCAACTTTCCACAACTTTTTCACCATGATGAAATTGTATTCAAAGGAAACTCCCAACATGAAAGTTGTAGTCCTCCATTAAATCTACAACTTTTCTTCACAAAGTTTTCCAAAAATATGCTTGTATATCAAGATATGAATTTGTGAATAGGGGTCCATAAACTTTTTAACTTAGTGAAAATTTGCCCTAATTTAGGCAGGTTTTTTACCCAACTTCATGGGCATTTTTCACCTAGTTCCAAGAGGTATCTCAAAATTCATTTCATAGATGGATTGTAGAGCATGTTGCAAGATTTCCAAAATGTCCAAGAACTCTCCAAGATCATTTGTGGTTATGGAGAATCGTAGAAGAGAAAATGGCATTTTGTCACTTTTGTTCAAGCCATTTTCACAATGCACCAAGTTGCAAATCTGATCAAGCATGCTTGTACCTTGCATTAAAGGTCATAAATCCCTTCTACACTCCATAATTAAATTCAAACTCATTGGATAATGGCTTTATTTTGACCTTTAGAGCATTGTACAAAGAATAATTCCATAAATGGCCAAAAGTTCACAATGCCATTTTGATAAAGCAAGCTTTTGCAAACTTTATCAGCCTTGAGCCTTGGACTTGTTCTTATGGTGCAGACAATTTCCACAGGAATTAAGCAAAGCATACCAAATATTATCAACCCTTGAGGTAGCTAGTACAGGCCTTTTGCATAAGTCTTGTCACTTTTCTTAAAATGCAAGAAAGTTGGCCAGAAGTGAGAAACTTGCACAAGTTGATAAAGAGAAGACTGGGCATCATTCAAAACGACTTCACAAACTTGTTGCAAGCTAGCACATGAAGGCATAACCTTTGGAACATTCAAAATCTTTAAAAACACAAATTTCTGCCCAAACAGGGCAGCTTCTGCAAAACTCAAGCCAAATCATATTTTGCTCGTGCGTTTCTTATTTCAATACTTCAAACATCTTCCATACATCATATCAAAACTATCCAAGCCCTTGTCCTATTGTTGTAACCTCTATTTCATACATCACCATTTCCAAACTTGAAGGTTGCAGGTTGACTTCTACAGAGAGTTTCAAGCATCCTCAATGTAACACCCCAATTCTACCCCAAGCAAATATGCAAGATAAATCAGAGTTATAAAATTTCAATCATACAAATGAATCGGGACGTCACAAATTCTTCTAACAAATTCATTGCATACATCATGGATATATAACACTTTTCAAAACATCGGATGAACTAACAACATAACATCTTTCATTAAATATTTAACGACTACGCAGTGAAATTCTCCAATAACATCTTTGAATAAAAGAAACGACTTCGAAACATCTCATATTTAATAATAATCAATTCCAAAATTCAGCAACTGAAAATCAACAATCAAAAATCAGCAAGCATTCATCCCCCCGAGTGTTACATATCAGAGCAATGACATCGACTTGATCTATTGAAGGTATACAACCTTCACTCTCGATTACCTGCACGTTACCAACATAGGGGCAACATTCAAATAGAAAGGGTGAGATATATAACAATATAATAAAGCGCATGATAATCAATATATTAAATTAGATCAATAATATATCACCACTTCTCATCTCATAATCAACAACAATTACAGCATATATACTCACTCATCAACATCAAATACATCACATTATTCATTCATATGATGCGACTCAAAACTATGCAAATGCATGTGGTACCATTGGAGCAGAACTCCCATCTAAAAAATCTAATTTGCCAATTAATAGAGGCGTCAAATAAGGCATAGCCTTCATCTCAAAATTTTCCAATCCAGGCCATCTCAAAAAAATGCAATGTATGCGACTCAACATGAATGTAATAACACACTCAGTTATCAACATCTCAAAACAACAACATCTCAATCATCAAAACGACAACATTTCAGTCATCTCAAACAACAACATCTCAATCATCAAAACGACAACATTTCAGTCATCTCAAACAACAACATCCCAATCACAGCATCTCATAAACATCTCAAAGTAATTTGTTAAACATTACTTATTTATCAACATCATTTGATTAATCACATCTTACTAATACTCAGTTGTATATCAATACTACAGTAATCCCTACTGTTATTTTGCAGTTCTACTTTGTTTATGTCATTAATCCTATTGTCATAATTCTAACAGCAGCCTCTAACATCTCAAAATTCATCCATCTGTCCTAAAACAGCACAATAGTCATCTACGGGAATTAATTCTAAATCCTAAATTAGTTACTGGAATTACACCTCTTAATCATCATTTAATCATCTAAAATAAAGTTCATCGCGTTAGCTAATCAACGCTTCGAACGGCATCTCAAACAGCATCCTAAAACTCAAGTTACAGCAACTTAAAATTGATTCTGTCAAAATTATTCAGTATGCATCGACACAAAACACTATGCATCGACTCATCCTACTTCTTCTTCACGCTATGAGTCGACACATCCCTCTATGTATTGATTCATTCTAGCTTTTAATACAGCATGTACTGACACATGCATCGCACCGGTCGACTCATCTTGAGTCTCACACACTCATGTATCGATGCATCCTCCCTTCGCGTCAACTCATCCTGAGCCTTACACTTAACATGCATCGACGCAAGCATGCATGCATCGACTCATCCTGAGACAAACATCCTCCATGCATCGACTCATCCAGTTTGAGGTCGACGCATCCTACGATTTTCTGCGTAATTTTCTGTGTTTCTACTGTATTTTCACTACTGGGATATAATCACAGTCCTATAAACCACATCCTAACCATGATAAATTATCACCTATCATTAACCTATAATACTACATCGTTTACACAGCATCATAACATCATTAATCATCAAGAATTCATCAATCTTCATCATACATCATTCAATTCAATAACAAAAACAACAATCCTCTAATCCCACATATCAAACATCATGATCCCAATTATAAAGCCAGAACCCCACCCTTACCTTGGATCGAAGGTCGCTCTACAATTTCCGGGTTGAATCTTTCTTCTTGTTGTTTCCTTCAAAATCCAGCAACTTCACGTTCTTCTCAAATCCTTATTTTTCCTTCTACTGTTTCTTCTGTCTATTCTAACAACAAATAATAAAATAACCTAATATTATTATATTATTCCTTATTGGGCTCAAACTTACACCCTCTTATTACTTCCACTAACTCAATTAAGCCCACCTTAAATAATATTAGCTTCTAACATTATTTCACATAATAATATAATACCTCAAATATATTATTATTTCTCCATTTAATAAAATAAATCCAATTTAATAATACTTCTTCACAATTATTCCAAAAATAATTTAATTAAATAATTAATTAAATTACGGGCGTTACACTCAAGGCCAGCTAAGCATTGGAAAAGGTTGAGGGAACTTCAAGGAAGCTCACACAATCCTCAGGCCTCACTCAAAGTTCCCACATTGCCATATCCAAACTCAGCTGAACAAGGTATTTTTCAAAACTCTATCTCTCTATTTAGGATTCCTCAAGCTTTGATTTGTGAAGCAAAAATATAGTCCTTAACTTGCTGAAGCTGTACATATGCATAGTTGTCATTTATTTTAACTGAGCTAAGAGAATTTGATTGTTGAATATGCTGAAAAAATTAGGTCAAAAATTAGGGCCACTGAAATTCTCCCTAGTCTTTAAGAGTTATGTCACAAACTTTATATCACTGGAATCGTGAGATCATAAGCTATATTTTTTGTGTTATAAGTTTTTGTTTTTGTGCAAAGAATAGAGAGTTACAGGTTTGAACTCAGAACACGCGCAAGGAAGAAGAAACCAAGGACACGGACGAAGCTGAGCTGTCTTGGGCTTTTTGTTTGTTTCTGGCCTTTTTGTTTTTATTTTCCACACCCCCATTTTACTTTTGCACCCCCTGCTTCATATTTTTTATTTTTGCATATTTTTTATGTTTATTGACTTTATTATTTTTTCTGAATATTAAAAAATCACAAAAATATTTTCTTAATTTTTTGCATTTTTATTTTATTTTTTATCTTATTTTTTGCATAAAATATTGATTATTTGGAATAAATAGAATCTATTTTCTTAAAATAAATAGTAAACACATTTAAAAATATCATAGATTTTTATTTTTATTATTCATACACATAAAATATTATTTCCACATACATTTTAATTTTTAATATTTGTAAATAATTTTATTTATTTTTTCTTGTATATAAATAAATAAAATAAATATGAAACATATATTTTCTTTAATCAAAAATTAGGGTTTCACCCTTTCAAAAATAACAATATTATTTTTTCTTATTTTTAGGACTTAAATAATTTTATTTTTTCACACATAAAACAATTACAAGACATTTTTGCATAAATACATTTTATTTGCACATTTAAATAATTGTGTATTTATTTATTGTACAATAATTCAATTGGGTTGTAATAGTTATTTTAGGGTTTATTTTGTGAAATATCTCCATTCAAAAACTTGTATCCCCCCTCCCATAATAATTGTTGTAATAGTTTAGTTTATTATACGCAACTTATCGCATTATATTTGTTTAGTAAAATTAGGTTTTGCATGATAAGACAAAAATCAAACAAATAGAATGACCTAATACAAGACAAACAAATGCATGTAAAATGACACACATTGCACACAAACACCCCTAGGGTTTCACCCACTTGGTTTCCTAAACAAAAATGGCCATGGTATGTGTTGCACCCCAAAATTTGCCCTCCCTTATTCTTCAAGATTTGCCAAGGTCAAGGTTCAAAATCTCTCAAGAGTTGCACAGTCCAATTGCCTCCTAACAGTCAAAAATTAGGGTTTTGGTTCTGGCAAAGAAATTGAAGTTTCCAAGGGTCCAAACAAGTCCCACATGCCTATAAACATTGTCAAGCATCCATATGCCAAGTTTCAAGACTCACAGCACAAAATTGCACAGTCAGAAACCCTAATTGCTTCACAGTCAACTACAGGGGCAAAATGGTCATTTGACAGTTAAAAGTCAAAATTTTGGTCAACATCTTATTTTGAAGCCACAAACATTATTTTATCAATTCTTGATCATGATTCTCAATGCATGGCTCAAAAAGTCTCAAGATGCAAAAGTTTCTATTTTTGGACAGTTGAAAAACTCAACTGCAAATTGACCAAGGCATAACTTCCACATGGTTTATCAAAAAAATTCCATCCAAAGCTCATTTTGAAGAGAATGACATTTCCTACAACTCCTCTTCACACTTCAAGTCCAAGAAATGCTCTCACAAAAAGTTATCAAGCTCAACATTATAGGTCATTTTCAAAAGTCAACAAAAAGGCACTTTAAGTCAAAGACCATAACTTGATATTGGTAAATCAAAATGACATGGGACCAAAATCATTGGTTAGAGGACTTCAAGACCTTTCCAAAATGTCCAAGAACATGATCAAAGCTTAAAAATTGAGCAAGATATGCCTTGTGGAAGTTGGGCAATTTTTGGGAATTTTGGAAAGTCAACTTTGCTTCAAATGCCTCAAAATTGCTAATGGGCCTCAATTTCTTCCATGAATCATTACCCAAAAGCTATGCACGACCCATGAAGCTAAAAGGGAGTTATTTTCTTATTTTTAATTAATTAATTGAATTTTTAATCCTTTTAATTCATTTAATTAAAATTAATTATGAGAAAAATACTAAAACATGTTTTCCAAATCTTTTTGTGCAGCATATTCTCCCATTAAGACCTAAATATTTCGTGTACCACATCAAGGGACAAAATCTTCCACAATTGGCAATGATTGGCATGAAAAAGATTTGGAAAAAGATGCTTGAAAATCAAATATCTAAAACATCAATGCATGGATTATGGGCTAGTTTTCTTGACCTAATTCACTCACATACATATGCACATTGAAAACCTAATGCCATACACAAGCAAGCTGCGCTGAAACCTCAAGAAGAAACTTGCACTTTTTCACAAAAAATCTCAAAACTGTTTTCATAACTAGAGCTTGTTTCAAAGATCAAAAACCATTCCAATACACTCCTGACACATCCAGGGAGCTTTTCCAATCAAAATCACGCCTCCATACTCAAGGAATTGGTAGATAGAAGCCTGACTTTTCTTTAAAATTTTCATATTCGTATTTGACTTTTCATGCATGATTACTGTGTTTTAATGATTGGTTTATACTAATATGATCTCTCTGAAGCTAATGGTGTTATCCAATTGAATTAATATTGCCTATATGCAAAGTTGCCATTAAAGCTTTCTAGGGTTCCTGAAGCTCCAAAAGAGGGGTTTACATATCTGGAAAAATTGGACAATGAAACTAGCACCATTAAAATCGTGACATCCAGACGATTCGATTCCACACATCGCGCCCAATTTATATTACGCTATGACCTAATCGTTATTTTTGCAGGTTTGGGTTAGTGGGGGTTTAAAACCCCCGCTATCTGTTTCTAGTTACAGGAAAAAGATGAAGATGATGCATGCGTGGCTGAACGTGGTTGGGTAGTTTGAAGCTTGGCGCGTTTTTTTTATTATTACAGCATAATAGTGTTTTTCACATATATTGATCATTGCCCATTATACATACAAACTAACGCATTGGCTCAGTTGGCTTGTGCGTTGTCCTACAGGCATTGGGACCTGGGTTCGATTCCCAGGTCCCCTTATATATTTCATAATTTTTTCTCTAACGTATTCCAGCGTAGCATTCACTCAAAGGAGCACCATGCATCCTAATACCCAAGCTTGCCATGTGTCTCTAATGATCAATCTGAAGGCCATGATATGAATTCCAGGGTACACACTCAGTCAATCACACGCGCACAAGCATTGGAAAGTCAAAAAAGGCCAGACTTCTTGGGCCAAACTACTTCAGTAACACCTCCAAATTGGGCAGAAACCCCCATGGTTTGCATATTTAGATTTTTATTTTAACTCTCCTTTTTATTTTAATTGTTCTTTTTTATTGTTCTATTTAATTCCCAAAATAATTTTCATAAATATAAAATCCAGAAAAAGTCAAAAATAAAAATATGTTTATTAATATTTAATTCATTATTATATTTTTGTAAATAAAATTCTAATAATCAATTTGGTTTAATTTTAGGTTTAATTTTAATGTTTTTCTTAATAACTAAAATACATAGAAATTAGGGTTTTTAACATTTTTATTATCTTTTTTTTTCAATAAATAATTTCTCCTTATTATTATTATTAACCATTAATTAATTTTGTAAATAAATATGTCATTTAATTAATTAGGGTAAATTAGGTTAAAACTTAAACATTTTTTCTTTAATAATTAAAAACAATTTAGAACTAGGGTTTTATTTAATTTCAAATTCCAATTAATTTTCTTTATTTCCATTAAATACAAAAACATCAAAAAAAAAAAGTTCTTTTCTTTATTTAATCATTAATTAATTTTTAATTTCAATCTAATCTTTAAAGGGTCCAACGCCCTCGCACTCGATTCCAATTTATTTTCGCACGTTTATTTTTATTTCCTTTTTAAATATAATGTATTTGCCCCCAAAGCCTTGTAATAGTAAGTAGGACATTTACTTTCCGCACTTTTATTCAAAATCGGGTCTTTGTTAATTTGGCGATGTATAGACCCGCGCCTTGTAATAGCGTAGGACCTTTATTTTCCGCATTTTAATTTCTGCACCTTTTAACTGCTAACTATGGCATGAAAGAATGAATGACCCAAATAAAATCAAAGCGTAGCTCACCCAATGCATGACAAGATAAAACATAATTGAAAATGACACACGACTCACACACCACTCTAGGGTACGCCTCACTGTTGCCTTGCCCCTCGAAACGTGGTCGTCGAGTATAGGACGTCTTAGTGAGTCCTTATGTCCGTTGATCTAGTTGCCTCGAACAAGTTGCCTCGAACAAGTTGCCTCGAACAAGTTGCCTCAGAATAGTTGCCTCGAAACGGTTGCCTCGGAATAAAAAGATCAATGGCATAAGGGTAGCTTCTAAGGTGTCTTACTGTTGCTCGGTGACCACACTGTCCCTAACCCTCGAATTGACCCGAACACCTCCAACGGTGGTGCTACCTACCTCTCAATGGTGGGATGGCACTACCTTAAGGACATTTACACAGCAGAATTCCTTAGGGTAGGTAGATTACTCATAGATACTTGCTCTAATTCAAAACAAATCAAAAACTCTTTTCACACTGACACTTTTCAAAAAGCTTTCAAAACAACTTTTCAAACACTCTTGAGGACTGATACAAGAGTCGATCTAAAACTTTCAAAGAAACTTTTTCAAACCCACTCACCTTGAAAAGCAAACAAACCTTTTGAAAACACAATGAGCAAGTATCTAAGAGCCCATGGATAACCATGGATAGAAAGGATGCTAACACCTTCCCTTTCTATAAATCTACCTACCGAACCGAGAAACTATCTCATAAGGAATTTTGATGTGCTTTTGTCCTGTCCATGTTGGAGAAAATAAAAGACGGTGGCGACTCTCGCTTCCGCGACATTTCGCGAACCAGCGTTAAATAGTCAGTTCCAGATCCACCGATCACAGTATGCATGCTAAGTATCTTGGCAAAACAAAACAAAGATCATAGTCCCTCGATGATGCTATCAAAAGGTTGCCTAAACAAATATGATCTTAGTCCCTCAAAACTTGCTAAGATACTTGGAAATATTGCTATCATGGTCATACGATGACTCACGCCCGTCCCGTTCAACATCCAAAGATAGGGTTGTTTACCAACCAATGGTAAATCAACAATGTCAAAAGAATAAAAATGTATAGGAAAGACTTGTGAGTAGGTAGATAAGCTTCTAGTTACTTGATCAATTTGCAAACAATCCTTCCTATTTTCAAACAAACACACACACATTTCAAAACATTTTCCAAACAACTTTCAAAACATTGAAACATTTTTCAAAAGACAAACATCTTTGTATACATTCTTACGAACGAGAATCATTACAAAGATTGCCTAAACAAAGGCCTCTTTTCAAAATACTTTCAAAACCATACAAAGCACCGTTTCAAACAATTGCAAAAGCAAAGTAAGTGATCTAAACAAGTAATTAAGAGCCCATGGAAAACCATGGATGAAAAGGGTGCTAGCACCTTCCCTTTTCATAATCTACCCCCTGAACCCAAAAATAATCTCAAAGGTCTTTCCTGTGCTTTTTTATCTTTCCTTTTGGATAAAAGAAAAGTCGGTGGCAACTCTTGCTAAACTGCAACATTTGCGAACACAAACGCAAAACCTCAAGTCAGTTCTTCCACCGCATCATAGAACTGGTGACTCTGTTGGGGAGAATAAGATAAAAGTGGGGTTACCTTAGGGTTTTAGATCACCTTTACATGCTTATCTTGCTTGACTTGTTTGCTTTACACTTTGGTTCTATTGTTTGGGTTTGAATCCTCTACCCGGATTTGGGAAACATTCATAGGTAAATAGCAATACGTTGTGGAAACTATACGGGGTATACCGACATGGTCTAAGCAATAGCTATATTAGTGTGACATATTTATTGGTACCGGTAGCCTTTGAGTCAATCAAAGAGAATATGGGGCCGCTGAGTGATGTCATGAAGCACTAATGGACTTTTAGAGCCTTTACTTGACCAACTTAGCCTTTTAGGATGTAGTGAGATAACCGGCTTTGGTGCAGTCCGAAGTTGGTAGATACTCGATACTACACTCATTAAGGGTTGGTTTCTTGGAATATTTCAGTCGCTAGTAAAGAGGCTAAATTGAAACAATGAACAAGGAAACATTACAGTGATATTGAGCTCCTTAGAACCCGGTTACTATTTCTAGGACAGGTTGAGCCAACTAAACTTCAAGAGGGTACTTACCTATGAAACCCCATGCAAGCCTAAACTAGGAACTTTTGTGATTTGCTTGTACATATACTGGTGCATAACATCATGGACATCATGAAGCATCATATGCATCAACTAACCATTTCAAGGATTTGGAGATTCATCTTTGTTCTTGTTTTGTAGCTTATGGATTCACTTCGCAGGAAAACTATCCAAATCAACCTTGTAAGAATTCCTCCATAAGTCAAGGAGCTAGCTTCAAGGATTCCTGAGAATTCTCCATTCACCGAGAGACATGGTCGTCTACTCAACCTAGTCACTTCCAACACTGAGGAGGATATGCTGAAAGTTCTCTTCCAATTCTTTGACCCTTTGCATCATTGCTTCACATTTCCTGACTACCAACTTGTGCCTACTTTGGAGGAATTCTCTCAACTCTTGAGGATTCCTATTCTCAATCAACTACCCTTCAATGGTACGGAAAGAGATCCAAAGCCAGAAGAGATTGCTCAAGCCTTGCACTTGCACTAATCTGATGTCACAACACATTGGGAAACTAGAAGTGGTGTCAAAGGCTTCTTGTCAAAGTTTATGTTTGAGAAGGCCAAAAGCTGTTGGAATTAGCTAGACTTTCAAGCTTTTGAGGAGATTGTAGCTCTTCTCATATATGGGATGGTCTTGTTTCTTAATCCTGACCAACTCATAGATGTAAGCATCGTCAAAATCTTCATGACTCGCAACTCGGTGCCTACATTGCTTGGGGATATCCTCCACTCTTTTCACACTCTTACAATGAGGAAAAGAGGTGTTCTCATGTGTTGCACTCCTCTGCTGGAAAGATGGTTTATTTCTCATCTTTCCCAATCAGTCTTGAAGAATGAGCAAGGTTTGAGGTGGTCACAATGACTAATGACTCTAACACATTCAGATATTCATTGGTGTTCTCGATCCAAAGAGAATGTCATCATCATTGACCATTGTGGGGTATTCCCTAATGTCCCTCTACTTGGAATTAGGGGATGCATCACCTACAACCCTTGCTTGGCTCTAAGACAGTTTGGTTATGCCGGAAGGGATGGCCCACATGATATGCTGATTCAAGGATTGGTTTTCGACTACGACGACAACGACAATCAAGGACTCTGACAAAGGTTCATCCGAGCTTGGAGGATGCCCAACAAGGTAGACAGTAAGACCTTGGGACATAAGAATTCCATCCCTCTTGAGCCTTACCTCAAGTGGGTATGAACCCACGCCCAAAGTCTTATGATGCCTTACCCCTCTATTCTCCCTGTGATTATAGAGAATGTTAAGGAAGGAGAGGTTCCATACACCCTCCTACATCCTGACATTCCAACATCACTCGAAGATTTACAAAGGAGTTGGATACAGCTCAAGGGAGAGCGCGATACTTTCGAAGCCAAATTCTACGCAAGCGAGAAGAAGGTTTTGGAACTCACTTGGCTACTTCATGAAGAGCAGACTCTCAACACCTACATTACACCAAAGAGGATGCGCAACGTCTTTTTACCTTAGAATTTTGTATTATTTTGCCCAAGGGGCATTGATATACTAACAAATTCTATCTTATTAATATGACGTGTGTTTCTTTTTTGTTTAAAAAAAAATTGAATTTCTGAATCCTTGAAAGCATTACATGAATACATATCATTCATCATATGCATAAGCATGTCTTCACACCAAGTTTCCTCATCTCTCTACTGTTTATTTCAGCAAGATGGATCTAGAACAAACGGTCAAAGACTTACAAGCTCAGAATTCACTATTTCAACAGCTACTCTTGACCCTAGCCAAGGGGTAGGAGGAACTCAATACTCTGCTAGAGAAAGAAAAAGAGAAAAAGAAGAAGAAGCAAGCTGGTGTGGTTGTCATGGGCAGAAGGTTTGAAGGACAAGCCAGACGGACTTTGGAATTTCCCTCAACCTCTGAGGAAGGGGAAAGAAAAGGTAAAGAGGCGGCAGTACCATCTGATTCTGAAGCAGAAGAAGAAGAAGAGGAAGAGGACTACTCTGAACAACAGTATCCTCCAGCCGATGACAAATACAAAAACTTGGAAGAATATCTAGCTGCTATGGAGATACAGAGAGTACCGGGGCTGGATTTTGAGGAGTTAGGGTTGGTTTCTGGAATTGTAATCCCTCCTAAGTTTAAAGTGCCACTGTTTGCTAAGTATGATGGGGTGTCTTGCCCAAAAATGCACCTTAGATCCTATGTTAGGAATATTCAACCACATTCTTCTGACAAAGACCTGTGGGTCCACTTTTTCCAGGATAGCCTATCAGGAATGCAGCTTGATTAGTTCTACTAGTTGGAGAGGTCTGATGTGCATAATTGGGAAGACTTGGAAGCCGCCTTCTATAAACAGTATCAATACAACGCCGACTTGCCGCCAACATGTACTCAGCTGCAGAGTATGGGTATGGCTACCAATGAGGGCTTCAAAGACTACGCCCAAAAATTGAGGGATTTAGCCGGAAGGGTGCAACCACCATTATCTGAAAGAGAGCTAGTGGACATGTTCTTAGGGACTCTGTCAGGTCCTTTCTTTAATCACCTGATTGGAATCTCCTCTGCAGGTTTCACTGAGTTGATTCTAACTAGCGAGAGGGTGGAAGCCGGTATTAGAAGCGGGAAAATTCAGAAAGATGCGTCTACCTCTGCAATTGTAAAAAAGCCCTTCAATGGAAAGAAGGAAGTGTCTGCTGTCTATGCCCAGAGGAATCAGGGAAGAACCAAACGAAGCTCAACAGTGGGGGCCGTTATGATTCAAAAGTCTGCATCAGACCAGCCGAGAAACAACCAGCTGAGGAATGATCAGACGAGAAATAACCAGCAAAGGGTGGAAAGGCCTGTAAGGCAATTCACCAAGATAAACATAACTCCTGCTCAAGTCCTACCACATCTCTTGAAGTTGAACCTGGCCATGCTAAAGGAGGCCCCTAAAAATCCTAATACTACTTCTCCACACTACCATCCCAACGCCAGATGTGCGTACCATTCAGAAAGTCCAGGGCACGACACCAACAACTGTTGGGCTCTGAAGAACAAGATTCAAGATCTGATCGACGTAAAGGAAGTTGAATTTGAATCTCCTGAAAATTCGAATGTTATCTCCACTCCGATGCCTAGGCATGGACACAATGCCAATGCTGTGGAAGAAGATCTGTTTGTTTCTACTGTGGATGAGTTGTTAACTCCTCTCCTAACCATCAAGTCGAATTTGTTAAAAGTTGGGGTGTTCCCAGGATGTGACCAAGATTGCTATACTTGCCTGTCCTCGTCATTTGACTGTCCTTTGTTGAAGAAAGGAATCCAACAACTAATTGATAACAAGGAAATTTTGTTTGAGAAAGCTCCCATTTCACCCATTCCAGTTCCGGAAGTTTCTATAATAACCATATACGCCAATCCTTCCAGGGTTCCTAAAAAACCCGTTAGGATTACATCTGCTCCAATGACTACTCCATTGAAGATAACAATGCCTGGGCCAACCCCATACAAAACCGATAAAATGGTACCATGGAACTATGGTGGAGAAATCTACTACCATGGTGTCAAACAGATTGAACAGACCATGGAAGAAGAAAGCTCTGAGGAGGATAATCCCGACATCGGTAACATTGCTGGAACAAGCAAGGTTACCCTTAGTGGAAGAATCTTTTCTCCAGAGATTGCTCCTCCAACAGCAGTCTTTGGACCCGCAGCCATTCCGAAGATTACTCATACACCAGTAATTGTACCTGCAAGTGTACCCTCCAACAATGACAATGCAATTCCTATCCTTGCTTCCGCTGATAAAGGAAATAATGTTCAAGAGGAGCTTGTCTTGACGAAGGCTCAATCACTAGTCATTCCTGAAACATCCCAGAAAGAGATGGAAGAAATTCTGAGGATCATTAAGAAAAGTGATTATGATGTGGTGGAACAACTGGGGCAAACCCCCTCAAAGATCTCCATGTTGGCCCTGTTGCTTTTTTCAGAAGCTCATGCTAAGGCTCTGATAAGATTTTTGAAGACGGCCCACGTGCCACAAGAAACCTCCGCTGATCAGTTCCAGGAATGTGTGGCTAGTTTAACAGATGACAATGGTCTAGGATTCTCTGATGCAGATTTAGCTTCGAAAGGGAGAAAACATAATGATGCTTTGCATGTCTCGGTGGAATGCAGAGGGACAACCCTAGCACACGTACTGGTAGACACTGGTTCGTATTTGAACGTCTTGCGAAAGAAAGCCTTGGATAGACTGGATTATGAAGGCTTAACCCTGAAACCCAGCAATATAATTGCCAGAGCCTTTGATGGTTCCAAAAGGATGGTCCACGGGGAGGTGGACATCCCGATTAAGGTGGGAACTGAAACCTTCAACTCCATATTCTATGTGATGGACATCCGTCCTTCTTATTCTTGCCTGGTGGGAAGACCTTGGATCCACCATGCTGAAGCTGTCACTTCTACTCTGCATCAAATGCTCAAGTACCCTATCCAGGGGAAAATCATAATTGTTCATGGCGAAGAGGAATACATGATCAGTCATCTGAATTCTTTCCGTTATGTAGAATTGGATGGCGAATTCATTGAAACTCCTTTCCAGCATTTTGAAGAGGTAGCTCAGGAGATAGCGGCGACCAAGACAGTGTCCTATGTACCCACGATCACAAAACCACCACCTTGGATGTCATCTTTAAAGGATGCTAGGGCAGCAGTGGAAGAAGGAGGATCCACTATCTGGGGGCAGCTTCCCAATTTTCCTTTCAAATCAAACAAATTCGGCTTGGGGTATACTTCGACTGGTCATAAGGCCGTGCGCCGCTCCCGTGCCGGAGGGCCACCTGTGAAGATCAGCCACCGAGGGGTTAATGCACTAGAGGACAGTGAAGAAGAGGGCAGCTTGGAAGACTGAATTTTTCCTACTGTTGGCGGAGGACTGTGCAACTGGGAAGCAAAAGACTTTGTTCCGATTACTTTCATACCGCAGTAATTTATCTTTTCCATTTCTGTTGGATCTGTAATAATTCACAAACAATTCAAACTTTTTCAACCTTGTGTCTTACCCGAGGAACATAGGTCCATTTGTAAGGGTTCTTATTTCATTTTCATATGTCATTTTAATGAATCATGGACGCTTTTCATATTTAAACCTTTTGTGCTCATTGTCTTTCTTTTACATTTTGTTGTTTTAAGATGGTTATCCCTTACACACACCCACACTCACAAATACAGGTACCCTTCCATTCTGGAACCCATGGGTAACGATACTACTATAGCCTTCAGTGACTCTGAAGATCTGGTCTACCAAGCCGAATACGAAGGTGAGGAAGATTGTGAGGTGCCAGGAGAATTGGCCAGATTATTACAGCAAGAGGAAAGAGCAATTCAGCCTCATGAGGAGCAGTTGGATACAATCAACTTGGGAACTGAGGAAGACAAAAAGGAAATAAGAATAGGTGCCAATCTAGAGCCGAGTGTCAAGGAGCGCCTAATTCAGCTACTGCATGATTATGTTGAAATCTTCGCCTGGTCATACGAAGACATGTTGGGACTCGATACAGAAATTGTGGTACACCGTCTACCCACCAGAGAAGACTGTCCACCAGTGAAACAAAAGGTCCGCCACATGAGACCTGACATGTCAGAGAAGATCAAAGCAGAAGTTATGAAACAGTTCAATGCTGGATTTCTGGTTGTTACTTCCTATCCATAATGGGTTGCTAACATTGTGCCCGTTCCTAAAAAGGACGGCAAAGTGAGAATGTGCATGGATTATAGAGATTTAAACAGGGTCATCCCTAAAGATGACTTTCCACTTCTGCACATCAACATCCTGGTTGACAACACAGCTCAGCACAAAGTATTTTCTTTCATGGACGGATTCTCAGGCTATAACCAGATCAAAATGGAACTTGAGGACATGGAGAAAACTACTTTTGTCACACAGTGGGGTACGTTCTGCTACAAAGTGATGCCATTCGAACTGAAGAATGTCGGGGCAACCTATCAACGCGCCATTGTAGCTTTGTTTCATGATATGATACATCATGAGATAGAGGTCTACGTAGATGACATGATAGCCCGATCACAAACTGAAGAAGAACACCTTGATCACTTGCAAAAGCTGTTTGTTAGGTTGAAGGAGTACAAGCTAAGACTAAACCCAAACAAGTGCATATTTGGATTCCGGTCCAGTAAACTTTTGGGTTTCATTGTCAACAACAAATGCATCGAGGTTGATCCTGCCAAAGTCAAAGCTATACAAGAAATGCATGCTCCTCGCACTGAGAAGGAGGTCAGAGGTTTCTTGGGACACCTAAACTACATTGCTAGGTTCATTTCTCACCTAACATCTACTTGTGAACCCATCTTCAACCTGTTGAAGAAAGATCAGGTAGTTCGATGGAATGATGACTGTCAGATTGCTTTCGATAAAATCAAGGAGTATTTGCTAGAACCTCTTGTCTTGATGCCACCCGTCGAAGGAAGACCGCTAATCATGTATCTGACCGTCTTATAGAATTCAATGGGGTGCGTAATGGGGAAGCATGAAGAGTCTGGCCGAAAAGAGCATGCCATTTATTACCTTAGCAAAAAGTTTACCGACTGTGAGACCCGATACTCACTGCTCGAGAAAACCTATTGCGCTTTGGTATGGGCTGCTCGCTGGCTAAGGCAGTATATGTTGACTCATACCACTTTGCTGATATCTAAGATGGATCCGATCAAGTACATCTTTGAGAAGCCTGCTCTATCTAGAAGAATAGCTAGATGGCAGATGATCCTAATGGAATACGACATACAGTACACGACCCAAAAAGCTATAAAGGGGAGTGTGCTAGCTAACCATCGGGCTCATCAAGTTGTAGAAGATTACCAATCCATGAAGTTCGACTTCCCTGACGAAGACATCATGACATTGGACGACGTTGAATATTTCAGACCATATGACGGACCTGAACAAGGATCCCGATGGACCCTGTACTTTTATGGGGCCTCCAATGCACTTGGTAACGGTATCGATGTTGTGCTTATATCTCCAGAAGGATGCCATACTCCTTTCACTGCCAGACTTTGCCTCAATTGTACGAACAACATGGCAGAGTACGAAGCTTGCATCTTTGGACTCAAGGCTGCCATAGACTTGGGAATCAAATCCTTATATGTGTTTGGGGACTCCGCTTTGGTCATCAGTCAAATCAAAG
The DNA here is from genome assembly GCA_948472305.1 of Vicia faba. Lineage (NCBI taxonomy): Eukaryota > Viridiplantae > Streptophyta > Magnoliopsida > Fabales > Fabaceae > Vicia > Vicia faba. Next base: position 335,675,184 of record OX451736.1, read on the forward strand.
GAGAGTGAGATACTAAACATCCCAACCTCATCCCTTACAAAGAACGTGTTTTGACATTGTTACCACGTTTCGAGCAGATTACCTTCGAGCACTTCCCGCGAGAAGAAAATCAGCTAGCAGATGCTCTAGCTACGATGTCATCCATGTTTAAACTTGATTGGGACAATGAGGCTCCCTAAATATCCATTGAACGGATGGTCGAACCTGCACATTGTCACGAGATTAATACCGAGGAAATAGTGGACCAGCCATGGTTTCATGAAGTCAAAAGGTATCTCGAGGCTGAGGAATACCTTGAAGGCGCTTCAGTCAATGACAAAAAGTTCTTGAGGAGATTCTCGGCAAAGTTCTTTTTAAGTAATGGCATCCTGTACAAGCGCAATCACGATTCTATTCTGCTCTGTTGTGTGGACAAGATGGAAGCTAAAAGGATTATGGCTGATTTACATGAAGGTACCTTCGGCACTCACTCTAGCGGGCATACGATGGCTAAGAAGATCCTACGGGCAGGCTACTACTGGTCTACCATGGAAGCTGACTGCTATCAACACTCCCGCACCTGTCACAAATGTCAAATCTATGCAGACAAGGTGCACGTGCCTCCGGTTCCTCTAAATGTCTTAACAACTCCTTGGCCCTTCGCTATGTGGGGAATCAACATGATTGGAGAGATCAAGCCTACAGCATCTGATGGACACCTCTTCATTCTGGTGGCCATTGACTACTTCACCAAGTGGGTCGAAGCAGCTTCCTTCGCATCTGTTACTAAGAATTTTGTTGCCCGCTTCATCAAACAGAATCTTATTTATCTGTACGGTATCCCCGAAAGGATCATCACTGATAATGGTACAAACCTTAACAATACTATGATCACTACCTTATGCGAGTAGTTCAAGATTCAACATCACAATTCATCCCCCTATCGGCCAAAGATGAATGGTGCAGTTGAAGCTGCTAATAAAAATATCAAGAAGATCATACAAAAGATGACAGTCACCTACAAGGACTGGCACGAAATGCTACCGTTTTATCTTCACGGGTACCATACCACGGCACGCACATCAACTGGGGAAACACCCTATTCCTTGGTATATGGCATGGAAGCTTTTTTACCTATTGAGGTTCAGATTCCCTCCTTGAGAATCATGAAAGATGCTGGTTTGAGTGAAGACGATTAGATTCAGACCCGGCTTGATCAGCTAAACTTGATTGATGAAAAGCGACTTATTGCTGTTTGCCACGGTCAGACGTATCAAAAACGGATGATCAAAGCTTTCAACAAGAAAGACAGACGCCAGGTATATCAAGTTGGAGATCTAGTAATCAAGCGCATCATTTTTCCACAAAGTGATCCCAGAGGCAAATGGACTCCTACCTACGAAGGACCATTTGTAATCAATAACATCTTTTCTGGTGGGGCAATGATCCTAACCACCATGGACAGCGATGACCTGCCGCACCCTGCGAACGCAGACATAGTCAAAAGATACTATGCATAAATGACCCGCTAGGTTGACACACCTAGGCAAAACAAGGGCATCCCAGTGAATCGAAAACCCGAAAGGGCGGTTCAGGCAAAAATTAGGGATAAATAAATAAATTTGTACACCCGGCAAGTTGAAAATCCGAAAGGGCGACTTGGGAAAAAAAGGGTTTCCCGGTGGACTGAAAACCCGAAAGGGCGGTCCAGGCAAAAGTTAGGGAATTAAAGCGTATGACTATGTCTCGTCGAATCACTTTAAGGACAATCTCTTCACTGACAAACTCTGAGCTTCTGATCAATTCAATTATCTTCAGAAGAAGCAACAGACAGACAAGATATTCAGAGATACGAAGGCTATAGCGGAATGGGAACCCCATGGGATTTTTTCACACATAGCTATTCTTTGTATAAATTTTTCTTACTTTTATGACACCATCCTCTTACTAGGATGTTTGTCTCCTTTATACAAAACACTTATTCAAAGTAAATACAAAGATATCTATTTCAAAGTACATAAAACTATTTTCCTTTTTCTTTTACACTTGTGTTTTTATTTGCAAAAACGTCCAATGATTCATTGATGAACATATGCATTTGAACATAATTACTATTTACAAATAAACAGGATGGAAGAGAACAATTACTGACAGGCTGAAAGGATAAGAAAACGTCTTTAGGATATTCCATGAGAAATCCCTACAGTACATTATCTAGATCCCCAGCGGAGCTATAAATTTCAAACCCTTAATCTCCATCAGAGTTAAAACTACAAAATCCCGATCCCCAGTGGAGCCAAAGTTTCTAACTATCAATCCCCAGCAGAAACCATTCAGTTTCTCCAAATTACCCCAGCAAGTTGTCTTGAAGCCTGGAAATCAACCAGATAACAGTTAACTTTTGTCTCTCCCCAACCGAGGGTAACTTCCCAGTAGAGTGATAGACAACCGAAGACTCCTGAACCTACTCTCCAGCAGTAAGCCTTCTTCCCCAGAGTTTTCACTACTCCTCAACAGAATGAAGATTCTCATTCTCAATTCCCCAGTGAGGTCACCAAAGTTTTCATTGCGCCTCAACAGAATGAAGATTCTCACTCTTAATTCCCCACAGAAATCATCAGAGTCTTCCTTATTCTCCAGCAGATCAAGTATTCCCTTTGTGTAATCCCCAGTAGAAGTCATCAAAATTCTATGGATTCCTCAAGAAAATTACTCAGGCAGTATACGGCATTGCTCACAACATAATTTTTTGTCAATACTCCAACTTCAAGACATGAAGGAACCCTCAATCGCCACAGAAGTTGTCAAGGATTTTTTTAATCCCCAACTTTTGCCCAGGATTTCTTATCCTCAGCAGTCAGGGATTTATTTTTCCCGGAAGCATTCAAGGGTTTTATTATCCCCACCTGTCAAGGATTTATTTTCCTCAGCAATACAGCAAATCAGCTTACATGCGCATATATTACATTCATATATCATAAGCATTGATAAAGCACATTTATTGCATCATACATTTCATGCAACATAACTTTGTGTTTCAGCTAACATTTTTACCCTTTTCAGGATAAGATTAACAGTTATTATTAACAATGTTCAAAGATTGCAGATACAGTACAGATACGCTCCAGACAAGGGTGCCATTCCGATACTCATTCGGATCTCAACTTCAAATACAGTCCAGATACACTCCAGACACAAAAGTTATTCTGTCACTTATTCAGATTCTAGTTCATATACGCTCCCAACACAGATTCCATTCTGGCCCTTATTCAGTCCTCCGATTCAGATACAGTACGGATACACTCTAGACATGGAAGTCATTTTGTTGCTCATTCAGACTCACTTTTTCAGATACAGTTCAGATACGCTCCAGATACAGATGCCATTCTAATACTTATTCAGATTTCAAGTCAAGATACGGTTCAGATACACTCCAGACACGGAAGTCATTCTGATACCTATTCAGATTCTAGTCTAGATACGCTCCAGACACGATTGACATTCTGTCACTTATTCTAATTTTCCCCAGCTCAGAGACGCTCCAGACACAGATGTTATTCTTTTGCTCATTCAGATACAGTTCAGATACACTCTAGACACGAAAGTCATTCTGCTACCTATTTAGATTCCAATCCAGATACGCTCCAGACACGGTTGCCATTCTGTCACTTATTCTGATTTTCCCCAGCTCAGAGACGCTCCAGACACGGATGCTATTCTTTTTCTCATTCAGATACAAAGTTCAGATACAGCCCAGATACGTTCCAGATACGGACACCATTCTGATACTTATTCTTCTGACTTACAACTTACAACTCAGCGGACATTCTTGGATGGCATCTCTAAGCCCATCTCCAACAAGATTCTATCACCTCTCCAAATGGCATCTTTAAGCCCATTCCCTCAACTACATGTTGTCGAGTGCAAATTTACGGGCACTCTAGTGTCCAATCATCTTTTACCTTCGAGTCATGAACATCAAAACTCGCCAATCTAACTCTTCAGGTTCAAGAAGATTGAACAGGGGCAGTTGTTGTACCCCAAAATTTTCGATCTCATATTATCAAGATTTTCCTCACAAGACCTCTTGGACTCAAGACAAGATTAGGGTTTGCTCGGCTCAAGACACCACCTTGCACTGGTAGCCTGAAATTAGGGTTTGAGTTTGCACAAGGATTTTTGGACCATCAATGCTTCATATGACTTTAATACACCATCTTGGACCCCTAAGATTTCTCATGGCATGTTCAAGCCGTGAATCACATTTTTGCCCAGTCAATTGAACAGTTGACCTAAAAATTAACTATATTGGGGAAAAAGTCAACCATGGCCAATTTACAGTCAAACTTCATAATTTTTGATCCACATCAACATTATAAACTCATATGAACCATTTGATCAAGTTTGGATCACAACTCCTCAAGAAATTTGATCAGATCATCAAAAGGGCAAAATGGTCAAAATTAGGGTTTTGACTGAGAAAGGGCACTTTCTGATTTTTAACCTAGCCAGTGACCAATTGGGTTCAAGAATGATTTCAAGGTCTCAATGTTATCATCTTGACCAAATCACATAGTTCAAAAGATCTCAAATTCATAGGATTGATAGATGAATTTTGCAGTCAACTAATCAAAAGTCAACTATACACTGAAAAGTCAAACTTTGACTTTTTGGTCAAAATCAAGTGCCAAGGGTCATAATTCATCAAGATATGTCAAAATGTGAAACTTGTTGACCAAGAAACCTAAAATTGCAAATTAGGGTTTTAATTTGAAATTTTTCATAACTTAGAATTTTTCTAAGTATGGAAAATTTCTTAGTTTTTCCCAACTTTCCACAACTTTTTCACCATGATACAATTGGATTCAAAGGAAACTCCCAACATGAAAGTTGTAGTCCTACATGAAATATACAACTTTTCTTCACAAAGTTTTCCTAAAAGATGCGTGGATCTCAAGGTATGAATTTGTGAATAGGGGTCCATAAACTTTTTAACTTAGTGAAAATTTGCCCTAATTTAGGCAGGTTTTTGACCCAACTTCATGGGCATTTTTCACCTAGTTCCAAGAGGTATCTCAAAATAAATTTCAAAGATTGATTGTAGAGAATGTTGCAAGATTTCCAAAATGTCCAAGAACTCTCCAAGATCATTTGTGGTTAGGGAGAATCGAAGAAGAGAAAATGGCATTTTGTCACTTTTGTTCAAGCCATTTTCACAATGCACCAAGTTGCAAATCTGATCAAGCATGCTTGTAACTTGCATTACAGGTCCTAAATCCCTTATACACTCCATAATTAAATGCAAACTTATGGGATAATGGCTTTATTTTGACCTTTAGAGCATTGTACAAAAAATAATTCCATAAATGGCCAAAAGTTCACAATGCCATTTTGATAAAGCAAGCTTTTGCAAACTTTATCAGCCTTGAGCCTTGGACTTGTTCTTATGGTGCAGACAATTTCCACAGGAATTAAGCAAAGCATACCAACTATTATCAGCCCTTGAGGTAGCTAGTACAGGCCTTTTGCATAAGTCTTGTCACTTTTCTTAAAATGCAAGAAAGTTGGCCAAAAGTGAGAAACTTGCACAAGATGATAAAGAGAAGACTGGGCATCATTCAAAACGACTTCACAAACTTATTGCAAGCTAGCACACGAAGGCATAACCTTTGAAACATTCAAAATCACCAAAAACACAAATTTCTGCCCAAACAGGGCAGCTTCTGCAAAACTCAAGCCAAATCATATTTTGCTCATGCGTTTCTTGTTTCAATACTTCAAACATCTTCCATACATCATATCTAAACTATCCAAGCCCTTGTCCTATTGTTGTAACCTCTATTTCAGACATCACCATTTCCAAACTTGAAGGTTGCAGGTTGACTTCTACAGGGAGTTTCAAGCATCCTCAATGTAACACCCCAATTCTACCCCAAGCAAATATGCAAGATAAATCAGAGTTATAAAATTTCAATCATACAAATGAATCGGGACGTCAAAAATTCTTCTAACAAATTCATTGCATACATCATGGATATATAACACTTTTCAAAACATTGGATGAACTAACAACGTAACATCTTTCATTAAATATTCAACGACTACGCAGCGGAATTCTCCAATAACATCTTTGAATAAAAGCAACGACTTCAAAACATCTCATAATTAATAATAATCAATTCCAAAATTCAGCAACTGAAAATCAACAATCAAAGATCAGCAAGCGTTCATCCCCCCGAGTGTTACATATCAGAGCAATGACATTGACTCGATCTATTGAAGGTATACAGCCTTCACTCTTGATTACCTGCATGTTACCAACATAGGGGCAACATTCAAACAGAAGGGGTGAGATATCTAACAATATAATAAAGCGCATGATAATCAATATATTAAATTAGATCAATAATATATCACTACTTCTCATCTCATAATAAACAACAATTACTGCATATATACTCATTCATCAACATCAAATACATCTCATTATTCATTCATATGATGTGACTCAAAACAATGCAAATGCATGTGGTACCATTGGAGCAGAACTCCCATCTCAAAAATATAATCTTCCAATTAATAGAGGTATCAAATAAGGCATAGCCTTCATCTCAAAATTTTCCAATCCAGGCCATCTCAAAAAAATGCAATGTATGCGACTCAACATGAATGTAATAACACACTCAGTTATCAACATCTCAAAACACATCTCAAAACAACAACATCTCAATCATCAAAATGACAACATTTCAGTCATCTCAAACAACAACATCTCAATCATCAAAACGACAACATTTCAGTCATCTCAAGCAACAACATCTCAATCACAGCATCTCATAAACATCTCAAAGCAATTTGTTAAACACTACTTATTTATCAACATCATTTGATTAATCACATCTTACTAATACTCAATTGTATATCAATACTACATTAATCCCTATTGTTATTCTGCAGTTCTACTTTGTTTCTGTCATTAATCCTACTGTCATAATTCTAACAGTAGCCTCTAACATCTCAAAATTCATCCATTTGTCCTAAAACAGCACAACAGTCATCTATGGGAATTAATTCTAAATCCTAAATTAGTTACTGGAATTACACCTCTTAATCATCATTTAATCATCTAAAATAAAGTTCATCGCGTTAGCTAATCAACGCTTCGAACGGCATCTCAAACAGCATCCTAAAACTCAAGTTACAGCAACTTAAAACTGATTATGTCAAAATTATTCAGTATGCATTGACATAAAACACTATGCATCGACTCATCCTGCTTCTTCTTCACGCTATGAGTCTACGCATCCCTCTACGGATCGACTCATTCTAGCTTTCAATACAGCATGTATCAACACATGCATCGCACCGGTCGACTCATCCTGAGTCTCACACACTCATGTATCGACGCATCCTCCCTTTGCGTCGAATCATCATGAGCCTTACACTTAACATGCATCGACGCAAGCATGCATGCATCGATGCAAGCATGCATGCATCGACTCATCCTGAGTCAAATATCCTCTATGCATCGACTCATCTAGTTTGAGGTTGATGCATCCTGCGATTTTCTGCATAATTTTCTGCGTTTCTACTGTATTTTCACCACTGGGATATAATCAGAGTCCTACAAACCTCATCCTAACCATGATAAATTACCACCTATCATTAACCTATAATACTATATCGTTTACACAGCATCATAACATCATTAAACATCAAGAATTCATCAATCTTCATCATACATCCTTCAATTCAATAACAAAAACAACAATCCTCTAATCCCACATATCAAACATCATGATCCCAGTTATAAAGCCAGAACCCCACCCTTACCTTGGATCAAATTTTGCTCTACAATTTCCGGGTTGAATCTTTGTTCTTGTTGTTTCCTTCAAAATCCAGCAACTTCACGTTTTTCTCAAATCCTTATTTTTCCTTCTACTGTTTCTTCTTTCTATTCTAACAACAAATAATAAAATAACCTAATATTATTATATTATTCCTTATTGGGATCAAAATTACACCCCCTTATTACTTCCACTAACTCAATTAAGCCCACCTTAAATAATATTAGCTTCTAACATTATTTCACATAATATTATAATACCTCAAATATATTATTATTTCTCCATTTAATAAAATAAATCCAATTTAATAATACTTCTTCACAATTATTCCAAAAATAATTTAATTAAATAATTAATTAAATTACGTGCGTTACAACTCTCCCCCACTTAGAATATTTTCGTCCTCGAAAATTTACCTCAATCAAACAATTCAGGATAGGAGTCTCGCATCTTGCTCTCCAATTCCCAAGTCATGCTTTCTCCTGCAGCTCCTAACCAAACCACTTTAACCAAGGCAATCTCTTTGCCCCTCAGAGTCTTCATTTCACGATCTGCGATCCGTACAGGCATCGTCTCCACCGTAAGATTATCCCGTACTTGCACATCATCCATATGAATCACATGAGGTGGATCTGAAATATACTTCCGAAGTTGCGACACATGAAATACATCATGCAAATTCGAAAGATTAGGCGGTAAAGGAACTATATAAGCAACATTCCCCACTCTCTCTGAAATCTGATACGGTCCAATAAAACGAGAAGTGAGCTTCTTAGACTTCAAGGCTCGTCCAACACCAGTCACGGGTGTAACTCCCAAAAACACATGATCACCAACTTCAAATTCTAAATCTTTCCTTCGCTTGTCATGATAACTCTTCTGTCTATTTTGTGAAGCTTTCATCTTTTCTCGAATCAACTTTACCTTCTCGGTCTCACGAACAAGTTCAGGTCCAAGCACTACACTTTCACCAGATTCATGCCAACATAATGGAGTTCTACATCTCCGACCATACAACGCTTCAAAAGGTGTCATCCCAATACTAGAATGGTAATTTTTATTATACGTGAACTCTATCAATGGAAGATAAGAATCCCACGAACCTCCCTGCTCAAGAACACATGCCCTCAACAAGTCTTCCAACGATTGAATCGTCCGTTCAGTCTGACCATCTATCTGAGGATGATACGCTAAACTCAACCTCAACTTAGAACCCAACGCTTCTTGCAAACTCTTCCAAAAATCAGAAGTAAATCTTGGATCTCTATCTGACACAATGCACAAAGGAACACCATGCAGTTTCACAATCACACTAACATAAATCTCATCCAACTTCGACACTGGAAAACTGATGTTAATAGGAATAAAATGAGCTGACTTCGTAAGCCTATCAACAATCACCCAAATCGAATCATGCCCTCTTGAAGTACTAGGCAACCCCGTCACAAAGTCCATTGAAATGCTATCCCATTTCCATTCAGGAACTTCTAACGGTTGCACCAATCCTGCAGGCTTCTGATGTTCAACTTTCGACTTCTGATAAGTCAAACATGCATACACAAACCGAGCCACATCACTCTTCATCCTAGGCCACCAAAACAAACCTTTCAAATCTTGATACATCTTCGTAGCTCCTGGATGAATACTCAACTTACTTCTATGACTCTCTTCAAGTATCACTTTCTTCATCTCAGCATCATCAGGAATACAAATCCGATTACGAAATCTCAACACGCCTTGCTCGTCTAACTTGAAATCACTATTCTCAGATTGATCAGTCCAAACCATCAAATCTACCAGTTTCACATCCAACTTCTGAGCTTCTCTGATACTGTCTAGAAATTCATTATTAATCTTTAACATACCCAACATAACACTCTGCGAAGTAACCTCGCAAACTAAGCTCATATCTCTGAACTGCTCAATCAAATCCAACTCTTTAATCATCATTGCAGACATATGTAAAGTCTTCTGACTCAACGCATCAGCTACCACATTCGCTTTTCCTGGATGATAATTCAAACTGAAATCATAATCCTTTAGCAATTCCAACCATCTTCGTTGTCTCATATTCAGCTCTTTCTGGTCAAACAAATACTTCAAACTCTTATGGTCACTAAACACTTCAAATCTAGAACCATAAAGATAATGCCTCCAAATCTTCAACACAAAAACAACTATAGCAAGCTCTAAATCATACGTAGGATAGTTCTTCTCATGAGTCCTCAACTGCCTCGACGCATAAGCAACTACCTTACCACTCTGCATAAGCACACCTCCTAAACCCATCTTAGAAGCATCACAATACACCACAAAAGACTCTTCTGGTTTAGGCAACGTCAAAATCGAAGCCGACGTCAACCTCTTCTTCAATTCCGTAAAACTTTCTTCGCACTGAACATCCCAAACAAATGATCTACCTTTACAAGTCAACTTAGTCAACGGAAGTGACAACTTAGAAAACCCTTTGATAAACCTTCTATAATAACCAGGTAATCCCAAGAAGCTTCTAATCTCAGTATCCGATTTTGGAGTTTCCCATTGCAACACAGCATCAACCTTCGATGGATCTATAATAATGCCACTACCTGAAATCACATGACCAAGGAAACTAACCTCTTTTATCCAAAATTCACACTTGGACAGCTTTGCATACAACTTCTTCTCTTTCAAAACTTGCAATACTACTCTTAAATGTTCAGCATGATCTTCTTCTGACTTAGAGTAAATCAAAATATCATCAATGAATACCACTACAAACTGATCCAAATAAGTATGATAGATATGATTCATATATTCCATGAATACTCTCGGCGCATTAGTAACACTGAAAGGAATCACCGAATACTCGTAATGTCCATCACACGTTCTGAAAGTCATCTTTTGAATATCTTTATTCTTCACTTTAATCTGATGGTAACCCGACCTCAAATCAATCTTACTAAACACACGGGCATCCACCAATTGATCCATCAAGTCATCTATTCTTGGAAGCGGATACTTATTCTTAATTGTCACCTTGTTCAACTGTCTATAATCAACACAAAGCCTCATGCTTCCGTCTTTCTTCTTCACTAACAACACTGGAGCTCCCCACGGTGATACACTTGATCTTACAAACCTCTTCTCAAGTAACTCTTCCAATTACTTCTTCAACTCTGACAACTCAGACACAGACGTTCTGTATGGTGCCATAGACACAGGTCTGGTACCAGGTACAAGATCAATTGCAAATTCAACTTCCCTCTCTGGAGGTACATCAGGAATCTCATCAGGGAAAGCTTCAGGAAATTCACATACCACCGGCAATTCTTCAATTAAAGCTTGAGTCTCTACAGATAGCGACGCCATCAACGAAAACATATGTGCTTCCTCTAGCATCAACTTTCTCAATTGTCTAGCAGACAACAAACCATCTTCCTCTACTTCAGGAGTAGAAAACTTCACAGACTTGTCATAACAATTAATATGAACAAAGTTATGCTCTAACCAGTTCATACCAAGAATAACATCCAAACCTCTTAACGGCAAACAAATCAAATCAACAACAAAGTCTCTGTCGAAGATCGACAAGGGACACTTAGCACACACAAAAGAAGTATTCACTGATCCCTTGGCTGGAGTATCGACGACCATTTCTCCATTCAAAGAAGACAACACAAGACCCAATCTTTCAACACAATCAGCAACAATAAAACAATGCGTAGCACCAGTATCAATAATAGTAATTAAAGGAGTACTATTAATGAAACATGTACCTCTAATAAGTCTGTCCTCGGAAGCTGTCTGATCCTCTACCAAAGCAAACACTTTACCGCTAGACTGATCCTTCTTCGGTTTCGGACACTGACTACCAATGTGCCCTTCTTCCTTACAATTGAAACAAACCACATTCTTGTGCTCGCACTCAGATACAATATGTTCGTTCTTACCACAACGGTGACATCTCTTCACTTCATCAGTGCATACATTACTCTTGTGCCCAGGTTTCCCACACTTAAAACAAATCACACCAGCAGGAGCATCTCCCTCACTAGTCCGCTGACCATGAGAAACTCTTTGCTTACCCTTACCAGATGGGGCATCATAAGGTTTACCACGATTCTGCGGGTGCTTACCTCTCTTCTCACTGATAATCTTGTAATGAGCATTGTTGTCTTCCTCATAAATTCTACAGCTATCAACCAAATCAGCAAAGACATAGATCTTCTGATATCCAACTGCCTTCTTAATTCCCGGGCGCAACCCATTCTCAAACTTAATACACTTTGAAAACTCAGTATTTTCCTCAGCGTAATGCGGATAAAACTTGGCCAACTCGGCAAACTTGGCAGCATACTCAACAACAGACATACTTCCTTGCTTCAGCTCAAGGAACTCAATTTCCTTCTTTCCACAGACATCTTCAGGAAAATACTTTCTCAAAAACTCCCTACGGAACACAGCCCAAATGACATTCTCACCTGCAGCTTCTAACTTCTGGAAAGTCTCTAGCCACCAATCATCAGCCTCGACTGCTAGCATATGAGTCTCATAACGACCCTTTTACGTTGGAGTGCAGTCCATCACGCGAAAGATCCTCTCAATCTCTTTCAACCATTCCAATGCTCCATCAGGATCATATTTTCCCTTGAACGTAGGTGGATTCTCTCTCTGGAAAGTCGCCAAGCTACGAGATCTAGCATTCCCGTCAGCATTCGGCTGATTTTCCATCGCATGAGCCATTTCTTGCAGAGCAACAGCAAGAGCAGCATCATTCCTTCCAGCCATCTCAACTTATTACCACAACACAAACAACTGTTAGAATTCAAAATAACAATACTCGATTATTATATAAATAAGACTCGACGACAAGGTCGGACCAACCTTTTGCTCTGATACCAACTTTGTAACACCCCAATTCTACCCCAAGCAAATATGCAAGATAAATCAAAGTTATAAAATTTCAATCATACAAATGAATCGGGACGTCACAAATTCATCTAACAAATTCATTGCATACATCATGGATATATAACACTTTTTCAAAACGTCGGATGAACTAACAACATAACATCTTCCATTAAATATTCAACGACTACGTAGCGGAATTCTCCAATAACATCTTTGAATAAAAGCAACGACTTCGAAACATCTCATATTTAATAATAATCAATTCCAAAATTCAGCAACTGAAAATCAACAATCAAAGATCAGCAAGCGTTCATCCCCCTGAGTGTTACATATCAGAGCAATGACATCGACTCGATCTATTGAAGGTATACAGCCTTCACTCTCAATTACCTGCACGTTACCAACATAGGGGCAACATTCAAACAGAAGGGGTGAGATATCTAACAATATAATAAAGCGCATGATAATCAATATATTAAATTAGATTAATAATATATCACCACTTCTCGTCTCATAATCAACAACAATTACAGCATATATACTCATTCATCAACATCAAATACATCTCATTATTCATTCATATAATGCGACTCAAAACTATGCAAATGCATGTGGTACCATTGGAGCAGAACTCCCATCTCAAAAATCTAATCTGCCAATTAATAGAGGATCAAATAAGGCATAGCCTTCATCTCAAAATTTGCCAATCCAGGCCATCTCAAAAAAATGCAATGTATGTGACTCAACATGAATGTAATAACACACTCAGTTATCAACATCTCAAAACACATCACAAAATAACAACATCTCAATCATCAAAACAACAATATTTTTGTCATCTCAAACAACAACATCTCAATCATCAAAACAACAACATTTCAGTCATCTCAAACAACAACATCTCAATCATCAAAACGACAACATTTCAGTCATCTCAAGCAACAACATCTCAATCACAGCATCTCATAAACATCTCAAAGTAATTTGTTAAACATTACTTATTTATCAACATCATTTGATTAATCACATCTTACTAATACTCAGTTTTATATCAATACTACAGTAATCCCTACTGTTATTTTGCAGTTCTACTTTGTTTCTGTCATTAATCCTACTGTCATAATTCTAACAACAGCCTCTAACATCTCAAAATTCATCCATTTGTCCTAAAACAGCACAACAGTCACCTACGGGAATTAATTCTAAATCCTAAATTAGTTACTGGAATTACACCTCTTAATCATCATTTAATCATCTAAAATAAATTTCATCGCGTTAGCTAATCAACGCTTCGAACGGCATCTCAAACAGCATCCTAAAACCCAAGTTACAGCAACTTAAAACTGATTCTGTCAAAATTATTCAGTATGCATCAACACAAAACACTATGCATCGACTCATACTGCTTCTTCTTCATGCTATGAATCGATGCATCCCTCTATGGATCGACTCATTCTAGCTTTCAATACGGCATGTATCGACACATGCATCGCACCGGTCGGCTCATCCTGAGTCTCACACACTCATGTATCGACGCATCCTCCCTTCACGTCGACTCATCCTGAGCCTTACACTTAACATGCATCGACGCAAGCATGCATGCATCGACTCATCCTGAGTCAAACATCCTCCATGCATCGACTTATCCAGTTTGAGGTCGACGCATCCTGCGATTTTCTATATAATTTTCTGCGTTTCTACTGTATTTTCACTACTGGGATATAATCACAGTCCTACAAACCTCATCCTAACCATGATAAATTATCACCTATCATTAACCTATAATACTACATCGTTTACACAGCATCATAACATCATTAAACATTAAGAATTCATCAATCTTCATCATACATCATTCAATTCAATAACAAAAACAGCAATCCTCTAATCCCACATATCAAACATCATGATCCCAATTATAAAGCCAGAACCCCACCCTTACCTTGGATCGAAGGTCGCTCTACAATTTCCGGGTTGAATCTTTGTTCTTTCCGTTTCCTTCAAAATCCGGCAGCTTCACGTTCTTCTCAAGTCCTTATTTTTCCTTCTACTGTTTCTTCTTTCTATTCTAACAACAAATAATAAAATAACCTAATATTATTATATTATTCCTTATTGGGCTCAAACTTACACCCCCCTTATTACTTCCACTAACTCAATTAAGCCCATCTTAAATAATATTAGCTTCTAACATTATTTCACATAATAATATAATACCTCAAATATATTATTATTTCTCCATTTAATAAAATAAATCCAATTTAATAATACTTCTTCACAATTATTCCAAAAATAATTTAATTAAATAATTAATTAAATTACGGGTGTTACACTCAAGGCCAGCTAAGCATTGGAAAAGGTTGAGGGAACTTCAAGGAAGCTCACATGATCCTCAGGCCTCACTCAAAGTTCCCACATTGCCATATCCAAACTCAGCTGAACAAGGTATTTTTCAAAACTCTATCTCTCTATTTAGGAATCCTCAAGCTTTGATTTGTGAAGCAAAAATGTAGTCCTTAACTTGCTGAAGTTGTACATATGCATAGTTGTCATTTATTTTAACTGAGCTAAGAGAATTTGATTGTTGAATATGCTGAAAAAATTAGGTTAGAAATTAGGGCCACTGAAATTCTCCCTAGTCTTTTAGAGTTAGGTCACAAACTTTATATCACTGGAATCGTGAGATCATAAGCTACATTTTTTGTGTTATAAGTTTTTGTTTTTGTGCAAAGAATAGAGAGTTACAGGTTTGAACTCAGAACGCGCGCAAGGAAGAAGAAACCAAGGACACGGACGAAGCTGAGCTGTCTTGGGCTTTTTGTTTGTTTCTGGCCTTTTTGTTTTTATTTTCCACACCCCCATTTTACTTTTGCACCCCCTGCTTCATATTTTTTATTTTTGCATATTTTCTTGCATATTTTTTATGTTTATTGACTTTATTATTTTTTCTGAATATTAAAAAATCACAAAAATATTTTCTTAATTTTTTGCATTTTTATTTTATTTTCTATCTTATTTTTTGCATAAAAAATTGATTATAAGGAATAAATAGAATCTATTTTCTTAAAATAAATAGTAAACACATTTAAAAATATCATACATTTTTATTTTTATTATTCATACACATAAAATATTATTTCCACATACATTTTAATTTTTAATATTTGTAAGTAATTTTATTTATTTTTTCTTGTATATAAATAAATAAAATAAATATGAAACATATATTTTCTTTAATAAAAAATTAGGGTTTCACCCTTTCAAAAATAACAATATTATTTTTTTCTTATTTTTAGGACTTAAATAATTTTATTTTTTCACACATAAAACAATTACAAGACATTTTTGCATAAATACATTTTATTTGCACATTTAAATAATTGTGTATTTATTTATTGTACAATAATTCAATTGGGTTGTAATAGTTATTTTAGGGTTTATTTTGTGCAATATCCCCATTAAAAAACTTGTATCCCCCCTCCCATAATAATTGTTGTAATAGTTTAGTTTATTATACGCAACTTATCGCATTATATTTGTTTAGTAAAATTAGGTTTTGCACGATAAGACAAAAATCAAACAAATAGAATGACCTAATACAAGACAAACAAATGCATGTAAAATGACACACATTGCACACAAACACCCCTAGGGTTTCACCCACTTGGTTGCCTAAACAAAAATATCCATGGTATGCATGCTAAGTATCTTGGCAAAACAAAACAAAGATCATAGTCCCTCGATGATGCTATCAAAAGGTTGCCTAAACAAAGATGATCTTAGTCCCTCAAAACTTTCTAAGATACTTGGCAATATTGCTATCATGGTCATATGATGACCCACGTCCGTCCCGTTCAACATCCAAAGATAGGGTTCTTTACCAAACCAATGGTAAATCAACAATGTCAAAAGAATAAAAATGTATAGGAAAGACTTTTGAGTAGGTAGATAAGCTTCTAGTTACTTGATCAATTTGCAAACAATCCTTGCTATTTTCAAATAAACACACACACATTTCAAAACATTTTCCAAACAACTTTCAAAACATTGAAACATTTTTCAAAAGACAAACATCTTTGTATACATTCTTACGAACGAGAATCATTATAAAGATTACCTAAACAAAGGCCTCTTTTCAAAATACTTTCAAAACCACACAAAGCACCATTTCAAACAATTGCAAAAGCAAAGCAAGTGATCTAAACAAGTAACTAAGAGCCCATGGAAAACCATGGATGAAAAGGATATTAGCACCTTCCCTTTTCATAATCTACCCCCCGAACCTAAAAATAATCTCAAAGGTCTTTCCTGTGCTTTTTTACCTTTCCTTTTGGATAAAAGAAAAGTCGGTGGCGACTCTTTCTAAACCGCAACATTTGCAAACACAAATGCAAAACCTCAAGTCAGTTCTCCCACCGCATCACACCCATGTTTGTGATCTTGTGTGTGATTTTTGCATCATGCATTCATGCACCCATGAGCATCCTTTAAAACAGTTGTTTCAAGGGACTTAAAGTTGACTTTTTGCGAATATCTCAGGTACTTTTGACCATGGATTCTGGAAAAAGAAAGACTCAGAAGTATAGTTTCAAGGATCCTAAGATAGATGATTTGATGAGTTTGATTTTCGAGATCGGGAGTTCTACAAATTTTTGGAAGAAGTATGGATCCATCTTGTCCCTTATGAAGCTCGGGATGAAGGAGGGTATTATCTCTACTTTGGTCCAGTTTTATGATCCTATGTATCGATGTTTTACTTTCCCTGATTATCAGTTGATGTCTACATTGGAGGAGTATTCTTACCTATTGGGTTTACCTGTTACCGGTCGTGTTCCTTTCACCGGTTTGGAGGGGGAGCCAAAGTCTCATGAGATTGCTACTATGATTCATTATGGGAAGTTTGAGATTGAGGCACACATGACTACCAAAGGAGGAATCATAGGATTACCCGCTCAATTTTATTGGAGAAAGCTCGCTACTTTGCTAGGATGAAGAGTATGGTTGCTTTTGAGGCCATCTTTGCTCTATTTGCCTACAGATTATTCTTATTTTTGAACATCGACAAATTTGTAGATATCAATGCCATCAGGATCTTTTTGATTGGAAACCATGTTCCTACATTATTAGGAGATTCTTATTACTCCATTCATCTTCGGGATTCTTATCATGGAGGGATGATCATTTGTTGCACGCCTTTGTTGTATCAGTTGTTGATTTCTCACTTACCTCGGTCTGATGCTTTCTGGGATATTAAGAAGGAACGTCGATGGTCTTCGAAGATTATGGCCCTCACTCATTCCGACATTGTTTGGTATCATCAGGCTTACTATAATATGGAGATTGTCTATAGGTGTGGTAGTTTCCCTAATGTACCCCTTCTCGATACGAAGGGAGGAATTAACTACAATCCCGTTCTTGCACGACGTCAGCTTGGATATCCGATGAGAGACAAGCCAAATAGTATTCATCTGAGTGGTTTCTTTCTCAAAGAAGGAGAGGATAATAAGGAAGCTAAGGAGGAAATTTCAAAGGCTTGGTTCCATATTCACAGGAAGAGTAGAAAGGACTTGGGACCTAGAAAAGTTGTTTCTTTGGAGCCTTATCCCCGGTGGGTACAGGCAATGGCAATTAAGCTGAAGATGCCATATTCCTGTGAAGAACCTATGCTTGATATGTTTATGAAGACAACTCCTCCCCTTTTAGATGATGTGGAAGAGCTTCAGCTTGCCCTAGTCAGGATGCAACAGAAGAAGGAGGCTTGGAAGAACAAGTGTCATACTTTAGAGATGTCCTACCAAGAAGACTTGAAAGAGAAGGATGACCTGATTGAGATTCATGAGAGTTGTACTGTAGAGATGATCGAGAGGAAAGAGGATTTATTTTCCTCTAGAGCTTAATCAGGACTTAGTCATTCACTTACTGACTCTGGTGATTGGAAAGAGGTTGCCGACAGGTATGCAGAAGAGAACAAGCGGTTGAAGGCTTTGATTGCAAGACTCACGGGAAAGCGACAGTGTGTGGAGTGATCTTAATCAGATTTTTCCTTCTTAGGATTTTAGATTCTATTTTCTATTGTACTTGGGATTGTTGAAACTTGTACTAAAAAGTTGTAATCCATTTTGAGTTATTATAATGAGATTTTCAGTATTTAAAAATGTGTTAGTACTTTAGTATTTGCAAATTGTCTATAAATATTTGAGTCCCTTGAAATATTAATAATAATCAAAATAAATCATGTGCATTGCATATCATGCATCATCTTATACATATTTCTTGCATTTATGTTCATATCCAGGTGTCTTACTGTGTTTCTCTACTTCGTTCAGCAAGATGTCTCACCAGTATAATACTCGGGCTAATTCCAAGAAGAAAATGAGAATCTTGAACAAGAGAATCGCGAGCTGAGAAAAGAGGTGACTACTTTGAAGGCCGGTATGGATAACCTGGCCACTTTTATGGAACCATTGGTGGCAGCTCAGAATCAGCCACCACTTCCTCAGCCACAACAAACAACAATTGCTTCTGAAGCTCCGACAGTTTCCATTTCCGTCACTCCAGTTACTGCTGCACAGAACTGTATGCCTCAGAGTTACCCATGGAGAATTCCTGAAAATTTCATGCCAGAAGATTATAATATTGATGCTCAAGTTTCTCCAGTTGTTCAGGCTGTGGCTACTCCTGCGCCTCTTGTGGTGCATGTTACTCCTGTGGCTAGAAAAGAGATCCACTATGATGCGCCCCTTTCGGTGAATGTTATGATGTTTGTTAATGATGAAGTTTATCGCCCTATTCCTCCAATGAGTGAAAGTATGGGTTTCTATGACGGATTGGATGACTTTCAAGACCAGTTCAATGAGATGCAGAAGGAAATGAAGGCCCTTCGAGGAAAAGAATTTTTTGACAGAATGTCAGTGAACTTTGCCTAGTTCCCAACATGAAGGTGCCAGCAAAGTTTAAAGTTCCAGAATTTGAGAGGTACAAGGGAAACTCTTGTCCTCGTGACCACCTCGTGATGTATATCAGAAAGATGTCTACCCATACCGATGATCAGCGTTTCCTTATTCATTTCTTCTAAGATAGTTTAACTGGTGCTGCTCTGAAGTGGTATATGAGTTTAGACAGTAGTAGTATGCGTACCTTCAATGATTCGGGGGAATCCTTCATCAAAAAGTATAAGTACAATATGTTTATGGCACCTAATTGTGACCAGTTGAGGGAAATGGCTCAGAGAGATAAGGAGTCATTCAAAGAATATGCGCATCACTGGCGCGAGATAGCTACCCAGGTGGTTCCACCTATGGGAGAACAAGAAATGACCAAGGCCTTCTAGAAAAGCCATGGATCATTTTATTCTGAAAGGATGGTCGCTAGTGCACCGAGTGATTTCACCTAGATGGTGAGCATGGGTGTTCGTTTAGAAGAAGCTGTCAGAGAAGGGCGCTTGACAAAAGATGAAG
This sequence comes from Vicia faba, assembly GCA_948472305.1. NCBI lineage: Eukaryota > Viridiplantae > Streptophyta > Magnoliopsida > Fabales > Fabaceae > Vicia > Vicia faba. The sequence continues at coordinate 335,695,360 of OX451736.1, forward strand.
GGACAAAGAAGTCGTCATATGGGTTCTCTCGAAAGAAAGAAAGTGAGACAAATGTTGTTATTTGGGAAAGGAAGATTAGGCCACCTAGAATACATCATCGGTACCAGCAACAGGTTGCTTCCGTGACTCTAGTCGTTAAAGTGGCTCCAACCACTATTTCCTATCAAATACCATCTCCTCATGGGAATCAAGGGCAAAGTCAGAAGAGAGAGGCCTTTGACACTATTCCAATGAGCTATACAAAGTTACTCCCAAATTTGATTCAGAAGAATTTGGTTTAGACCAGGCCGCCCCCTATTATACCTTAACCTTTACCCTGGTATTTTAAGGCAGACCAGACATGAGCTTTTCATCAAGGAGCCCCAGGGCACAACATTGAAAACTATTATTCTTTGAAATCTAAAGTACAAAAGATGGTGAGATTGGCCTCCTATACTTTAAAGATGTCGGCCCTAATGTGAAAGATAATCATTTGCCTAAGCATGGAGGAACAAATGTTGTAAACATGGTTGTTGATTGTCCTGGGGACTTCCAGATTTTTTATATCAACCTGGTTAGAGGGATTTGGTATAAATGCATGCGGATCTCTGCTAATTTAGCTACTATATGCACGACCATGTTGGTTGTGGTATTTACAGTATAAATATCCAGGGATGTGATAAGATAAAAGTTGATCTTCAGGAAATGATGGACGAAGATCTCATTCATATAATCAGACCAAGGGAAGAGTACGAAGAAAATATGAATATGGTCTATGGATGTCCCGGTGAATTCCGTATTTTTGACGTGAATCATATGAATGATGGTTTGGTGCAGTTGCACGCTACCTTCTGTCACATGGATGGTCAAGAAGATGACCATTATGGGTCTTTCCAGATCTGCTGCAGAGATTCTCGTGGTTGTTCCATTGGGAAAAGGGGTGTTCAGTTATTATTGGATAATGGTACTATCAAAGTTTCAGGCAATAGAGACGATTACAATGGGATTAACGTGATTGAAGACTGCTCGGTCGAGACTGTGTCAGATGATGAGTATATTTCTGCAGATGAGTTCTTTTCTTCTGATGAAGATATGCTCTCCAAAAATGATCCTGTGATGTCTAAGTTTTTTGAAGATGGGGTGAATTTTATTATGCCTTGTTTCAGTGTTCCCGCCCCTAGAGATTGAGTACCATAGCAAGCCAGCTATTACTCTAGTGGTTATTTTCTTGCCATACCATGTACCGTATGAATCAGACAAAGTCGTGCTATATAAATACAATGCAACAATTCTGGAGGATGGTGTGGAATTTCCCATCCAAACTTTGTCTAATGTTAAGAATATTTCTGAAGCCAGTCGAGTGACCCGCAGTGGCCGTGTTTCCGCACCTGTCATTTGAGGGAATGTTAATGATGATAAAAAGGTTTTTGAAAGTACTTAACCTAAGAAAGCGGTGGGGGAATCTAGCGGTGCTGCTTTGGAAAAATATGTGGACGACCTATTGAAGATTATCAAGATGAGTGACTATAAAATTGTAGATCAATTATTGCAGACTCCGTCTAAGATATCTATTCTAGCTTTGCTAATGAACTCTTCTGCCCACAGGGAATCTTTGATGAGAGTATTGGATCAAGCTTTTATGGAAAGTGATATGTCTCTGGACCAATTTGGTAGTGTTGTAGGGAATATTACATCCTGTAATAACCTGAGTTTCTGTGATGATGAATTTCTCGATGAAGGAAGGAATCATAACCTGGCTCTCCATATCTCTATGAATTGTAAGAATGACTCATTGTCTAATGTGGTGATTGATAATGGGTTTGCTTTTAATGTGTTCTACCCCAAAATTTTCCCTCTCATGTTTTCCAAAGTCTTCCCCCTGCATGGTTGATCACAAACCCTTGCCTAAGGAAAGAGGAAATTTTTGAGTGGTGCTTTAAGTACATTTCGATTGGCATTTTGAAAGACCCTTCGATTGGTGTTCTGAAGGAGCCTTTCGATTGGCATTCTGGACAATCCTTTCGATTGGCATTCTGGACAAGCACTTAGATTTGCATTCTGAAAGACCCTTCGATTGGTGTTCTGAAGGAGCCTTTCGATTGGCATTTTGGACAAGCACTTCGATTGGCATTCTGGACGAGCACTTCGATTGGCATAATGTCAAGTCCTTCGATTGGCATGCCAAGGGATCCTTCGATTAGCATTGTGTCAAGGAAGCTTCGACAGGCATGTGAAACATGTCCTTCAATTAGCATGAACAGCACCTTTCGATTGGCCTGTTAACAAAGCCTTTCGATTGGCCTATTAACAAAGCCATCAAGAGGGCACTCAAAAACAGGTCCAGGTACACTGAACATGAGAAAATGGCATGTTTCCCTTGTAAATATAGAAATAATTAAATGCTGATTGTGGATTTAATTCCTGAGTTAAAGGCCAGATTCTTGCCTTTTCTGTTCCTAAAGAGCTGATTCGACCAGAGTGACTCTTTTCAAATCAAGCAGTCGAAGCAGAAGAAGTCCATTCGAAGGAGGCAATTCAAGACCAATCGAAGAGCATGGTCTGAAGGCATTCGAAATTCAAAAGTGTCCAGGTTCATTCAAGAGACACGAATATTTCAAAAAAGGAAATTATTTAATGTGTTTGATTCTTGTCTCATGGCTTTAATGGCCTGGTTAAATGTTGTCTCTTGCCGTTACTAAACCACCACTCCTATAAATACAAGGGCCAGTGGCATATTTCAAAAGGTGAACAACAACACAAAAAAACACACAACAGGAACATTGGAGTTACGCTGCCAAAAGTTGTCAACATTTTCATAGGTGATCCAGGCCAAAGCAACTCTTCAACAAAAGATCACAACGCCCATAAGCCCCAAATCAAAAGTGCCTACATCCAGGAAGTGCCCAGATCGAAGGTGCCTACATCCAGGAAGCGCCCAAATTAAAAGTCCAATCTGTTGGTAAGAAAGGGTAAACTATCCAACCTCATATTTGCATAACACATTATTACTTGTTGTTACCTTTGATTTGCCATCCTAGACAGGATCGAAAGGCCTGGGTTTGTCGCCCAGGTCATGTTCTTCGTTTGCCAACACTTGCTGCAGACATAGCCTGAAGAAACCCAGCAAGCGCAGGATCGAAGGGCCTGGGGTTCAATACCCAGGCCCTGCATTTTATTTCGCTAACGTACTTTTGCAGGTATAACATTCCAGATCGAAGGAGACACCTTCTCTGGATCGAACCCATTAGCATGCTGGATCGAAGGAGGCATCTCATTCCTGGATAGAAAGCCATGATCTCCATGATCAAAAGACAATCCCCTTCCCTGGATCGAAGGTTGTTCATGCCCACTTCCTGTCCCAATCGAAAGAGCCATGACCCTCTAGATCGAAGCTTCCATTCCCTCCCTGGGTCGAAACTCCTTTTTTTCCCTGGATCGAAGGACCCCCCCCCCCCCCTTGTATTTTATTTTTGTTTTCATTGACATCTTTTATCCTTTTTAATTAACATTAAAATCAAAAAACCACAAAAAACATTAGGCTAGTTTTTTCTATTAAAATTAACTTTGTTAATTAATCTCTTAATTATCTTAACATTTTCTCAACTAAAATTAAATAGATTTAGATCATTTTTCCAAAATAAAATAAAACAACAAAAAGATTCTATTCTTAGATTTTTAGAGGTTATTTTCAGATTCGCGCGCATTTATTTTATTGTAACTGCCTTCTGGTTTGTAATAACTTAGCTAAGACTTTTACTTTACTGCTTTATTCCCCCAATTTTGGACATGTAAATAATCCCCCTCCCCGAAGCCTTGTAATAGCGTAGGATTTACAATTCTCGCACTTTAAATTCATGTACGCATATTGACTGTTTAGATGTATGCTAACTAGGATTGCATGGCAAGATCTATCTTAACTTAAAATCAACAGTACCTCACCATAACATGTACAAAGATAATATAACTGAAAATTGACACACTTGCACATGCCTCTCTTAGGGTACGCCTCACTTGGTTGCCTCGAACGTGGTCATTGCGTATAGGAAGTCTTAGAGGTCGCCCTCCTGTCTAAAGATCAAAGTTGACTCGAAACGGTTGCCTCGATAAAAATGATCTAAGACATTATGGTTACCGCTAAAGCATCCTAACATTGCTTTAGTGACCACACGCCCCTAAAATTGAATTGACCCGAAAACTCCAACGACGGTGCTACCTACTCCTCAATAGTGGGATAGCATTGTCTAAAGGACATTTGCACAGTTTAATTCCTTTTTGAGTAGGTAGAGGTTCTTAAGTACTTGCTCATTTCAAAAACAAAACAAAACTTTTCACACTTACACTTTTCGAACAAAGTTTTCAAAAACACTTCATTACACTCTTGAGGACAGAAGCAAGAGTTAAATCGAAGTTTCAAACAAAAACACTTTTCAAAACCCACAAATACAAAGAAAAGCAAACTTTTGAAAACATAGTGAGCAAGTACCTAAGAGCCCGTGGATAACCACGGATAGAAAGGGTGTTAATACCTTCCCTTTCTATAATCTACCTCCCGAACCCGAGAAAAATCTCGAAAAGGAATTTTTCTGTGCTTTTGTCCTTTGCTTGTTGGATAAAATAAAAGACGGTGGCGATTCTTGCTTACCGCGACACTTTGTGAAAACAAACGCAAACACGAACCAGCATTCCAAAATAGTCATTTCTCATTCCCACCGATCACAGAATGTCATATCGATGAGCACACTCATGAAGCTGAAGTACTAGGGAACTCCCATGCACCCGAGTGGCATCATTGTGAAAGCCTTTGATGGTTCGAGGAAGTATGTCATTGGAGAAGTAGATTTGACTATTCACATAGGCCCGCGCTTATTTCAGATTACTTTCTAGGTTATAGATATTGTTCCTGCTTATAATTGTTTACTGGGGCGACCGTGGATCCACGAGGCAGGAGCTGTTACTTCAACTTTGCACTAGGAGCTGAAGTTTGCTCGTGAAGGAAAGATGGTCATCATAAGTAGAGAGCAAGCTTTGTTAATATCTCATTTATCCTATTTCAGTATTGCGGAAGCGGATGAAGTTGCTGTTGGAACTTAGTTCCAAGATTTATCCATTGACAATGTGAGGAAAAATGAGGATTCTATAGCCTCATTTAAGGATGCTCAACAGGTAGTGCATAATGTCCATAGCAAGGTGTGGGGGAAGATTGTTGATCCACCTGTGAATAAGAATAGAGCTGGTTTAGAATTCTCCGTGAAGAGTAACAGAGGTGAGATTATGAAGTCGAAGTCTGCTCTGGGCAAATATCAAGACATCTTTCACAGCGGAGGTTACCTTCATCCAAATGTTCCTGGGATCAATGCTATTCTGGAAGGTGAATTAAAGTAAGGGACGCCGAACTACGTGATGCATGGAGTCATAGTCCAAAATTAGATCACTATTGATGTTCCCTCTTGCATTCGTATTTCAAAGTAATTTGTTTTTTTATTAATCTTTTCAAAAATCTTTCATTCTGCCCAAGGTGAAAGTATTGGTATTGTATGGGCATATATGTTGTTTTTATCTTTAAAATCAATAATAAAAGTTGTTTTTTATTCCCAAATTGTGTCTTCATTTTTTTCTTTTTCTTGGAAAAAGGTAATCAGAAAAGTCCTTTTAAAATAAATAATAATTGTAAATAAATTTGCATAATCACTTGCTATATGTGTCAGTTTCTAAAAGCAATCATAAATCATATGTGCAGATTAATTAAAAAACCCATTGAGTACAATGACCCTACAGCCTCTCCCAACTTTGAATTTCCTGCATATGTGGCCGAAGAAGAAGAATATTATGAAATCCCAGAAGAGGTTTCACACTTGCTTGAGCGCGAGGAAAGTATCATTCATCCATATAAAGAGTCGTTGGAGACGATTAACATGGGTTCAGAGAAAGATCCAAAAGAAGTCAAGATTGGAGCATTGCTTCATCCCGGCGTGAAGAGTAGGTTGATTGAATTGTTGAAAGAGTACGTGGATATCTTTTCTTGGTCATACCAAGAAATGTCGGGATTGGATATTAATATTGTGGAACATCATTTGCCGCTAAAGCTAGAATGTCCGCCAATTAAGCAGAAGTTGCAAAGAACTCACCCTGATATGGCAGTGAAAATTAAAGAAGAAGTTTTAAAGCAGATTAATGCTGGTTTTCTTGTGACATCAGTGTACCCTCAGTGGATTTCCAATATTGTCCCAGTACCAAAAAAAGACGGAAAAGTTCACATGTGCGTAGATTATAGAGATTTAAACAAAACTAGTCCAAAAGATGACTTTCCATTGCCACATATTGATATGTTGTTTGATAGTACAGCAAAATTCAAAGTATTCTCGTTCATGGATGGATTTTCCAGGTATAATAATATCAGAATGGCTCCTGAGAACATGTAAAAAACAACATTTATCACACCCTAGTGAACATTCTGTTACAGATTGATGTCCTTCGGGTTGAAGAATGCTGGTGCAACGTACCAGAGGGCTATGACAACCCTATTCCATGATCTGATGCACAAGGAAATTGAGGTATATTTTGATGATATGATTTCCAAATTCCATACTGAAGAAGGGCATATAAAAGATTTGTTGAAATTATTTCAGTGTTTGAGGAAGTATTATCTCCACTTGAATCTAAATAAATGCACCTTTGGTGTTCGATCAGGAAAATTGTTAGGTTTCATTATCAGTCAAAAAGGAATTGAAGTTGATCATGATAAAGTTAAGGCAATTCACGAAATTCCTGCACCAAGAACTGAAAATCAAGTTGGAGGCTTCCTTGGATGGTTGAATTACATTTCCAAATTTATTTCCCATATGACTGCAACATGTGAGCCAATCTTCAAGCTGTTAAAGAAAAATCAAGGTTGTGTGTGGACAGATGATTGCCAAAGGGAATTTGAAAGCATTAAAGAGTATCTACTTGAACCTCCTATCTTGCTCCCTCCTGTTGAAGGAAGACCGTTGATTATGTAGCTGACAGTGTTAGATAGTTCTATGGGTTGTATTTCGGGACAACAAGATGAAACAAGGAGAAAAGAATATGCCATTTATTATCTCAGTGAGAAGATTATTGACTGTGAGTCATGGTATTCCATGCTGGAAAGAACTTGTTGTGCTCTGGCCTGGGCGGAAAAACGGTTGCGGCAATATATGTTGAATCATACTACTTGTTTGACTTCCAAAATGGATTTGATTTAGTATATTTTTGAAAAGCCTTCTCTTACTGGAAGAATTGTCCGTTGGAAGATGTTGTTGTCTGAATATGATATTGAATATCATACTCAAAAGGCTATGAAGAGCAGTGTGTTGGCAGATTATCTTGCTCACCAACTGGTTGATAATTATCAGTTTGTTAAATATGATCTCCCTGATGAGGATGTGATGTTTTTTAATATGAAATACTATGATTAACCTTTTCCTAGGGAAGGTCCTGATCCTGAATTCCGATGGGGTATGGTGTTTGATGGAGCTGTAAATGATTATGGGAAAGGAATTTGTGTCGTGATTATCACTCCTTATGGATCGCACATCCCTTTTATTACAAGATTGAAATTTGATTGTACCAATAATATGGAAGAATATGAAGCTTGTATCATGGGTCTCGAAGAGGCTATAGATCTTAGAATTAAAATTCTAGATGTATATGGCGATTCAACTTTGGTAATAAACCAGATTAAAGGAGAATGGGATACTCATCATGTTGGCTTGATTCCCTACAAAGACTATTCTAGAAGATTATTACCCTTCTTTAATAAAGTTGAATTCCATCATATTCCCATAGATGAAAATCAGATGGCGGATGCTTTAGCTACTTTGGATTCCATGTATCAAGTAAGTACTTTGAACGATGTGCCTCGTATCACAGTATGACGTTTATATAGGTCAGCTCATGTGTTTGCAACAGAGGAAACGTCAGACGAAAAACCTTGGTATTATTATATCAAGCATTTTCTCCAGACTCAAAAATACCCGGCTGGTGCATCAAACAAAGATAGAAAGACATTGAGAAGGTTGGTAGGCAGCTTTTTCCTCAATGAAGATGTGATATACAAAAGAAATTATGACATGGTTTTGCTCAGATGTGTGGATAGACACGAAGCAACATGTTAATGCATGAAATCCATGAAGTTTCCTTTGGTACTCATTCCAATGGACATTTGATGGCAAAGAAGATGCTTAGGGCATATTACAATTGGATGACAATGGAATCTGAATGTTACAAATTCGCAAAGAAGTTCTATAAATGCCAGATTTATGCTGACAAAATTCATGTGCCTCTGACGCTTCTCAATGTTATTTCTTCCTCGTGGCCCTTCTCTATGTGGGGTATTGACATGATTGGAATGATTGAACCCAAGGCGTCAAATGGACATCGTTTCATCTTGGTGGCAATAGACTACTTCCCCAAATGGGTGGAAGCAACTTCATATGCTAATGTTAATAAGCAGGTGGTAGTTACGCTTTATCAAGAATAATCTTATATGTCGGTATGATGTGCCAAGTAGGATTATCACCGATAACAGATCAAATCTGAATAGCAAGATGATGACAGAACTTTGTGAAGAGCTCAATATTTTCCATCACAATTCATCTCCCTACAGGCCAAATATGAATGGGGTTGTTGAAGCTGCTAATAAAAACATCAAGAAAATCATCCAGAAAATGGTTGTTACCTATAAATATTGGCACGAGATGCTCCCTTTTGCTTTGCATAGATATCGTATATCCATCTGCACTTCAACAGGGGCAACCTCGTTCTCTCTTGTGTATGGTATGGAAGAAGTGATCTCCGTTGAGTTCGAGATTTCCTCTTTACATGTGATAATGGAAACTAGGTTGTCAGAGGCTGAATGGGTCCAGAACAAGTTTGACCAATTGAATTTGATTGAAAAAAAGAGAATGACGGCCTTGTGTCATTGTCAATTATACCAGAAGATAATGAGGAAAGCTTTTTATAATAAGGTCAAGCCTCGTGAGTTCAGATAAGGCGACCTCGTGCTCAGGAAGATCATGTCTTTTAACACTGATTCTAGGGGCAACTGGACTCCGAATTTTGAGGGCACATATGTTGTCAAGAAGGCCTTCTCTGGCGGTGAATTTATTCTTGAAACTATGGATGGCGAGGAGTTCCCACGTCCTATGAATGCTGATGTAGTCAAGAAATACTTCACCTAAATAAATAAAAGAACAACTCGCTAAGTTGAAAACCCAAAATGGCAGCTTAGGCAAGAAAGAGCGTCTCGGTAGACTGAAAACCCAAAGGGCGGTGTTGTACCCCAAAATTTGCCCTCTCTTTTTCACAAGGAAATCACAGCT